>OX578139.1:127653957-128253957 GCA_951213105.1 Amaurobius ferox
CGCATTTTGCCGAGTTCGTTATAATAACTTTTAAAATTCTTCGTAAAGTGGCGCTGCCATCGTTTTTATTCAATCACACATGGTCACTTCACCTAAAGTGTAAATTACACTCATTGCACTACTTTAAAAATTTATTGCATTGCATAAGGACTTCCTTACGGACTTTATATATCTAACCGTATATAAATACTTCCTAAACTTTATCTGTTTTCTACACAAAATTCTTAACTTCTCACAGAATGAAAAATAGGGAGTAAATTAAATTAAGCAACTCTGTCAAACAATCTATCCGCCGGGGGTTCAAAAATAATAAAATCGGCATCATAGATATTTAAAAAAAAATATTTCCCTATGAGAAGCGGGTTGTCAACACATATTAATTGAAAATATGACACCGCATTCCGCTCTCCTTAATCCGTCGATGTTCGAATAAAATCTACTTATATGTATTTTACTTTTCAAGTAAAATAATCCTCATTCCACTTTCATGATTTGAATGTTATGAAATATTCAAACAAATCTTGTGCGGGAAATAAATTGGGAAAAGACTGACGAGGCATCACGACTGTAAAAATATTCGAAAGATATGCAAAATATGTCAAATGTGTTTGCTTAGAAAGTGAACAAAATACACCAGAAGAATCTCTGACAGCCTGAGTAGTATGTATACTTTGAATATTGTTTAATTAAATCACTGTTTAATTGAAAAAAGACTTTTACATTCACAACATAGAAATTGCATTTGGAATTCTACAAAGTATCGGATTTAGAAGTTAAAAAAATTATGAATTATAATTTCCTAAAAAAATACTGGTTTATAACAGTTTACTTTTTTCGCTATAAATTATCTCTTTTGATCTAACAGGAACGCATGTTTTCATCTATTTTCGAATATTTTATTTTTGTTTCTTTGATTTTTACATTTCCCATATACATGGTATAACCTATAGGCAATGTATTATGGCGGAGTCAAAAATTCGAATTCGAGTTTTTGAATGAAAAGAACACACATTAGTGTGTGTTCTTTATACACATTAGTGTGTGTATGCATTTCAGCGTGTGTACGCGAATCAGTGAAACGCGAATCAGTGAATAACCAAAATTAGTACGATTATTACAATCAGGAAATATTGGAACCCTATTTATTTGAAAGGCATTCGAATATTCGGAATACCCCCCCCCCCCTCATTTTCAAATGAATTTGTGAAAAAAGCATTAAAAATTCAAGACCTTAAAGAATGATAATTAAATAAGCATTTCAAACATATTTTTCATTAGATAACTAATGATAAAACTTTTAGACGGCTAGCATGAGCCGTTCTCAAAATTTTACACGATTTTCGAATGGATTAAAATAATAATCATTACAAAATCAGGACCTGCAATACTGTTAAAAAATAACATTTATTACATAATTTTTTATCAGAAAACGAATGATACAAATATTTTGAAAGCCAGTATGAACCATATTCAATATTTTACACAATTTGAAAATACATAAAAATATCTGATGTGAGCAGCACGCGACTTTCCCTGCAGACCCATATTCACTTTTTCTTCATTCCTTCAATAATTTATTATATTGAGTTTAATTGCTCAAAATAACATCCATAATTATTTAAAATTACACTGAAGTTGCACTTTTAATTAAATTTTCGTTCTCATTTGGTAACTTGACATTTTGTTAAAGGTGCTGTAGAGAAAATGTGAAAAAATTAAACTATCTCGAGAACGGCTAGTTCTAGTGTAATGGGGTTGTTCTTATTCTTTTCATCGTTAAATATTGCCTACAAAACAGGCGTTTAATTAATATATTTGATCATATGATTATTCGATTATTTTATTTTAGATTTTAACGATTTTTGCCGGGCACTTTGGAAAGATTGGCAGGTTATTTTTTTTTTCGAATCGTACCAAAATCTAGTCAGCACCAGGGTAACCCGCAATTCACTTATCTACCAAATTTTGTAAAATTCTATTTATTAGTTTTCAGCTACAGTGAATAAAGGCATTTTTTGCAGGACATTTCGCAAAAAAAGGAGGGTCACTTTATCCCGAATCGACACCAAAAACTAATCAGCGCCAGGATCACACATAAGAGACTTATCTACCAAATTTTATGAAATTTGGTCCTTTAGTCTTTGAGTTAGAATGGATACGCACATTGCACAGACAATCACGCAGACAGGCAGAGACACAGACACACAAACAGACAGACAGGCAGACGTCCCGTTAAAATAGCTTCTTTAGAGGTCCCAAAACGTGTAGATCCGTCGAAAACTCGAGTTGCGATTTTCGGCATGATACCAATACTTTCCACTATACATTACCATGTATTGCAGGGGTACCATGTATTCCAAAATATTGCTATGTTTCGCGCCTGCGTAGTAAAAACTTTGTTTTTTCAAATGCTTATATCTCATCATAAATTCAATACTTTAATTTTCAATTGAAGTATAATGTTTTTCTTGGACGTTGACAAATGTTCTGTAAGTTTCATGAAATTTGCTTGAAATCTATGGATATTGTAAGAAAAACCATGTAACAAAATTTGGTTCTTTTTAAAGAATTGTTTAGATCTTCATGAATATATGTTTTTGTTCTACAAAAATGCTTATACACATTGAACAAAGCTGGTTAACTATTTTGTAACAGTTATAAATCATTTCCAGCTTTTTATGATACAGGGTGATCAAATACATTTCCCCCCTTTTTCAATATTTTGGTGGTCCCCTAAAGGCACAAGTCACCGAAACTTTACTGAAAAGTGTGCTTTCAAGCATGTTCTTCACATCGCCAAAGTTACAGAACACTTCGCCAAGTATATATTTGCTTAGAAATTCGAAAAACATTCTAGCATCCAAAGTGTCCAGATACTTTTGATCATATAGTGTATATATACAGGATGTATATAAACTGATGGTCAGAACAGTAAGAGGTTATAGAACTCACCAAAACAAACAACTTTTACAATACAATGTGGGGTCGGAAAGCAACCGACGCGCCGCGAGAGGGCGCTTTCTCTGGAGTGGATGAAACGTCGCGCCAAAATGGAGAACACAGTAAATCCACATAGTACACGTTCCAAATGCCACTAGCAAAGGTTCTTCGTGAATGTGTGGGCAAGGATCATCCACTACCAATTAATTGCTCCGTATCTGTTACAAGACCGCCTAGACTGACAGAAGTTCCTCACCTTCCTCCAGCAGGTGCTGCCAGATTTAATACGTGTTGTACCAGCTAATAATCGAGTGATTATGTTGTTCCAGCACGACAGAGCGCCAACACATTACACCAGGATTGTGCGGAAGTACCTAGACATTGCCTTTCCGAACAGATGGATTGGCCGTGGTGATTCCGTCGCGTGGCCTCCCAGTTCTCCCGATCTGACCTGCCAGAATTTTTTCCTCTGGGGACAGCTAAAACGCGCCGTTTACGAGACGCCCATCGAGTTACCAGAGGACCTTGTCGCCCGAACTAGCGTCGCAGCTGCACACGTTCGTGAAATGCTAGGAATCTTCCAAAGTGTACGCGATTAACTCTGTCGCCGCTCTGACGCCTGCCTCACAGTTGTTGGTCGTTCGTTCATTTGAGCGTTTGTTTTAAACATTTTGTCAATAAATTTCCAATATTCGTCTTAACTGTATTCGTCTTCACTTCACTCTAATTTGACGCGACATTTCATCCACTCCCAGAGAAAGCGCCCCCTTGCGACTCGCCGGTTGCTTTCCGACCCCACATTGTATTGTGAAAATTATTTGTTATGGTGAATTCCATTATTCCTTACAGTTTTAACCATCAGTTCATATACACCCTGTATATATATATATATATATATATATATATATATATATATATATATATATATATATATATATATATATATATATATATATATATATATATATATATATATATATATGTCATAACTTTCAGGAACCTTACTCCCCATTATTTAACAGCTAATTCCGCTGAAACTTTCAGTAACATGCTTGTACATGTTTTACAGTGAAGGTTTTTTTCAATTGACTTAGCCAGTGATGACCAACATGGGGTTCACGTTCTCCTGAGCATACTTGAAAAGATTGCTGGAGGTACAAGTTATGTTTTCAGCAATTAAGGTCGTGAATAGATCGATGTTTGTTAAACCCGTCTGATTTCTTTCCTTGAAACTGCTAAAACATTTAATTATGTATATTACAACAAAAAGCTCAAAATGCAAAAAAATATTTTGTAATTGTGTAATAACTACGCATATAACACAAAAATAAGGGTATCAATCGGTTTCTGAAGCAAAATATCAGCCCTCTTTCAGGGTAACAAGATAGACCGGTTAGTACTCGCCATCAGTTTTCGAAACATTTTAGCAATTACACAATTTATTTATTTGTAAATTAAACTAGGATGTGTGATTGATAGACGTGTACGTACAGGTATAATTTTCAAAGTTGCAGATAATTGGATGTGCAATTGAAAGAAATTGACAATCTAAGATACACATGAATGCAAAGGATAATTATAGGGTACAGTTTAAAGATATATATAAATATGAAGTAACAATTAAATTTTTAGACATCCATGGAATGCATTAAAAAAAGAAATGGACAATCTGCTGGATACAAGTAAATATTCAGAGGTACTTGGGTGAATAAAGCTTGGAAATATTTGAACTAAACGATTAGTGAGCTGTACTCTTCTTTTTGCAAATTTATAATGAAAGTGGAGCAAGGGGATATATACAACGGCCATTGTTTCTGGTAGATCTCACATCAATATCCCTTCACTGAAGATGAATATATCATTTTATTCTCTGGTTAGCTGCAGTTTTTGTTTAAGATTGAAATCGCCGTCGCTTGATAGTAAGTTATACTAATGCATATTGTTAAAATATTTCGTCATAATTCATGATTTTTCAGCCCAATAAATTGAAAACTAAGATTATTTCATATTTTATTTAATTTTTTTTTATAATCATTAAATTACCAATTCTTTTATTTCTCACTTTTATAATGAAAAATATGAAGAATAGCCTACCTAAAATATAGCCTCTTCACGGCATATTATATATCCACGTCATTTATAGGCTACCATCCCTATTCTTTGAAGGGACCTTGGTGACATATTCGGTTACATTGTCAAAATATCGCCATATTGGAGACTTTTTATGGGCTCTGGAAACTTCACAAAATTTGTAGATTGGTTAAGACTTCCTCGAGTTCCGTGGGATGCTTCAGAACTTTTCTCAGATGATACATAAGCTTGTTGTCGTTCAGTTGGTTGGTTGGAGTGATATGAGTAAAAGTGGGTTGTGAGTATGTCAGTATCTTGAGCATCTGATCTTTTGTTTTGTGAATGATTTAGTTGCGCATTTATTGCTGTTTACTGTAGCTGACAATTGTTTTATGAACTTGTAAGTAAGTTAGATATTTGTGAGTTGTATATTGTTCCTGTTTACTCTTACTGATGCTTTACATAAAACGTTAGTTATCCAGAAATTCAGACTCGGCTTTGTATCCTGCAAATTCACCCACGATTTCATAGGATACGTCGCAGCAATATAAAATTTTAAGTAAAGAAATGAAAACATTATACAAAAACATGATCTATTTGATAACATACTTGCTTTTGTTTAACAAAGTGTTATTGGTTATGCGTTTTACTACCCTACAACATCATAAATTTTAAGTAAAACTCACGTTCCCTACAAAAGTAAAAAACAAATACGAAACAATAGCACATTATCAATGCCTTCAAAAACGTTATAGACTCTATAGCTTACGAAATGGGAAACAGCAAATATATACGATGTTCAAGGGCCATAAACTTTATGTGAAACATATTTCAAGACTATTGCAAAGGTTCTAGAACTTCAGATTTAAACAAGTATATCATTATTTAATCAAATTGCTTGAAATGCGATGTATGCTGAACGGCAAATAATGGCGATTTTTTGTCATTTTAAGGTTTTTAAATGTTATAATATATTAGTGTAATAATATAAGGTAATGTTATAAGTTATTAGTGTAAATACTAAATTGAAATTATAGCTGAATTCGCTATATTTTACAAAAATGCATGTTTTAAGCATGTTTAAAGCACATTTTGAACGCTTATTGAACACTTTTGAATAAAAAAGAATATTTTGCAAAACAAAATTTCAAATACGGCGACTATACTATGATGGGTCCATGCAACACTTAAAACGTTGCTGCTGTTATTCAATTCTTTTTATATGCGTCAGGCAAATCAAGAAATGTCTAATATGGTAAGAATAGTGCATAATAATATCTGAGGTGCGAAATAGTAAAAATTATATCAGTGTAAAATAATATTTAACGAAGGAGATACAATTCACAACTATACAGATTATGTAAAGATTCAGATGTTATCAAATACATTACAATTAACAGAATGGAACGGGAATGACACTTGCTCAGAATGGATTACGACAAAACAACAATGGAAATGTATATGTCCACAGCAATTAAGAAAAGATTAGTGGAAGACTTAATTTGGGATGCATCCATTTCGTTGACAATAACTTTGATGTGTTAAATATACAAGTTGCAGAAAGATTGCTGCAAAGAAGATCGCTTAGAAGGGACGTCTGAGGAAGACAAGGGCCCACAGCGTGATGAGCTACTGATAATGATGCAGCAATTGCAGTCCCCTTCAAAAATAAGCATGAAAGTGAAAATCAAACATATCAGAAACGACCACAAAAATTTATTCCAAATTCTATATTAACATAACATAGGACTCTGCCTATTATTAGCATACAAAAAAGAGTTTCGAATGTATATTTGTACATTAAAAATGCATTTAAAAAATAATGGAGAACACCGCAGGTCATGGTTTTGAATGAAAAATGCCTGTCAATAAAGAATGTGATCTCCTCCCACACTAATGCAAACTTGGCAATGACGATCCATGCCACCTATTAAGTGTTCAATCAGGCTAGAGGGCAGTAATCGCCAATCTTGTATGAAAGCACGTTGGAGCTCTTGGGTAGTGTTTCGAAGAGTTTGTCAGGAAGCTAAGCTCTCCCGAGACCATCCCATACATGCTCTACTGGGTTTAGGTCTGGGGAATACGCTGACCACTCCATTCGCTGGATTCCCTCTGTCATCAGGTAATCGCTTACGATACGAGCTCTGTCTGGTCGAACATTGTCGTCCATAAGAACAAACTTAAAACCAATGGCACCCGCATAAGGACGAATATAGGGATCAAGGTTTTTACGCGATATCTTTGGCCAGTCACATTACCGTTGAGAAAGAAATGGAGGGCAGTATATCCGTCGAAGGAAATCTCAGCCCATACAAGGATACCACCACCAGAAAATGAGTGGCAATGGGCGATGTTAATTGCTTTATACATTGTACCAGTCTCTCTCTACACGAAAATTCGTCAATCGTATGATTACAAAGCTAATCTGGACTCGTCGGTGAAAAGCACATTGCTACAATCCTCAAACTGACGTGTTCCTGACACCATTGAAGACGGGCTGTTCTGTGCCTCGCAGACAAAGGAATACAACTGGTTGGCTTATCCTCATAAAAGCCATGTGTGTGTAATCTCCCTCTCACAGTTGTAACGGATACAGACCTACCTGTAGCTGCAGTGAGGTTAGAACGTAAAGCAGAAACTGTTGCTTGCCTGTTGTGTCTGACCAATAACGCTAAGTAGTGGTCATCGGAAGATGCTGTAACTCGAGGATGACCCGAGTCTGGTCTTCTGCTTATAGTTCCGCTTATTATCCATAAGCGTAAAATCACAGACTGGTGAACTCTGAAGAACTCAGCAAATTCTCAATATATTGACCGGATTCTAACCTGCCCACTGCTCTTCCATTGCTGCCTATCATCTAAACTTCTTCCTTGGAATATATTGTATGAAATGGCTATTTCGGATTTCCCCTCTAACGTCCGTAGTAGAAGTAAGGGCGCACAGAAAGAAACAACTGCTTTTTACCAAGACGCTGATTTACGTATTTGGCATGGAGCCAATTGCTATTAAGCACGGGTTTCTATATTTGCACAGTGTACTAGTATACAGCAATTTTCGTCCAATAAAATGCATTCGTTCGGACGTGATCTGAAAATTTATATTTCGTGCTTATTTTTTGGCGGAGAGTGTATATTCAAGACTAATTGCCGTTGACGAGACCTAGTATTGAACCACGGTCCCAGTCGATTGATATGATACTCTACAAATCAGCACACGATAATCCAAGAATGAATTCACCTAGCCAAATTGAATGTTATATGTTTTTTCTGTAGCCGAACGCAAGCGATAAATCGTTAAATATAATTTAAGTATGTTATATATCAGAACAACATACGATTTGTAACCACATTCTGTTTATACTGTATGAAAAAAAGAATTCTATCTATGTTTTGTAAATCTTTTTCGTCGGAATTAATTTGTGATTTGCCGTTTCGTTTAAGGAATTTTCCATTTCGAGGCCTTGGAAAAATGCCTTCGCATAAGCCTGTGCTCAATGAACTAAATCCAAAAATTAAATTTAAACTGACTTCCGCATGTGATCTATATACGATGGAATGGAATACCTACATGTTGCACAAACAGGGTTCTGTGATGTGTCTTCCCGTGTAGTGGTCGTAAGTTCATGTTCGAACTGCAAAGGATCAATTGTTGCACAATTGCAATATATTTGGCGATTTATCGCTTGCGCCCGGCTAAAAGAAAAGTACCTAAATGTATATTTTGAATACAAATGTAAAAAAAAAAAACCTTTAATAATACTTTTTATGTAATTTGATTGATACGATCAAATTATTTCGAAATTGAATATTTTGATTACATTTATATCTATGCAAGAAATAATAGGAATTCGTCGAACCATGATAGTGGTAGTCTGCTGGACTAGCATTGAACTATTTTATGCTGGAAATTTGAATCAAACTAACAGTTATTGTAACCGATACACATAATAGCTTAATTTCGTCCACGTTACAGACTCCTTGTTAACCTGAACATAGAAATTTTGAATAGAAATTAAAAAATTGCTAAACAAATTAATAAATTACTAATTTTTTTTTTATAAATCTATTATTTAATAAAAATTTTAATAAACATATCTATATTTTTACCATTTTCAAGTAATAATTTCAATGTGTTGGTGTGGTAAATTTTTTCGAAGAAATAGGTATTAACTAAATAAAAATATCTGATGTGGATAACAAGTGATTTTCCCTATACAATGCAATAAATTTGCTTTTTCACAGTGTAAAAATAATGTGTAAGATCCACGACGCAATGCTTTTAACTTCGACTGGTGTGTTTACAATTATCAATATTGATAGCATTCGCAATAAGGAATATAGTTTTTACAGAAAATATGTTAAGAGTAATTCCTGAATTTGACGATATTTTTCTTTAATTTAGCATCATTTTTGCAATTATCGTCAAGCTGGAGTGAAATGCTTACTATTTAGACAAGTTCGCCACATTTATGTTAACACGTTACAGACAAACGGAGACAAGAACATTTCTTATACATAAATGACTCTTAACAAATTGTTGGGCGTTTAAGTACAAAGTTATTACCCAAAGTATCTTCTTTTAAAAATGGAATGATCTTGACCTCCGATAATCATTTTTTAAACATTTTACATAACATTGCATATGAAAAGTGAACACATTTCCAACAGTTAATAGATTTTTTTTTAATTTTATATAGTTTTTTTTATTATTTTTATAGCATTTCTCGGGCTTTAATAGCCAATGATCACAGAAAATTTCAAATTTTAAAAAATCGTCTGCATTGAAATCTGTTATACTCGTACCTGTTATTGCCACAATCTAAAAATTTAAGTACTGCACTTCCTATAATGGGTTTGAAATTATCTATCGTGCAAGAATTTTCAATGTCACATAGTTAAATTGTTAAAAAAACACGTACTTAAATTATATAAAGCTTAAAATTATACTAAAAAAACGGTCTTCTGAGGTCTCCACACGATTTGCTTTTTTTAAATAAAATAACTTCTTAATTTCGGCGCAACTTCCAATTTTTCAGTTCCATGTGTAAACATTTCGTTAAAAATAACTCTGTCAACAATTTTGTTATGGAGTTAATCAAAATCAAATGAAACCGGTTCTAAAATGGAATGTTTCGAATTCATTTGATTCCTTGACATGAAGATGTTCGGTAACAAACGTTCAAGATTTAAAGAGAAGAAAATTCGCTAGATATTAAAAAGAAAGATCAATCATGCATAAAGCATTGATTGTGAAACACTTTCCAACTTCAATGCAATTTTATTTAAACATCTCTAAAATGCAATACATTCCTCGGTAATATTTTTAAATTACCACAATACTGCATTAATTTATTATATTTGAAAACTTAAATCTTCATCGAAAAAAATGAGCTTCATTCAAATGACAGCATTGAAATATAAATTGCCTGGTTTAAACATCTCTGAAATGCGATACATTCCTCGGTAATATTTTTAAGCTTATCATAATACTACAATAATTTATTATATTTGAAAACTTCATCGACATCAAATGAAACTTATTCAAATGACATCAACGAAATATAACACTCCTGGCTCTCTCTGCAAAAGCAGCATTTCACTCATAAACATTTTTCCATTCATTTCATTCATCACAATACTATAATAATATGTTTTATTTAAAAACTTAAGACCATGGAGGTACAAGTAATTAAAGTCTATGCTTAAAACTTCATCGAAAAAATCGTCCTTCTCCCTATAAAATCAATGAATATTTCATTCATATCAGCTATATTGCAGACTCCATGAGCTAAATAATTTTGGGTTAAAGAAATGCAGCAATTCTTATACAACTCATTTTACATATTTTGCTGTTTACATTTTCAATAAGTGAAAATTAGGCTTCGTTGTAGAAATAATCAAATTTTGATGATCATTTCAACTCAAATATATTGTAATTACGTTGTTTCAGTATGTAGATGCACAGAATTTAAGCAAAAATAAAGCGGTTTTAGGATGGGTACAACACTAAATATGAATTAAAAAGAACTTTAAAAATCACGATTTTGACACAAGATGGATAGCATATTTTACTTTGACGTTCGTCACGTGATATCTTCATATAATGGTCACGTGATCGCTTCATATAAAAGGTGTAATTACTATTTTAATTTTTATTTAAAAAACTTCTGAAAATATTTCGCTGAAATTCTTTTTATGTATTTTATGGGATAATTTAAATATATTCCTAAAACTTTTGAAGCAATTTGTGAATTATAACTCCGCTTAAAATATTTGAAAAATTAGGTCCCATAGGGTTCAATGTATTTCATTTTTTCAACCTGAGATCAATCCAAAACTATTTGGGTGATATTATTTATTTATATTCCCGTAGGTCCCACGGACCGTCTAAACAGCGTACTAAAATTTCATTTTGATAAAGTCATTTTTACGGCAGTTATCGTGCTAACGGACAGACAGAAAAACAAACAGAATGAACAAAGTAATAAACACTTTCAAACTTTGTTGTAAAGTGTTAAAAACAGAAAACGCTGTTTTAGCCAGCATACAAGGTTTGAAAATGGTATCAACCGGTTTCAAAATTTGCTATGCATTGGAGGTGTTATGCAATTGGGGATGCTGATCTCAGATTTATAAATTCGTAAAAAGAAAAAAGAAAATAGCGACTTTAAAAAAATAAAAAAGAGAGAGAGAAAAGCTAAAAATTGTTGGAATAAGGGGCACGTGTTAAGTAAAAAGGAGTATTTGGCAATTTGTAATGAGGATGCTGAAGCACCCGTAGCACGCCTGTGGTTCCGATTATGATAAAAATCCTTTTTTACCAATATAAATGAGACAAATTACTATTATCCAAAGAGGCAGACACGTTGGTACTTTCATATATTGGTGCTCAATCTCATTTAGTCTTATGAAGAAATGTCTTTATCGCGTTTGAAATCGATTAATATCTTTCCTCAACATTGTATGCTGTAACTAATGAATACTGTTATAATGAAACAAGATAATGAATGTTCCACCATCTCTCCATTAATTAAATTTATATTTACGTCGGCTTAATTAAGCATACTGATACAGCAGAAAATTAGGAACAAACACAACGGACTTTACATATAAATATTTAAAGCAACTAATTTTGACTATTTATTAATTTTTATCATTGCGGTTATCCACATCGATTTTTTTTATTAATCACCAAACGAGTTTTCTTTTATTAATAATTAGCTCTATTGTAATTTTATTTTCCCGCAAACTATTGCCGGTTAAGAGTATATCAGTATTCACATCAATTAATGTTTTAACAGCACTTGAAAAATTTTCTAAATTAAATTTCTATGCAGATTCATGCTGAAACAATTTTCTTATGCTATTTAATGTTTGCTCAGCGGTAAACTTTGCTTCTATATGTCATCTCATAATATTAATTAATTCTGTTTTAGGCTCAAGTACTTAATAATTGGGAGCTGGACTTTTTTTTTACAGTAAAATATTATCGAATAAAAAAATCTAATAAGCTTCGTGTGAGCAAATGAATATTTGCTAATCCTACGACGTTAAATAAAAATCAGGTACCAATATTTGCTTTGGAATTATCGATTTATGCTACTTAAAAAAAATATAAATTTTGAATTCGAAGTTAAAACAAAGCAACTTAACATATGACGCAATTTGGGAATGGTGATGAGTACATTTTAATGTCAATAGATTTGGTTTTTTAACCCTTTCAAATTATATAGATGACAAGTAAAACTTGATCAACTTATTTAAAGAGTAAATGGAGTAAAAATTTAGAATACAACTGTTTCGAGGATGAGCTGGATCTCCTTCGTCTGTGCTAGACAACCGATAAACCTGAGGTTAAATAGACGAAAATTGTACAAGTGCAAGGATACATAGGGGAATATATGTCCAAGTCACGAAATTTGAGCAACTGCAGGTTTAAAAATCTTTAATTGCTCAATATTGTCTGAATTTTGAACACCGTTTTGAATTTTTCCAAGAATTACATAAAAATTCACGTCAATCTATGGACTCAAGCCTTACAAATTAAAAAAAAATCTGAAATATAGTTAATAACTTGTCAAATAAACCATTTTTGTCCACTGTCTGACGGAGGATATCCTGTCTTTTTCACCCTTTTCTTTATAATTGTTCTATTTTTACCCATTTCTTAACCTTTGGGACTCATATGTGTCCTCTTGACTACTTTTTCATCTTATTAGGATATTTCTGTGAGCACGCTTGTGTGTTAGCTCTATGTTTAGAGTTGGGCATTTCTTCATTCTGCTTTATGATTGGCTCTCTCAGATTGACGATTCACCCCACACACACACACACTTGAGGATATATACCCCTATTTTTGTTCTCATTTCATCAATGTCGTCTTTTTGACTTTGGATTTCTTGGTTGTCTGACCCTGACGAAAGGGATTTAGCGTATCCTCGAAACATATGTAGACTCCAAAATTATTTAATTCGTGCTTAAGTTTCCCTGTCCAAAGTGTTTTTACTCAGCGATGCACTTGGCATTAATAAATACCATAAAATTAATTTACACAAGCTTTTGCTTTAGCGACTAACATCGGTGTAGCGATATCGTGCATTGCATCGTAAAAGAACTGACCTATATTGAAACTGGCAAATGCAATCCTGCCACGTAGCCTTAGAAATTCTTAAATTGTAGATTAAGCTACAGTATTGTGGCAATTAATTGAGAAATGTCATTTTTTTCGTTTTATCACAAGTAAGCTTAGGAAGAAGCACTCCAAATTAGCTCAGAGTTCAAATTGCAGTTATTATCAAAGTAGCAGGTGTTCGTATGCACCTGGTAAGTAGCAGGTGTTCAAATTCCTCCGCCAGGTGTTCCTCAGTGGTAGTTTCTCAGTTGTTGCGGGGCTCATTAGCGTCATGGATATCAGCGCGAAAACACGTGCTAAAGTGATTGCGCTTAGAGAACACACTTCTAAGACGTTCGAGGAAATAGGTAAAATATGTGAAGTGAGTACAGCAAGTGTCGGGAGGATCTGGAAGCGGTTTCAGGAAATGCTGGAACCAACCACTCTGGAAGATGCGGCCGAAAAAGATCAACTTCGACTCGTGACGACAAAACTTTACATCGAATGAGTGTTAAAAATCCTCGATTAACCAGTTTTGACCTGTCTAAGTCCATGGTGGCAGCTTGTGTTGATATTGCACCTACAACAGTGCGATACAGGCTGTTAGAACGCGGACGGAGAGCACGTCGACCGTACAAGAAGCAGCTTCTGACGCTTCGCATGAAGAAAAAAAGGTTGGAATGGGCCCGGAAATACAAAACATGGATTGAGAAGGACTGGGAGAAAGTTATCTTTTCTGACGAAACACATTTTGTGGTTCAGGGATTTAGATCTATGTTCGTGAGAAGGAGCCAACGACAACCTCTCAATCAGCACCACATCAATCAAGCACCCAAGCATCCGCCCAAAAAGATGTTTTGGGGTTGTTTCAGCGTTTTGGGGACAGAATCTCTTGTTCCCGTAGAGGGAATGATGAACAGTGCCAGTTACGAGGTCATATTGACCCGAAAAGTGTTTCCAACCATGGCTAAACTGTGGCCGAACGGAGATTGCGTTTTCCAACAAGACAGCGCGCCATGTCACACTTCGAAGCGAATCAAAAATTTCTGCTCAAAAAAAATATTACCGTACAGGATTGGCCCGGGAATTCACCAGACTTGAATCCCATAGAAAATTTGTGGGCTATTGTCAAAAAACGGTTTCACAAATTTGACTGTACGACGATTTACAAGCTAATTCCGGCCGTTATTGGCATATGGTTCAGAGACGTTGAAATTAAAACTACATGTGCTAGTCTAGTACATTCCATGCCGAAAGGTGTCTGTGATGTTATAAAGTCTCGGGGAGGTCATATCACTTATTAGTTTTAAATGTATCCATAGAAAACTTGAATAAAACTGAATTTTATAAAAAAAAAATGCATTTCTCAATTAATTGCCACAATACTGTATATTAGACTACAACAGCTACATTCAAAGTCACATAATCGGCAGCCTGTTAGAGTCGATCTCATAGAGAGTTATGATAACTTTAAGTGTTTAATATTGGTGAATACATTGAAGAGGAAGGTATACAGTAATATGCAAACGTTATTTATTTAGAAGTGTCTTGTGTCTGAAATATTCCGAGATGATGATAACTTTGTGGCATTCTTATTTTATTAAATATTTAATTATTTTATTAAATATTTAATATTGGTTTGGGAGCGATGACACATAACATTTTCATATGAGGGTCAATGCATAAAAAACATGATGCAACTTTCGGGTTCGTTACGCTATATTAAACATTTATCTTGAAAATATACTGAGTTTTTGGGGACAACAGTTTTTAGCACTACTGTATGTACGTAATTTTACGAACTTCTGTAAGGATGCAGAAGGCTGTCATACCACTTTACCGACTTCAAATTAAATAATTAAAATAATATTAAACTTAGAATACATTATGCTGAAACGCGAAGTTCATATTTGCAGAAGTGTATGGGTGGGGAGGGGATCCCATATGTGGACATGTAATAGGATTTTATGCTCCTAATATAGTTCACAACTATTTGGTAGAGTGCTAAAAGTGATAATCTGGTTCACTTGATCGTTGAATGGGTAAGTGACTCCGAGATTTAACAACACCCTTATTATTCGATTCTGTGGTCATTAAATGACGTATTTATTGACATTTTAATGTGAAAGTGCATTCGATTTTGAAGTCTGTCAAAAATCTAGATAAATCCATAAATATAAATTGGAATTGAACAAACATTTCACCGTTGATGTCACCTGGTTCCATTTAATCTGTATTAGATATAAATCTGCAACAATTGGACGTAGATACTGGATATAGGGGGTGTAAACAAAGTGCAGATCATTGCTGATATTTTATCTAAAATGGTTATCGTTATCTCAATTTGGGGAATGATCCCAAAAGGCACATTCTGTGACTTTGAACTTAGCTAATGTAGTTTCATGTAGGCCGAACTCAATTTTGAGAAATGTTAAGTTAACAACGTGACGGGAATAAACTTGTCAGTTTTGCTATGTTGGGACACATAGCGAGTTTTCTTGCCAGTATTGAAGATACCGGTTATCCCATGCAGAGGAGAGCGTAATAAGAGCACGGTTGGTGCATACAGATTGCTATCTGCAACAAGAGCGTAATTTTACCTTCAGGAACTCCACTAAATCCGGAATCAGTGATTACGAAACTGATCACTACTGCTTTGCGTAAACGGAGCTACATCTTGTAAGAAAATGAAGCTAGCTATGTAGTAGGACTAAATTCATCGGCTCCTATAGAAATTCCCGGAATTGTGGCACGTAACACATTTTCTTGCTACCTTTACTCATTTAGAGTTCTTCTTCAGACGAGTGCATAATAAACTCGAAACCGTTTCATGCATACTGCTATCTGTAATGTGAGTATATTATTATATATCCTATCATTTATGCTGCCATTGAATAAGCTTATGTTTTATTAAAATTAACTTTGCACGAAAAAGTGTTTCACATACAAAAAAAAATAGTTTATTGTTGTTACTAATTCTACTTGGCGAATGAGTGCCTATGCACCACGTCCACTAGACCCCTGGTCCCATGGCGATGGGGAGAACATATACAACTTCACTTTATTGAGGCTTCCCAAGGGCAGAAGTCTGACCTCGCCTCGACAACACAAATATCAATGCCCGCTGGCGGGATTCGAACCCACAACCCGGCAATCCAGCGATCAGACGGACAAAAAATAGTTTGAATTGTGCTACTTATCATTTATTTCATGTTTAATAAATTCACTTTTGCGCAACCAAACTAATATTCGTAAATTCCACGAACATAACTTATAGCATATTTGTAATCGTTGCCATACCATCTCTCGAGCATCCACATGCATATTTACTCACTGTCAATGAGGATAATATTATTTCACTCATCTGACTAAAATTACAGCCTACCACATCTCAATCTAAATTAATTTTTCACATGTATTTGTGGCTCATACTAAATCTTACATATCTGTCAAAACAAATATGCAGTGGTTGTATTAAACTTTATTTCAAAATTTCTAAAGTATGTTTACCAGCAACGTGCCAAGAACTCATACCCAAAAGGTTAGAAATAAAAATGAAGTCATTATATTTTCAAAGAAGGTTATAAATATGTCCTTCACGGATTCATATTATAGATATTAAAGTTTATATTTATTTACTTAGGCTTCTATCACTGCTATGCCCATTCAGTCTGTGGTTATGAGTTATCTGTGAATCATTTTAGTGGATCTTGTAATTGTGGAAAATTGATTTATGTTGTATTCAGAAAGGTGAATTTTTATTAATATTGATCAAGTGTTATCATAGACAAAGTATTGTTTTCGAATTTTGAAATTACGATTTTGACAGGACCGTATGTTTTAAGACAGCCTGTAAAATAAATGAACGGCCTTGCTTAAACGTTTTTGTAAGCCATTTTGGGAATATCAAGAATTGTACTTTATCTATATAGAGTAGCATCAAGGAGCGATCTTTGTTTGACCTCTTTCCCTGGGTTACCAACACTCTTTGCTCTGGTGAATTCTATCTTAATCAAATTCTCACATGTCATGACACTTTCGCACATTACCTACATAGTTTCTTCGGTTAAACAGGTATGTGTCCTTGCGGGAACTGTCCTGGTACAGTTTCTAACTCTATCTGTGAATGCATCTTATGGACTGACATTAGGAATTATTATTTTCCTGCAAACTTCCGGCAGATCAGTCTGATTTGAGAATTGATTTTGCTACATATTGCCAAGATAAGACTGCGACATATCATAGCCCACCTCCTTGTAGTGGAACTGTCATCATCTTTCTGTTCATTCTATATCCCATTCTGTTTGCTTTGCTTCCACCTTGTGGTGGTGTTTCTCAGCTTCCTTTTAGCTTAATAAAGTGTTTAAGCTTTCTAACCGAGGATGAGTCATGAGAGAGTTTTATGATTGTTGTTGTGTTTCTCGGATCGTGTATCCCCTCTTTATCTCGTCTTGTTTCGGGACCCGTTGCTTGACCGGAAGTTATCCCGACATGGGGTTCCGGTGTATGGTGTCGGATGGTCCCTCCGCCACTAGCCCGCCCCGCAGTGGTACCAGGTGTCTGAATTTGCCATCCAGGTGACTGATTATCACTCCGTGGGCTTTAGACGGGGCGGTTTTCTCATCAGGCTTATTCATATGGAGTACTATATTCTCCGAAAGAGAGTGAAAAGACAATATTGTGAACTAGATATATTCCATTATATATGAGGTACCTATTTTATGTGTTGGATATATTCAATATTATATGGTATATCGATTTTGTGCGATGCATACATGATCGGATTTTATTTTGTATATCGGCTCATATTTATATTGCTTATCCATTTTGCTCGTTGGATACATCCGATTTCATATAGCATGTCGGTTTTATATTACATACCGATTGCGTGTGCATGAGACATCGATTTTATATAGCATATATCTTTTATATGGCATATTAATTTTATGTATTGGACAGGTCTGATTTTATATAGCATATCGGTCTTATATTTCATATCGATTGTGTATGATCGATTTTATATAGCATACATATTTTATGTGGCATATCGATTTTGTGTGTTGGATACTTCCGATTTTAGATAGCATTTCGATTTTATGTGGCATTATGCTTTTGTATGTTACATGCATTTATATGTTATATTATATTTTATATAGCGTATCTAATATAGAATATCGGTTTTGTATTTCATATCGATTGTGTGTGTATGATACATTCAATTTTATATAGCATATCTAATTTATATGGTATATTTGTTTTGTGAATTGGATACATCCGATTTTATATAGCATATCAATCTTATATGGAATACCGATATTTTGTATTGCATACATCCGATTTTAGATTGCATATCGTTTTTATGTGACATAATATTATATACACCTGATTTTATATTGCATATAAATTTTATATGGCCTGTCAATTTTATGTTGCGTATTTATTTTGTGTGTTGGATACATACGGTTTTATATGACATATCTACTTTATACGGCATATCTATTTTGTGTTGAGTTGAATCCGGATGGTTCATTGTTAGAATCCATGCTTCCTGGTCCCTCCATTATACCGGGCACTCTAAACAATATCTTCCGCATCAAATGCATCCCTGAAGTCTAAAGATATAATAAGCGTAATGTTTTCTATTTATTTAAGTGTTTTCCATTTATTGTCCATTAGATTCGTCTCGCTTGGGCATCACACTTTAATCCCAGAATCAAACTCATTATGATATTTGTCATTCGCGTTTCGACATAGGTATATCTTCCTAAAATTAAAATGCATCTATTACTTGTTCAAGAACGATAAAAAATGTCAGTTAAATCGGCAAATTCATTCAAGAGATATCGCACCACAAACTCATACATAGACTTATTGGTGAACCCAGTGGTGATTGTTTTCACCGTCTGGTGTATTTTGTCAGCTTTTAGTTTAATTAAATGTTTAAGCTTTCTAACCGAGGATGAGTCACGACAGAGTTTTATTATTGTTGTTGTGTTTCTTGGCTCGTGTATCCCTCTTTATCTCGTCTTGTTTCCTGTTCCCGTTGCTTGTCCAGAAATTATCCCGACATGGTATTCCGATGTGTGCTGGCGGATGGTCCCTCCGCCACTAGGCCGCCCTGTTGTAGTACCAGGTGTTTGACTTTGCCATCGAGGTGACTGATCATCACTCCGTGTGGTTTTGGGCGGGTTCGGTTTTCTCTTCTGACTTATTCATATGGAGTACGATATTCTCCGAAAGGGAGTAAAAAGGCAATGTTGTGGACTAGATATATTCCATTATATATGAGGTACCTATTTTATGTGTTGGATATATTCAATATTATATGGTATATCGATTTTGTGTTATGCATACATGATCCGATTTTATTTTGTATATCGGCTCATATTTATATTGCTTATCGATTTTGCTCGTTGGATATATCCGATTTCATATAGCATGTCGGTTTTATATTACATATCGATTTCTTGTGCATGATACATCGATTTTATGTAGCATATATCTTTTAAATGGCATATTGATTTTATGTATTTGAAAGATCCGATTTTATATAGCATATAGGTTTTATATTGCATATCTGTTGTGTATGATCGATTTTATAAAGTATATCAATTTTATGTGATATATCGATTTTGTGTGTTGGATACTTCCGATTTTAGATAGCATTTCGATTTTATGTAGCATTATGCTTTTGTATGTTACATACATTTATATGTTATATAATATTTTATATAGCGTATCTAATATAGAATATCGGTTTTGTATTTCATATCGATTGTGTGTGTATGATACATTCAATTTTATATAGCATATCTAATTTATATGGTATATTTGTTTTGTGAATTGGATACATCCGATTTTATATAGCATATCAATCTTATATGGAATACCGATATTTTGTATTGCATACATCCGATTTTAGATTGCATATCGTTTTTATGTGACATAATGTTATATACACCTGATTTTATATTGCATATAAATTTTATATGGCCTGTCAATTTTATGTTGCGTATTTATTTTGTGTGTTGGATACATACGGTTTTATATGACATATCTACTTTATACGGCATATCTATTTTGTGTTGAGTTGAATCCGGATGGTTCATTGTTAGAATCCATGCTTCCTGGTCCCTCCATTATACCGGGCACTCTAAACAATATCTTCCGCATCAAATGCATCCCTGAAGTCTAAAGATATAATAAGCGTAATGTTTTCTATTTATTTAAGTGTTTTCCATTTATTGTCCATTAGATTCGTCTCGCTTGGGCATCACACTTTAATCCCAGAATCAAACTCATTATGATATTTGTCATTCGCGTTTCGACATAGGTATATCTTCCTAAAATTAAAATGCATCTATTACTTGTTCAAGAACGATAAAAAATGTCAGTTAAATCGGCAAATTCATTCAAGAGATATCGCACCACAAACTCATACATAGACTTATTGGTGAACCCAGTGGTGATTGTTTTCACCGTCTGGTGTATTTTGTCAGCTTTTAGTTTAATTAAATGTTTAAGCTTTCTAACCGAGGATGAGTCACGACAGAGTTTTATTATTGTTGTTGTGTTTCTCGGATCGTGTATCCCCTCTTTATCTCGTCTTGTTTCGGGTCCCGTTGCTTGACCGGAAGTTATCCCGACATGGGGTTCCGGTGTATGGTGTCGGATGGTCCCTCCGCCACTAGCCCGCCCCGCAGTGGTACCAGGTGTCTGAATTTGCCATCCAGGTGACTGATTATCACTCCGTGGGCTTTGGACGGGGCGGTTTTCTCATCAGGCTTATTCATATGGAGTACTATATTCTCCGAAAGAGAGTGAAAAGACAATATTGTGGACTATATATATTCCATTATATATGAGGTACCTATTTTATGTGTTGGATATATTCAATATTATATGGTATATCGATTTTGTGCGATGCATACATGATCGGATTTTATTTTGTATATCGGCTCATATTTATATTGCTTATCCATTTTGCTCGTTGGATACATCCGATTTCATATAGCATGTCGGTTTTATATTACATACCGATTGCGTGTGCATGAGACATCGATTTTATATAGCATATATCTTTTATATGGCATATTAATTTTATGTATTGGACAGGTCTGATTTTATATAGCATATCGGTCTTATATTTCATATCGATTGTGTATGATCGATTTTATATAGCATACATATTTTATGTGGCATATCGATTTTGTGTGTTGGATACTTCCGATTTTAGATAGCATTTCGATTTTATGTGGCATTATGCTTTTGTATGTTACATGCATTTATATGTTATATTATATTTTATATAGCGTATCTAATATAGAATATCGGTTTTGTATTTCATATCGATTGTGTGTGTATGATACATTCAATTTTATATAGCATATCTAATTTATATGGTATATTTGTTTTGTGAATTGGATACATCCGATTTTATATAGCATATCAATCTTATATGGAATACCGATATTTTGTATTGCATACATCCGATTTTAGATTGCATATCGTTTTTATGTGACATAATGTTATATACACCTGATTTTATATTGCATATAAATTTTATATGGCCTGTCAATTTTATGTTGCGTATTTATTTTGTGTGTTGGATACATACGGTTTTATATGACATATCTACTTTATACGGCATATCTATTTTGTGTTGAGTTGAATCCGGATGGTTCATTGTTAGAATCCATGCTTCCTGGTCCCTCCATTATACCGGGCACTCTAAACAATATCTTCCGCATCAAATGCATCCCTGAAGTCTAAAGATATAATAAGCGTAATGTTTTCTATTTATTTAAGTGTTTTCCATTTATTGTCCATTAGATTCGTCTCGCTTGGGCATCACACTTTAATCCCAGAATCAAACTCATTATGATATTTGTCATTCGCGTTTCGACATAGGTATATCTTCCTAAAATTAAAATGCATCTATTACTTGTTCAAGAACGATAAAAAATGTCAGTTAAATCGGCAAATTCATTCAAGAGATATCGCACCACAAACTCATACATAGACTTATTGGTGAACCCAGTGGTGATTGTTTTCACCGTCTGGTGTATTTTGTCAGCTTTTAGTTTAATTAAATGTTTAAGCTTTCTAACCGAGGATGAGTCACGACAGAGTTTTATTATTGTTGTTGTGTTTCTTGGCTCGTGTATCCCTCTTTATCTCGTCTTGTTTCCTGTTCCCGTTGCTTGTCCAGAAATTATCCCGACATGGTATTCCGATGTGTGCTGGCGGATGGTCCCTCCGCCACTAGGCCGCCCTGTTGTAGTACCAGGTGTTTGACTTTGCCATCGAGGTGACTGATCATCACTCCGTGTGGTTTTGGGCGGGTTCGGTTTTCTCTTCTGACTTATTCATATGGAGTACGATATTCTCCGAAAGGGAGTAAAAAGGCAATGTTGTGGACTAGATATATTCCATTATATATGAGGTACCTATTTTATGTGTTGGATATATTCAATATTATATGGTATATCGATTTTGTGTTATGCATACATGATCCGATTTTATTTTGTATATCGGCTCATATTTATATTGCTTATCGATTTTGCTCGTTGGATATATCCGATTTCATATAGCATGTCGGTTTTATATTACATATCGATTTCTTGTGCATGATACATCGATTTTATGTAGCATATATCTTTTAAATGGCATATTGATTTTATGTATTTGAAAGATCCGATTTTATATAGCATATAGGTTTTATATTGCATATCTGTTGTGTATGATCGATTTTATAAAGTATATCAATTTTATGTGATATATCGATTTTGTGTGTTGGATACTTCCGATTTTAGATAGCATTTCGATTTTATGTAGCATTATGCTTTTGTATGTTACATACATTTATATGTTATATAATATTTTATATAGCGTATCTAATATAGAATATCGGTTTTGTATTTCATATCGATTGTGTGTGTATGATACATTCAATTTTATATAGCATATCTAATTTATATGGTATATTTGTTTTGTGAATTGGATACATCCGATTTTATATAGCATATCAATCTTATATGGAATACCGATATTTTGTATTGCATACATCCGATTTTAGATTGCATATCGTTTTTATGTGACATAATGTTATATACACCTGATTTTATATTGCATATAAATTTTATATGGCCTGTCAATTTTATGTTGCGTATTTATTTTGTGTGTTGGATACATACGGTTTTATATGACATATCTACTTTATACGGCATATCTATTTTGTGTTGAGTTGAATCCGGATGGTTCATTGTTAGAATCCATGCTTCCTGGTCCCTCCATTATACCGGGCACTCTAAACAATATCTTCCGCATCAAATGCATCCCTGAAGTCTAAAGATATAATAAGCGTAATGTTTTCTATTTATTTAAGTGTTTTCCATTTATTGTCCATTAGATTCGTCTCGCTTGGGCATCACACTTTAATCCCAGAATCAAACTCATTATGATATTTGTCATTCGCGTTTCGACATAGGTATATCTTCCTAAAATTAAAATGCATCTATTACTTGTTCAAGAACGATAAAAAATGTCAGTTAAATCGGCAAATTCATTCAAGAGATATCGCACCACAAACTCATACATAGACTTATTGGTGAACCCAGTGGTGATTGTTTTCACCGTCTGGTGTATTTTGTCAGCTTTTAGTTTAATTAAATGTTTAAGCTTTCTAACCGAGGATGAGTCACGACAGAGTTTTATTATTGTTGTTGTGTTTCTCGGATCGTGTATCCCCTCTTTATCTCGTCTTGTTTCGGGTCCCGTTGCTTGACCGGAAGTTATCCCGACATGGGGTTCCGGTGTATGGTGTCGGATGGTCCCTCCGCCACTAGCCCGCCCCGCAGTGGTACCAGGTGTCTGAATTTGCCATCCAGGTGACTGATTATCACTCCGTGGGCTTTGGACGGGGCGGTTTTCTCATCAGGCTTATTCATATGGAGTACTATATTCTCCGAAAGAGAGTGAAAAGACAATATTGTGGACTATATATATTCCATTATATATGAGGTACCTATTTTATGTGTTGGATATATTCAATATTATATGGTATATCGATTTTGTGCGATGCATACATGATCGGATTTTATTTTGTATATCGGCTCATATTTATATTGCTTATCCATTTTGCTCGTTGGATACATCCGATTTCATATAGCATGTCGGTTTTATATTACATACCGATTGCGTGTGCATGAGACATCGATTTTATATAGCATATATCTTTTATATGGCATATTAATTTTATGTATTGGACAGGTCTGATTTTATATAGCATATCGGTCTTATATTTCATATCGATTGTGTATGATCGATTTTATATAGCATACATATTTTATGTGGCATATCGATTTTGTGTGTTGGATACTTCCGATTTTAGATAGCATTTCGATTTTATGTGGCATTATGCTTTTGTATGTTACATGCATTTATATGTTATATTATATTTTATATAGCGTATCTAATATAGAATATCGGTTTTGTATTTCATATCGATTGTGTGTGTATGATACATTCAATTTTATATAGCATAACTAATTTATATGGTATATTTGTTTTGTGAATTGGATACATCCGATTTTATATAGCATATCAATCTTATATGGAATACCGATATTTTGTATTGCATACATCCGATTTTAGATTGCATATCGTTTTTATGTGACATAATGTTATATACACCTGATTTTATATTGCATATAAATTTTATATGGCCTGTCAATTTTATGTTGCGTATTTATTTTGTGTGTTGGATACATACGGTTTTATATGACATATCTACTTTATACGGCATATCTATTTTGTGTTGAGTTGAATCCGGATGGTTCATTGTTAGAATCCATGCTTCCTGGTCCCTCCATTATACCGGGCACTCTAAACAATATCTTCCGCATCAAATGCATCCCTGAAGTCTAAAGATATAATAAGCGTAATGTTTTCTATTTATTTAAGTGTTTTCCATTTATTGTCCATTAGATTCGTCTCGCTTGGGCATCACACTTTAATCCCAGAATCAAACTCATTATGATATTTGTCATTCGCGTTTCGACATAGGTATATCTTCCTAAAATTAAAATGCATCTATTACTTGTTCAAGAACGATAAAAAATGTCAGTTAAATCGGCAAATTCATTCAAGAGATATCGCACCACAAACTCATACATAGACTTATTGGTGAACCCAGTGGTGATTGTTTTCACCGTCTGGTGTATTTTGTCAGCTTTTAGTTTAATTAAATGTTTAAGCTTTCTAACCGAGGATGAGTCACGACAGAGTTTTATTATTGTTGTTGTGTTTCTTGGCTCGTGTATCCCTCTTTATCTCGTCTTGTTTCCTGTTCCCGTTGCTTGTCCAGAAATTATCCCGACATGGTATTCCGATGTGTGCTGGCGGATGGTCCCTCCGCCACTAGGCCGCCCTGTTGTAGTACCAGGTGTTTGACTTTGCCATCGAGGTGACTGATCATCACTCCGTGTGGTTTTGGGCGGGTTCGGTTTTCTCTTCTGACTTATTCATATGGAGTACGATATTCTCCGAAAGGGAGTAAAAAGGCAATGTTGTGGACTAGATATATTCCATTATATATGAGGTACCTATTTTATGTGTTGGATATATTCAATATTATATGGTATATCGATTTTGTGTTATGCATACATGATCCGATTTTATTTTGTATATCGGCTCATATTTATATTGCTTATCGATTTTGCTCGTTGGATATATCCGATTTCATATAGCATGTCGGTTTTATATTACATATCGATTTCTTGTGCATGATACATCGATTTTATGTAGCATATATCTTTTAAATGGCATATTGATTTTATGTATTTGAAAGATCCGATTTTATATAGCATATAGGTTTTATATTGCATATCTGTTGTGTATGATCGATTTTATAAAGTATATCAATTTTATGTGATATATCGATTTTGTGTGTTGGATACTTCCGATTTTAGATAGCATTTCGATTTTATGTAGCATTATGCTTTTGTATGTTACATACATTTATATGTTATATAATATTTTATATAGCGTATCTAATATAGAATATCGGTTTTGTATTTTAAATCGATTGTGTGTGTATGATACATTCAATTTTATATAGCATATCTGATTTGTATGGCATATTGGTTTTGTGAATTTGATACATCCGATTTTATATAGCATATCAATCTTATATGGAATATAAATTTTTTGTATTGCATACATCCGATTTTAGATAGCATATCGTTTTCATGTGACATTATGTTATATACATCTGATTTTATATTGCATATACATTTTAGATGGCCTGTCAATTTTACGTTGCATATTGATTTTGTGTGTTGGATACATACGGCTTTATATGACATATCTACTTTATGCGGCATATCTATTTTGTGTTGAGTCAATTCCGGATGATTCATTGTTAGCACCCATGCTTCCTAGTCCCTCCATTATCCCGGGCACGCTAAACGATATCTTTCGCATCAAATGCATCTCTGAAGTCTAAAACTATATTAAGCGTAATTTTTTCTACAAAGTGTTTTCTATTTATTGTCCATTAGACTTGTCTCATTTGGGCATCACACTTTAACTCCGGATCAAATTCATTATGATGTTTGTCATTAGAGTTCTCAACATAGGTCTATCTTCCTAAAATTGAAATCGCTCTATTACTTGTTCAAGAACATTAATAAATGTCAGTTTAAACGACGAATTCATGCAAGAGATATCGTACCCACAAAATCATACATAGACAAACATCATAAAAAAGGTTGAGCAATACTCTATAATATTCAAATCATGTAAAATAATTTGAAAACTTATTTTCACCTAATTGCAATATTTTTTCGTTACACGTATTATGTTGTGTAGTTATAGTAAATATTAAACTGTATTTGCTTCGTCGGATACTTTAAATGAATACTATTAAAGACTTCATTTTCATATGTAATTACTAAACTACTCTTTATCTTTTAATACGTTTTTAAGTGTATGTTTTTGTTTACTAAATGAGTATTTCTGCAATTTCATGTACTAGCTAAACGCGTTTCAAAATAAATTATCCCAAAATTAATGGTTGCAATTACTATACCGAGTGCATTAAAATATTGGGTAATCAGGAATCTCTTTTTACTTAATTCTATAAACGTATTATATGAGGCATAAAATAAGAAAATGCAGGTATTTTAATGTGGGCATATAATTATATTTGTTTTTCACATAAAGTAATTAAACCTTCTTCCTAAAGAAGCAAGTTATAATGGGGTAGTCTCGGGTAATGTTCAAAAACATTTTACTATGAAATTCTCAAAAATGAATGACTAATGAAATTCTCAAAATGTGTAAAGATAGTTACACTACATACTAGATATGCAAACCCGAAAATTTCAAATCCGACCTAGCATCACAATACACAAAGCTACACTCATCCTAAGCCAGAAGACATTTTCAAAGAAAAACATGAGAACAAACAACCTAGGACACCTGTGTTTTATTTAGTACATCCCAAATTGCAGCCTTTCCAGATGTGTCCAAATCAGTGGCATGTGGTCCATAAGAGCTAAAGCTAAGCCTCGCCTGTTTGACCGCCAATTTAAATATACTTTTATTTATTATAATTTTAAAAATAACTTTGCGAATATATATGTATTTTTTGGAAAACTCTTATACTTTAATTACTTAAAGTGACACGTTTCAAAGCATATTTCCCATTCAAACGCATATCTAGAAGTAAAATTCACATAGACTTTGAAAGAATCATGTTATTAAAACAACCGAACTATTACTCTCTGCTCTGGCTGATAAGCCAGACCTAGAAGCTAGCTTTCAAAAAGTATGGCTATTGTTTCCCCCATTTTCAGCTCTTGTAAATAGCCTAACTTAAGACATCGATTGAATATGGGACACGGCGTTTCATCAATGATGGACAGGTGAGGGGCAAGGTTGGGAAGGGACATTTTCTGGGCAAGGTCAATGATTTTGCCATTTCGGGTCAAACATAGTTCTATTGATTAAACTTCGCAGAAAAAAGTGATACGTAATACTAAAACATATGAGGCATTTTCCACGAATAATATGACATTTACTTAAATTTAAACTATATCAAAATGAAAAAATACTAATAATGACTACCATTAAACCTAAGTAGTTTGCGAAGTAAACTTAGCTCTTTGGCAACTATATGACAATTTATCCGTTTAAAGTATTTGGGAGTTTTAGAAAGAATAAATCTGATTTCCCTTTAAAATTCATGTTATAGGATAATTTCTGATAAAAACGACTGAAGCTTACGTTCCAGATATATTTCACACCCATTTCCAGTGCACTCTTTTAAATTGCATTATTTAGTTATTTCTAGCTGTTACTATTTAAAAAACTGATATATTTTTTTATCACTTGCTAATAAGATTTAAATATATTTCTACTCCATAGACGCCCGTAAAACATGTTTCATGTGGGGGCAAACTCAAGCAAATGATATACAACATCGACTAGTTTGATGCTCCCAATTGAATTTCCAAGCGGGAGTCTGAACCCCCTCCCATTACCTTCCCTATGGGTAAACATGACTTCATATTTAATAAAATGATTATAAAAGTTCATCTAATTTGGAAAGAAGGAAACGTTTAAAATGTTATATCTTGTATGTATCCATCTTACATAGGTAACATACAGGGTCTTTCAAAAATCCGTATAAGATTTAAAAACTCATTAAAAATCGAAAAATCATCGCATTGAGATGCGGTTTGCATCATAAGTATTGTCAGCATGGGGGATTTCTTTTGACGTGAAAAATTTTTGTTGTTTAAAAAATCACCTATAGGTGGAGCTGAACGCATTGGAAAGACAAAGAAAATAACTTACTGTACTCTCAGCATCTTTATTTTAGGATCATGTGTTCGGCATGTCCTCCTCCACAAGGTATGACACAATTCAGGCGAGTGAAAACACCGGTAACTGCAGAATGCAGCATGTCTGGGTAGATCAAACTCACTTCACGACGAATGGAATCTCTTAGGTTCGACAATGTGGAATTACCTGATTGATACACTCGTGACTTTAAATACCCTCACAACCAAAAATCAACTTGTGCCACATCTGGAGACCGAGGAGGTCATGGGATCTTGCAATGCCGACTGACAAGTCTGTCTTCCCCGAAGGTGTCAATTAGAAATTTCTTTGCTGGGTTTGCGATGTGAGATGGTGCTCCATCCTGCAGAAATGTTACAGTAGATATAACATTTCGTTCTCGCAAAGACGGCACGACTTGCTCATGCAGAAGAGTCAAATAACGCTGTGCGTTTACTGTGCAAGTTTTCCAACCAGTACTTGAGCAAAACTCCTCGAAGAAAAAGGGTCGCAGAATGTAAGAGCCAGTGAAGCCACACCAAACTGTATCTCCTGGTGAATGAAGTGGCTGCTCTATATACTCACGTGGATTAGAAGTCGCCCATATACGACAGTTGTGTGTGTTCACATTTCCATGCAGTAAAAAGTGGGCTTCCTCTGTCCACAAAACATTAAATATCCACTGTGGTTCCTGTGCGATTTTTGACATAGCCTATTTTGCAAACGTTTCTCGCTGTGCGGTATCTACCGGTAAAAGCTGATAGAGTGATTGCATTTTGTAAGGATACAGATTTAAGATACGCCATACCCAGGATACAGGAATATCCAATCGCAGTGCAGCTTCAGAAGCACTGCTAGTCTCAGCCGCTGTTTCAGTTGATAGGTTTTCAATTTCAGATGCCACAGCACGGGAGTCCGTTAACGATGGTCTTCCGCTTCGTGGATAATCCTCCAAACATCCAATTTCTTCTAATCGTGTGACAAGCTTCAGTAACCCAGAACAGGTTAAAAGTCCTTTTCCTTTCTTTAGATTTTTGCTAAATCGAAATTTTCACAAAGCATCTGATGCTGATTCTCCGCTCACGTAATACAGCTTCATGAACAAGGCTTTCTCGATCAAAGTTAACATTCTCGCAAAAACTTCTCTGCACCGTTTACTAATGAATTAAATGAATAATTTACAGAACACTTCAGCTCTTTTATAACAGCCTCATTTGCATACTTCGGGAAGATGTATTCGGGTAAGCGCCACCTACAGGTGATGTTTTGAATTACAAAAATTTTTCGATACTTTTTCGATTTTTAATGAATTTTTAAGGTTTATACGAACTTTTGAAAGACCCCGTATATTAAAATCTCGTGCATTTCATCCAATTTTTGCATTTTTATATAAAATTACTTCATTTTGCTCACAAATAAATAAAACGTATTGAAAATGCGAATTCCAATATGCATTCCAATATAAATTCCAATTGTAATACCACATTTTTTGCCGATTGTTTAGCCTCCACAGTTAAAAATCTCACATTACGCTATGGGTCCAAACCGCAAAACTGAGTCACAAATGCTCTCAAAATTAAGTCAAACACTCTTTCTAACATTTTATTCTTAAACTGATATTTAAATCATGTAAAACTATTTGAAAATTCACTTTTACCTAATCACAATATTATCTGGTTACACGCATTATGTTTCGTAACGATAGTAACGATATTTGCCTCTTCGGATAATTTAAATAAATATTATTATAGACTCCTTTTTCAGATGCAATGACTGAACTATTATTTATCTTTTAATACGTTTTTAAGTGTACGTATTTGTTAACTAAATGAATAGTTCTGCAATTTTCAAGTGCTAGATAAACACGCTTCAAAATAAATTATCCCAAAATTAATGGTTGCAATTACTATAACGGGTGCATTAAAATATTGGGTAATCAGGAATCTGTTTTTACTTAATTCTGTAAACATAGTACATGGGACATAAATAATAAAATGTGTTTTTATGTAGGCGTATATTTATAATTTTTTCAGATAAGGTAGTTAAATTTTTTCTCTACAGAAATAAGTTATAATGGGATATTCCCGGATAATATTGACAAACATTTTATTAATGGGATTTTCAAAGTGTGCAAAGATAGTTACAGAATATACAAGATATACACTCCCGGATATACCAGACCGCTCTAACATGAAAATACCCCAATCCACACTCACACTAATCCAGAAGTCATTTTTAAATAAAAATACGGTCTCAACTCCTGTCGCAGAAACCTGTGTTCCTGAATAGCCCAAATTGCAACCTTTACTGATATGTCCAAACCACAAAACTGATCCATGAATGCTCTCAAATTTAAGTGAAATATTATTTCTGGAATTTTATTACTTTCCTTATATACATAATGTATAAGGAAAGTATTGTGACGGGGTCGAAAATTCGAAATCGAGTTTTCGACGAGAGAGCACGTTTCAAGCATCCCTGATCACGAATCAAACATTTTTGAAGTGATGTCTGTGTGTGTGTATGTGTGTGTGTGTGTGTGTGTGTGTGTGTGTGTGTGTGTGTGTGTGTGTGTGTGTGAAAGTATGTGTGTGTGTGTGTGTGTGTGTGTGTGTCAGTGAGTCTGTGGAGACGATAACTGACGAACGAATGGACCGATTCGAACCAAATTTGGTACAAAAATCACAATCCGTAAACACTGGAAGCCTATTGCTTTTATGCGTAATCGAATGTTCAGAACCCCCCTAAATTTTCGAATAAAATTTTGAAAAAATCGTCAAAAAATCAAAACCACTAATAAAGTTACGCAAATAGACATTTCTTATGTAATTTTTCATTAGAAAACGATTGACATAAATTTTAGAACGCTAACATGAACTGTTCTCTAGATATTGCACATTTTTCAAAAAAATTATTAAAAAGTCATATAAAATGAAAAAAAAATATTTCCTATTGAGACACATGCTCACTTTTCATATGTAATACCATGCGATAAATTGGGTGACATCATTCTCTCGTGTACCTATCTCGTTCCATTCATGAAAAAAGATACTTTGAGTAATACTTTTGTATTTGAACGCCAATAGTCCTTTATCTGCTGTAAGAACAACTTATTTCTTCGTCCATAACGCTTGGCGAGATTTTGGCGACAAATTTGGCGGAATGTCGCCAACTTGGCGACTTTTTGAAATGTTGCCAAATTAACGAAAATCTCGCCAAATGGATAAAAAATGACGCTAAATTAATGAAAATGATGACTAATTGTCGAAAATTCAATATCTTGGAAAGAATATTAGTATCTACTATAAGAAAAACCTATTACTTTCCTTATATACATAATGTATAAGGAAAGTATTGTGACGGGGTCGAAAATTCGAATTCGAGTTTTCGACGGGAGAGCACGTTTCAAGCATCCCTGATCACGAATAAAACATTTTTGAAGTGATGTCTGCGTGTGTGTGTGTGTGTGAAAGTATGTGTGTGTGTGTGTGTGTGTGTCAGTGAGTCTGTGGAGACGATAACTGACGAACGAATGGACCGAATCGAACCAAATTTGGTGTACAAAAATCACAATCTGTAAACACTGGAAGACTATTGTTTTTATACGTAATCGAATGTTCAGAACCCCCCTAAATTTTCGAATGAAATTTTGAAAAATCGTCAAAAAATCAAAACCGCTAATAAAGTTACGCAAATAGACATTTCTTATGTAATTTTTCATTAGAAAACGATTGGCATAAATTTTAGAACGCTAACATGAACCATTCTCGAGATATTGTACATTTTTCAAAAAAATTATGAAAAAGTCACATAAAAAAAATTCCTATTGAGAAACATGTTCACTTTTCATATGTAATACCATGCGATAAATTGAGTGATATCATTCTCGTGGATCTAGCTCGTTCCATTCATGAAAAAATATACTTTGAATAATACTTTTGTATTTGAACGCCAATAGTCATTTATCTGCTGTAAGAATAACTTTTTCTTAGTGCATAACGCTTGGCGAGATTTTGGGGACGAATTTGGCGGAATGTCGCCAACTTGGCGACTTTTTTGAAATGTTGCCAAATTAATGAAAATCTCGCCAAATGGATAAAAATGATGCTAAATCAATGAAAATGACGACTAATTGTCGAAAATTCAATGTCTTGGAAAGAATATTAGTTTCTAATTATAAAGAATATTAATTCTACTATAAGAAAAACCTATTTTTTTACTGTAAAAGTAGTACATTCATTATATTATATAAGGAAAGTCATGTGTTGCCCACATCAGATTTTTGTTAAACTGGTATTCAAATCATGAAAAACTATTTGAAATTCACTTTTACCTAATAACAATATTATCTCGTTACACGCACTATGTTTCGTAACGATAATAACTGCATTTTCCTCTTCAGATAATTTTAAATTAATATTAACTTATTTTGTATATGTAATGACTGAACTATTATTTATATTTTAATACGTTTTTAAGTGTACGTATTTGATTTACTAAATGAATATTTCTGCATTTTCATGCACTAGATAAACGAGCTTCAAAATAAATGATTCCAAAAGTAATGGTTGCAATTACTATAACGAGTGCATTAAAATATTGGGCAATCAAGAATATATTTTTACTTAATTCTGTAAACATATTGCAGGGGACATAAAATACATGTGCTTTAAGTAGGCACATATTTATAATTTTTCGGATAAAGTAGTTGTTGTTGTTGAGACCCAGACCGTCCGAACTTCCAGACATGTGTAAGGTAATTGTTTGGACGGCCAGGAAGTGCCACCCAATTTAGACCAGAACTAAGTGGGGGGCATCCACAGAGACCGTACTCTCCTTCTCCTACCACCAACCTCTCGGAAGGACTTACGGACCCACATGTTTAACGTCATCGTACTCCGCATGAACACGGTGGCAGTTGTGACAGCGTGCAAATTCAGCGTGCAAACCACCGAGCTACCGCGCCCGAAAAGTGCCAACAGCACGCGGTGTTCCCAGGTGGTCACCCACCCCAGTACTAACCGCGCCCGATGCTGCCTGACTTCGGTGATCTAACGAGAACCGGTGTTTTCAGCACGGTACGGCCGTTGGCTCGGATAAAGTAGTTAAACATTTTTTCTCTAAAGAAATAAGTTATAATGGGATTGTCCCGGGTAATGTTCACAAACATTTCATTAATTGAATTCTCATAGTGTGCAAGAATAATTACCCTGTATAAAAGATATGCACTGTCGGAAGTTTCAGACCCGGTCTAACATGAAAATACGGTAATCCACACACACTAAACCAGAAGTCATTTTCAAATGAAAATGCGGTCTCAACTCCGGTTGCAGAAACCTGTGTTCCAGAGTATCCCAAGTTACAGCCGTTAGAGATGTTTCCAAACCACAAACCTGAGCCATCAATGCTCTCAAAATTAAGTAAAATATTCCTTCTAGTATTTTACTGTTGTAATATTCAACTCTGTCAAGGACAGGGAATATCCCACTCTTAAGAAAGTTAGAGTTTTTTCATAAATTTTATTTTGTTGTAAAGCGCTTAGAGTCAAAAATAATCATTTTAATCGGAAATTATCTCGGGTAAGTTCTGTTCCTTGGACGACAATCTGAATGTACCAAGATATTGCCTTCTAGAGCAACTAGGATGCTTCTGGAGAGTCTGCAAAGAATTTTCGATCTCTTCGTCGTCGCGCGGAATCCAAAAACGAAATTATTTAAGTTATATAACGCATTCGAAACCATAAATGTAAAATTATTCAGTCTTCTAGGTCGCAGGGGAACTTCTGGATGGTCTGGAAATATAAAAATAATAAACAGTTATTATATAAATATAATAACAGAACGCTTTGATTCAATCTACAAAGTTTAATTTGTAACTTTTTCAAACATTGACTGCATCTGCCCCAAAAAGCTCGAAGTCAGACAATTATATAAAGTAGTGTACTATTTCTACTTAAGATGATTGGTATCTTTCTAAATAGACTATATTGGATCATTTGACATGTTCACTGTTCTTTATATTTTACTTTTTGCACACGTATACGTAAAAATACTGTAGCTGAATTACACGCAATATTTCTATTTCTAACCATTTGCAGACAAAATGTCTGTAGATAATGCTGGTGATGGTTGATAAATACCGTTGATCACGGTTTGGACAGCAAAGTTCTTTACAAGAAGACAAAAAATATCTTCCAAATTATGGGGAACACCCCTTACAAGCGAGTTTTATGATTATGAAAACAAAACTTATTAAAAATGTTGCAACTTAAATTTTTAAAAGTGTCATTTTTTCTGTGTTTCTCTGGTTCGAATGCCAGTATAGAATATAAATTCTGCACATATGTCCTAAACAAGTTCTGTATAAATTTAACTCGCAGCTTATTTATATTTCTGTATTTGCTCAATCGTAATGCAAGCCACTCTCGCCTGATGACCTGTGACTTGTTCATGACTTCAGAAATCCCACAAGCCATGAAACATTAACAGACTCTGAATTATTTATGTGATACACAAGATTCGATTTATGAAGGAGTATAACAAGATAAACACCTTTAGAAATGTTCATAGAGTTCCTATGCTGTAAATGTATTTTTACGAATATGAAATAAACTGTTTCTTCCTGATATAGCTGTACTCAGTAGCGTAACACCCTGGGGAGCAGGGGCTGCAAGGCAAAAGGGACGTGGTTTTCGGAGGGGGGGGGAGGAGTAAAAGGAAAGTTGAAATTATTAAGAATAAAGCAGGTAAAATATATCAAGTAATTCATATATAGGTTATGAACAGTTAAAGTAATTAGATAGTTGAAATTTCTTTGTGTAGCAACATTTAATTAAATTAAAATACTTTCGATTTCGTCACCGTGTTAAGTGCAAGTTTGTCTTCAAACAAACTTTCCGTGACGTTTGGATCAAAGTCTTTGAATGAGCTTATTTCAACCACGGTCTAGTAGGGACCAATTAGAGTTCCTCTATATTGATATATCTAAATACAATAGGGACCCTTTTATCGCCAGTCAAATAAGTTGCTTTTAATGACATTTTAGATTGATTTTATTTAACACTTTACAACAAAGTTGAAAAGTGTTTATAACTTTGTGCATTCTGTCTGTCTGTCCGTTAGCACGATAACTGCCGTAAAAATGACTTAATCAAAATGAAATTTTAGTATGTGGTTCAGACGGTCTGTAGGACCTGTGGGACTATAAATGAATAATATCACCCAATTAGTTTTGGATTGAACCCGGGTTGAAAAAATGAAATACATTGAGCCCTATGGGACCTAATTTTTCAAACATATTTTAAGCGGATTTAAATTTCACAAATTTTAGGTTATATTCAAATTGTTCCATAAAATATATAAAAAAAAATTCAGCGAAATATATTCAGTAGTTTTTTAAATAAAAATTAAAATAATAATTACACCTCTTATATGAAACGATCAGGTGATCATGATATGATAAGATCACATGACCCACCTCAAAATGATATATGGCATCCATCTTGTTTCAAAATCGTGAGTTTTTAAGTTCTTTTTAATTCATATTGAGAGCTGTATTCGTCCTGAAACTACTTTGTTTTTGCTTAAATTCTGAGCATCTACATACTGAAACAACGCAAACACAATATATTTGAGTTTAAATGATTATCCAAATTTGATTATTTCTACAACGAAGCCTATTTTTTACTTATGTAAAATGTAAACAGCAAAATATGTAGAATGAGTTGCAGTAGAATTGCAGTATTTCTTTAACACAAAAAAATTTAGCCCATGGAGTCTGCATGGCTGATATGAATGAAATATTAATTGATTTTATAAAGAGAAGGACGATTTTTTTCGATGAAGTTTTAAGCATAGAGTTTAATTACTTGTAGCTCCATGGTCTTAATTTTCAAATAAAATATATTATTATAGTATTGTGATGAATGAAATGAATGGGAGAAAGTTATGCATGAAATGCTGTTTTTATAGAGAGATCCAGGCGTGTTATTTTTTCTATGACGTCATTCGAATGAATTTCAGTTGTTTTCGATGAAGTTTTCAAATATAATAAATTATCGTAGTATTATGATAGTTTTAAAAATATTACCGTGGAATGTATCGCATTTTAGAGATATTTAAACCAGGCAATTTATATTTCAATGCCGTCATTTGAATGAAGTTCATTTTTTTCAATGAATGTTTAAGTTTTCAAATATACTAAATTAATGTAGTATTGTGATAAGTTTTAAAATATTACCGAGGAATGTATTGCATTTTAGACTTTTTTAAATAAAATTGCATTGAAGTTGGAAAGTGTTTCATAATCAATGCTTTAAGCATGATTGATCTTTCTTGTTTTACTTTACTGCACTTTACCTTATATGTTTAAATTAATATTAAAAGTTTAATTTATATAACAAATGAAAATTTTAGTATGTCTTACAACTTAAATTGTTGTGGTTATGATATATAAGTGTTTCCTCTTTAATTCTAATCAAAATACTCTTGGATTGCAATATTTTGTAGTAGTTTCCGGCTCTGGAGTATACAATTTATGAGGTATGCATTCTGTGAAGGAGTTTCTGCGGTATTTACAATATTTTTGTTACAAAACGTTAGAGGATAAACTTATATTCCATTAGAGATTTTGCTCAAATCTTCTGACGCAACAATCGAATTGCTGGAATTTGCAACACACGGATAGAGAATCATTGAGTTACATGATTCGAAAATGAAGGGAAAAGGGAGCGAGTGAATCGTCTGGGGGGGGGGGGGGGGGGAGGGGGATGCTATCTATCTTTTGAGCTACTGGTTGAAATATGCATTATTTACATTCGGTTTTATAGAAAAAGATATTCGATCATTACTCATATCTGCATTTAAGTAAATATATATATATATATATATATATATATATATATATATATATAATAAAAGGCAATGTCTGTGTGTGTGTGTGTGTGTGTGTCTGTCTGTCTTATACACTATACGTTTCGCGACCGCGCGTCGGAGAGCTACGAAATTTGGCAATCGGACACCCGGGGGGGAGGGAAGGGGATACGTGAAAACCGATTTTCAAAATTCTAATTATTTTTTTATTTATTTAATGTTTTATGCGATTTCGACCGTTTTTTGCCTTTTTGTACTTTTTTCTCCACGATCGGGACATCGTAGAAATAAACAAATCACACCATCGGAAAGAGCAGACAATTGCGAGTAAAAATATATACATTTCAAATTTCAATTTCGATTTCTAATATTTTTTAAAGATTTTAAAACAAAAGTCACTTTCGGTTCAAAAAAACCAACTTTTGTTTTTAAATCCTTCCATCGTAAAAACTACTCATAATTTCGACTAATAATTTACATTTTTAGAAAGGCCAAAGATCTGGCATTCTTACAAGTCTAATCTGGTTAAGAAATATTGAAAATTGCCAGCAGGATCGCAATTTTAAAGACGTGATGATTTTATATTTCTTGCCCAATACTCGGCGAAGAACCGATTCTTCCCCGACATTTTTCCCCCCGCAGTAGTTTTTCCCCCGTTTCCATGGAGACCAGGCTTCGGGTTTTAAATGTATTAAGAGCTTAGCATTTGTATTGGATAGATACATCGGGTGAAATTATTATATTTATATGATATTTTAAATGGATATTTTAAATTATTTAAATGATTGAATTATGGTGGATAGAATTCTGGTGATGTATTTGAAATTATTATATTTATGGATTAGTGGAACGATATGGATGATTCATAGAATGATATGGATTTTTTAAATGGATATTTTAATTTATGGTTATTTTAAATGAATATTTGAATTTCTGGATATTTTAAATGGACATTTCTATTTTATGTATATTTTAAGTGATGGAACGATGGATATTTTAATTTTATGGATATTTTAAATACCATATGGTCATTATAAAATTAAAATTAGCGCACGGGAATCGCACTCGGTAGATCCGGGTTCGATTCCCGCCACTGCCTAAACTGCCTCCGTGTTCAGGCGGTGTACGATCACATTAAACATGTGGGTCCGTAAGTCCTTCCGAGAGGTTGTTGGTAGGGGAAGGAGGGTACGGTCCCAGTGGATACCTCTCCCACTGGGTTCCGGTCTAAATTGGGTGAATAAAAAGAAAGTTGTGGAGAATGTCGCGGAGGGCGAAGTAACCCAGTGGTTAGAGCGCGGGATTTTCACTTGGTAGGCCCGGGTTCGATTCCCTCCACTGACAAAACTGCTGCCGTGTTCACGCGGAGTACGATCACGTTAAACATGTGGGTCCGTAAGTCCTTCCGAGAGGTTGGTGGTAGAGGAAGGAGGGTACGCACCCTGTGGATGACTTTCCCACTGGGTTCCGGTCTAAATTGGGTGAATAAAAAGAAGGTTATGGAGATTGTCGCGGAGGGCGCGGTAGCCCAGTGGTTGGCGCGCGGGAATTGCACTCGGTAGGCTAGGGTTCGATTGCCGCCACTGCCAAAACTGCTGCCATTTTCACGCGGAGTACGATCACGTTAAACATGTGGATCCGTAAGTCCTTCCGAGAGGTTGTTGGTAGAGGAAGGAGGGTACGGACCCTGTGGATGCCTCCCCTACTGGGTTCCGGTCTAAATTGGGTGAATAAAAAGAAGGTTATGGAGATTGTCGCGGAGGGCGCGGTAGCCCAGTGGTTAGCGCGCGGGATTTGCACTAGGTAGGTCCGGGTTCGATTCCCGCCACTGCCAAAACTGCCGCCGTGTTCAGGCGGAGTACGATCACGTTAAACATGCGGGACCGTAAGTCCTTCCGAGAGGTTGGTGGTAGGGGACGGAGGGTACGGTCCCTGTGGATGCCTCCCCCACTGAGTTCCTGTCTAAATTGGGTGGCACTTCCTGGTAGGTCGTTCCTTCTGGTAGGTCGCGCCAGCGAGTGTGCCACGGTTAGAATTTGCCACGGTCAGAATTTTTAAGGGTAGCGAACAGGCTGGTCGCCAAAGGCGGCTAGTAAATAATAAAAGGCAATGTCTGTGTGTGTGTGTGTGTGTGCGTCTGTCTGTCTGTCTTATACACTATACGTTTCGCGACCGCGCATCGGAGAGCTACGAAATTTGGCAATCGGAGACCCGGGGGGGAGGGAAGGGGACACGTGAAAACCGATTTTCAAAATTCTAATTATTTTTTTATTTATTTAATGTTTTATGCGATTTCGACCTTTTTTTGCCCTTTTTGCCCTTTTTTCTCCACGATCCAGACGTCGTAGAAAAAAACAACTCACACCATCGGAAAGAGCAGACAATTGCGAGTAAAAATATATCAATTTCAAATCTGAATTTCGATTTCTAATATTTTTTAAAGATTTTAAAACAAAAGTCACTTTTTGCTCAAGAAAACGATTTTTGGTTTTTAAATTCTCGCATCGTGAAAAGTACTCATAATTTCGACTAATAATTTACATTTTCAGAAAGGACAAACATCTGGCATTCTTACAAGTCTAATCTGGTCCAGAAATAATGAAAATTGCCTTCAGAATCGCAATTTTAAAGACGTCATGATTTTAAATTTCTCGCCGTTCCGCTCGGCGTTCCGTTCGTTTCTCCCTCGCTGAAGCAGGGAAGGTGGTGGGTGGGGACGTCAAGGTGGAGGTGACGTCACGGTTCTAAATAGAGCGCCTTTGCTCTATATAAATTATTATATTTATATTTTAAATGATGGGACGATCTGGATTTTTTAAATGTATATTTTAACTTTTGGATATTTTAAATGGATATTTTAATTTTATGGATATTTTAAATGATGGAACAATGAAACAATGGAATGAGGATGATGGAATTAAGCATATGGTCATTTTAAATTGCAAATTAGCGCGCGGGAAGTTAGCGGTAGGCCCGGGTTCGATTCCCGCCACTGCCAAAACTGCCGCCGTGTTTACGTAGAATACGATCACGTTAAATATGTGGGTCCGTAAGTCCTTCCGAGAGGTTGGTGGTAGGGGAAGGAGGATACGGCCCCTGTGGATGCCTCCCCCACTGGGTTCCCGTCTAAATTGGGTGAATATGTAGAAAGTTATGGAGATTGTCGCGGAGGGCGCGGCAGCCCAGTGGTTAGCGCGCGGGAATTGCACTCAGTAGGCCCGGGTTCGATTCCCGCCACTGCCAAAACTTACGCCACGTTCACGCAGAGTACGATCACGTTAAACATGTGGGTTCGTGAGTCCTTCCGAGAGGTTGGTGGTAGGGGAAGGAAGGTACGGTCTAAATTGGGTGAATAAAAAGAAAGTTATGGAGATTGTCGCGGAGGGCGAAGTAGCCCAGTGGTTAGCGCGCGGGAATTGCACGCGGTAGGCCCGGGTTCGATTTCCGCCACTGACATGGAGTACGATCACGTTAAACATATGGGTCCGTATGTTTTTCCGAGAGGTTGGTGGTAGGGGAAGGAGGGTACGTTCCCTGTGGATGCCTCCCCCACTGGGTTCCGGTCTAAATTGGGTGGCACATCCTGGCCGTCCAACCAGTTACCAGGCCCGGGTTCGATTCCCAAAATTGCCGCCGTGTTTACGCGGAGTACGAGCACGTTAAACATGTGGGTCCGTGAGTCCTTCCGAGAAGTTGGTGGTAGGGGAAGGAGGGTACGGTCTAAATTGGATGAATAAAAAGAAAGTTATGGAGATTGTCGCGTAGGGCAAAGTAGCCCAATGGTTAGCGCGCGGAAATTGCACTCGGTAGGCCCGGGTTCGATTCCCAAAATTGCCGCCGTGTTTACGCGGAGTACGATCACGTTAAACATGTGGGTCTGTAAGTCCTTCCGAGAGGTTGGTGGTAGGGGAAGAAGGGTACGGTCCCTGTGGATGCTTCTCCCACTTGGTTCCGGTCTAAATTGGGTGAATAAAAAGAAAGTTATGAAGAATATCGCGGAGGGTGAAGTACCCCAGTGGTTAGTGCGCGGGATTTGCACTTGGTAGGCCCGGGTTCGATTCCGAAAATTGCCGAATAAAAATAAAGTTATGGAGATTGTCGCGGATGGCACGGTAGCCCAGTGGTTAGCGCGCGGGAATTTCACTCGGTAGGCCCGGGTTCGATTCCCGCCATTGCCAAAACTGCAGCCGTGTTCACGCGGAGTACGATCACGTTAAACGTGTGGGACTGCAAGTCCTTCCGAGAGGTTTGTGGTAGGGGAAGGAGGGTCCGGTCTAAATTCGGTGAATAAAAAGAAAGTTATGGAAAATGTCGCGGAGGGCGAAGTACACCAGTGGTTAGCGCGCGGGAATTTCACTGGGTAGGCCCGGGTTCGATTCCCGCCACTGCCAAAACTGCAGCCGCGTTCACGCGGAGTACGATCACGTTAAACATGTGGGATCGTAAGTCCTTCCGAAAGGTTGGTGGTAGGGGAAGGAGGGTACGGTCCCTGTGGATGTCTCCCCCACTGAGTTCCGGTCTAAATTGGGTGGCACTTCCTGGCCGTCCAAACAGTTACCTTACACCTTCTGGTAAGGTCGCGCCAGCGAGTGTGCCACGGTTACAATTTGCCACGGTCAGAATTTTCAAGGGTAGCGAACAGGCTGGTCGCCAAAGGCGGCTAGTATATATATATATATATATATATATATATATATATATTTATATATATATAATAATGTTGCAAAATTTTATATTGCTCTTTATCCTAAATTTAAAGTTTTATATTGTCTTTATGTTTAAAAATAAACATCTCCACATATTTTTCAGTAAACTTCTACCACTGTTAATAGGGCTGTGATAATATATCAATTCTTTATCTAAGGTATTTTTTTAACTCTGATCATCAAGCTCACCGAATGGTTTGGAAGAGTTTATTTAATAGTCGGCAGGGTTGCCTGAGGGAAGAGGCGAATTGATCACGGGGAACTCAGCCAAGCCGAATAATTTACATTGGTCTTTAAAAAGTAATAACATATGAATTTATATTCAGAGACAAACAGTGTTAATATAATCACTACAACAGTTAAAAATAGAAACAACAATTAAAAATAGAAAACAAAAGAATGTAAACTATATTCAAAAAAATTCAGTCGAAGTAAGTTCCAAATCACGTGAGTCAAATCATCTAATGATTTTGAGAATGGGTAGTATATATATACATATATATATCTGTGTGTGTGCAGGTGCATATGTATATATATATATATATATATATATATATATATATAAGATGGAAAATGGAAGTTATTAAAGATATTGAAGTGTTATAGCATATATGCGCAAAGCAGCTACAAATACTATACACGATATAAATATAAAAAGTATAAAAAGAATTTTAGAAGTGAAAAAAGAAGGAAGGCTTAGCGAGAAGCTTACTCAATGGCGGTAAGGGGTTGTGACCTTACACCCCAGTTGTCGACAAGCTTGTCATAAATGCCGCGGCATTGCACTCCTGGACGCCAGCCCTGGCTGAAGCCAACCCCCGGAGTGACAATAACAATTATCACAAGACCGTTAAAAAAGAAAAGTCCAATGGTAATATGAAGACCATCACTGGATGAGCAACTAGTCCTTTGGACCACAATGACCTGTATATAACTTAGTGTTATCGTTCTGCGGTCCTGTTATTCATAGTATGCGAACCTTCATCTGCTAAATGATATAAAATAGATTTTAACTTTGAACAATAAGCATTATTGTTACTGTATAAATTTTCAATATAATGTAGCATAAAAGGAATGGGGTATTACAGTAATTACCGAATTATACAGTAATTTAGGAATTGCTGTGAGTATATATATATATATATATATATATATATATATATATATATATATATACACATATGTATATATATATACATATAGTATATATATATAGCATAGGGAGTCGCCGGGCCCCGAACCAGGGACCCTTTACTTACAAGACCGAAATTATAATCACTGAGCAAAAGCTAGCTTCTCCTCTGTTCGTATAATTCGGGAACAGGTTCAAAACATCTTTGATCAGATGTCTTTGCTGCCGCACACTCCCTCCGCTGATGATGAAGATCCCGGTTTAATTTCGGCGAGGAGGGGGGGGGGCGCTGAGAAAACCCCCGAGTGTCCCCCCGAAATGCAGTTGAGGGGCTGAAGTGGGCCGGGAGGCGTGTCGCCTCGGCCGTGACGGACAGTCGTGGTCAACCAGGAAGGGAGTGTCAAGGCTTCTGACTCCGTGTGGTACTGCCATCTCATGTTGAGAGGCGAAATCATTGGAGAGGAAGGTTGCGTGTTTCATCACGTCCGGGTCACTATTGTGGCGATTGGGAGTCGCCGGGTCCCGTCCCAGGGACCCTTTACATACAAGAGATACATTATAATCACTGAGCAAAAGCTAGCTTATCCTCTGTTCTTATAATTCGGGTACAGGTTCCAAGCATCTTTGATCAGATGTCTTTGCTGCCGCATATATATATATATATATATATATATATATATATATATATATATATATATATATATATATATATATATATATATATATATATATATATATATATATATTTATATAGATATATATATATATATATATATATGTATATAATATATAATATATATATATATATATATATATATAGAAAATATATATATACTATATATATATACTATATACTGAATCAGAAATGTCATCGCTGAATTTGCCAATATTGACAGTAAGATATCGAATAGCATCCGTTTGGATGGTAGATATAATGCTGAATTTGATTGCTTTTTCACCTGGGGCGATAAGACTAGGAACAGACAATTTAGAAGCACCGGTGACATTGTTATTTAATTTTAAGATATTAATTCCAGTTTTGTTAAAGGAAACTTTAGATAAATTTGCTACAGAATTTTCTGTAACAACCGAAAGAACATTGGCATAATAAGGGAATGAATGTTGATAAACCCTTAAAAATATATATATATATATCTACTCCATTTTTGCCCACAGTCTGGCGGAATGTCCTGTAAATTTTCAACTTCCTTCATTCCATTTCTTAACGGATATTTCTGTTGTGATTTGGCGCTCACCAACCTTGTGTATTAATTCTGGTTTCGGATTGGTTAGAGTGTTTATCATTCTTCTTTATGATTGGCTGCCTTGAATGAGCTCTTAATCAAAGTTTTGTGAGTGTAACCCCTCTGTTTCTTCTATTTGCGTCCATTCATCTTTTGGGCTTTGGGTTCGTTAGTTTTCGGGCACTGCTGAAGGGGATTTATCGTAACCCCGAAACAACTTATGATTTATTCTGGTATTTGTGCTTATACACTTTGCTCAAATTTGCCTACATCTATATTCTCTAGAATACCAATAACCTTTGATGATTTTCAAATTCAAAATTTTTGTCTCAGAAAGGTTAAAGTTTTATTTTAAAATATATATATTCAAATTCATGATATAGTGAATTTATTCACTAAAATGCATAACAACGATTTAGATAAATGTATAAAACAGCAGTTTAAACGAAGGAAGCGTTACGTAATTAACTCGCTTATTTTATTCTTTAACTACCACTTTTTTAAATCGTAGTTTTTGCTTACTTAACTCGAACTAAAACGATGTTGATAAAAACGGTTAAAAGTTAATCATGGTAATATTTAAAGAGCTCTAATTACTATCGCGGGTTTGTTTGCATTTTTGGTAATTATGAAGGAATTCATTTTCCGTGAAATGATATAAAAATTAATTGTTTTTACCATGAAAAAATTCAGAATAATATTCGAGAAAATTATCAGAATGCGTAAAGAGATAAAGGTTTTTAAGTTTTATTAAGTAGTTAGCACCGTTTAATTTTAAAATTCAAAAATTATGTCAGTAGTTTTTCAGCAGCGATGATCTTAAAAACCGATTAAATCTCTCAAGAATTAGTGTTTCTATATTCTTTTGGCATCATAAATTATGTATCTTTGCTTTTTGAAAGTATTCTCCACATATCAAGAATTACAAATTTAAACAATCTGTTCAGTGAAACTTGGACGATAGTGATTTAAACTAATTTCTGTATTAGTAATCATGTGAAGAGAAATAATGTTACTCGATTTAAAACAAATATTTTTTTTTAAATACATAGCATCGTTAAAATCATATACATATATTTTATTTATACGAACTCTTTGGCAATCAACAGACAATAACAGAACAATAAATTCCAGAACAATTAATGATTTTTATTCTAATGTCCGAACAGTGCGGCAACAATACTTTATCCTGCTGTGCCTCCACCTCCGCTTAATGCTGTGCTACGTTGCAGTTTGTAATCCGTCCTTAGCAAATGTCCAGCAGTGTATATGTATGTGTATATTACCTAACACAGGAAATGCAACACCGTGGATAAGCGAATAAACTGCGATGATGGAGGACATTTCGGCGACGGATACACGGACAGCAAAATGTGATTGGGGAAAAGAAAAAGTGTTGCCAACGGTGATAAAAGACAAAAGAGGTAAAAGAACTCAGGAGGTAGGAATAAATGTTGGTACACACTGAATGAACGATAAAATACCAAAGAGGAAGTGGAAAGTCCAACACATTTAAATAATTCAAACGAATACTATTAGAAACATATTAATGTTAATTAGAAACATCTGCTTCTCATACACATAATTTTTAAATTATAAGTGTCTATAATACAACTTTTCCTACGCTTTTTTAAAACTTGGATTAGGATCCTACTTATTAAGTACATAACAATGTCTTTAGACAATTATAATTCAACAATGGACATTCATTGGTGGTCCCTTCATTTTTAGAAAAAAAGTCACACTCGACCATTTGTTGTATTTACAATGTATCGGCGTAGTCAAACTTAATAGTCGCTATGCACCGTCTATAGTAAAATTTAAAACAATTTTAAATTTCATTAAACCCATTTGGATTGTAAATAGCAAACTTATTCAAATGCGTAACAAAATAGTGTCAGATCATTATCAAATGTGCTCGACTAGGAATTTCCAAAACGTCGATTGCATATTGAATGTTAAATGGGGCAGAATACGAATAAATTATGCGAAAATGACAAATTCTATTTTTCACAATAATTTTTGATGAAATTGTTTTTCTTTTAAATAATTTGTCTACGATCCTCCCGTACATGTGAAGCGTGCCCTCATCTGTGCGTTTTTAGCATGTTCAGAAAATTTCGCGCAAATCAAGTTACAGGTTTACCCAGAAGCGTGCGGATAATCCGAACTTTATCTAGGTTAAGCCTTAAATTGATTCTAAATCAGTTTTATTTCCGGTTTTACCCAGAACGGCTGGATAAAGCTAGGTTTATCCTTATTCCGGGCTTTAACTCCCGTAACATATATATATATATATATATATATACTCGTAGAATAAAAAAAGGCAAGATGACTAACAGACTTTCAATAACAGTCGCACTTATATATATATATATATATATATATATATATATATATATATATATACATAATATATATATATTGAAGCTTTGATTTGTACGTTAAATGCTGTGGTCTTTGAAGTATTTTAAAGTATTTGATCGTTAAATGCCGTGGTCTTTAAAGTATTTTAAAGTATTTGATCGTTAAATGCTGTGGTCTTTAAAGTATTTTAATAGTATCCTCTCTCGTCTAATATATCCTTAAAAATATCTTTTGCAAACGCGTTTATATTATCCATCTTTATACTGATGCTGAGTACGAAAATATATTTTAATACCATTAAATTCTCTTTTATAATGCAATTAACCATAAATTGCAGTTTGCATGCGATTAAAAAAAACATTACTTTTATTTCATACATTTATATCCACAGTCCACAGTGAGAGTTAATTAATTTTAGAAGTTCGATCCCAGTGGTTCAAACAAGCCGCAGATTACACAAGGGACTGCAAACAACTATTTTTTATCAAGTAAAGTGGCGTAAAAATTGAATTGGTTTATATCACTTTGAGGGATTTTCTAATTCAAATATTTTTTCTAACTGTATACTAGAATGTAAATTAATCTTTACTTGACGAATACGTTGATAAAAATATAGGAGCTCGGTTGTGCATAGGTAATGGCACTCTGCCTCACCAATGAGAAAATATGTTACTATCATTTTTCTTTATCAACAGCATAATTATAATAAGGTAAAAGGCTTACCTTTCTGTGCGAAGGGCGTAGGGCAATTTGACTTCATATCCCCTAAAGTCTTAAAAGAAATATCATTTTATTGTGTTTGGTTACCATCTTGATGTCAGGAATAATTGCGCTTGATTGAAAGAAAAATATTATTTATTTAGATTGTGCATTTAAAATTACATAGAAAAGAAACAAGCATTTTGCTCCGACATCATTCGAAACATCCACAACACAGAGCAGAACTTCAGTTCGTAAGTGTACCGGTAGTGTCTTATGATGCGCGCGCAGATCACACGATGTAAACACATTCCTTTTCTGGCGGAAAGGCGAGAGTCAGTGTTTTTGGATTTGTCTGTCTTTCGTAGCGAGAAGAGATCATTTATTTCTAACAGTCCCCCTTGATCTCTGGAGCTGCATATCACGGCTGTAGCAGTTGGGTTCTGTGCTTCAGAAATTCAGGCTTTGGCAGCGGTTTTGTCATCATGTCCGCTGTCATTAGCTTAGTTGGAAGATAACTCAACTGGATTACACCCGATTCCTGAAAATCTCTTATGGCGTGGAATCTGATGTCAATATGTTTGGTTCTTGACATGTACTTCGGTGATTCAATCATTTTTATACATGATTGGTTATCTTCGAAAATAGTAATCGGGAGCTGTTGAAGCATATCGAGATCTTTGAGTAGGTTGATTAACCACAGTACTTCTTGAACTGCGTTAGCAGCGGATATATATTCCGCCTCTGCTGAGGAAAGCGCAACACATGATTGTTTTTTGCTTAGCCAGTGTATAGGAGAATCATCAATTAAGAAAAGATTACCACTCGTGGATTTCCGATCCGTTTTATCGCTTGCCCAGTCGGCATCAGCGTATGTTGTAAGAATTGGTTTTGTCGTTGATTTTATTACCAAATTTAGATCCTTTGTATGATTTAGATAACTTATTAGACGCTTTACTGCGTTCCAATCCATTTGACGTGGCTTCTCATTTCTCCGACTTAAAATGTTTGTTGCGGCTGTGATGTCTGGTCTTGTGACCGTGCCAATATATAGAAGAGCTCCAATAGCTTGGCGATATTTGGTGTTATTAGGAAGCAGGTTTTCTTCTGTTTCATTTCTCAAATATCCAGTTTCCATTGGTGTACTATAGGGTTTTGAATCTGGCAAATTAAATGTATTTACAATTTCTTCAATCTCATTTTTTTGATTTAATAGATAATCTCCATCATGGATTTTCTTATGCTAATTCCAAGGTAATAATTAACTTCACCCAAATTTTTTAATTCATATTGCCTGCCCAATTCTTTCGTTGTTTTGTCAATTTGTTCTTCTGATCCTGATATTAGAATATCATCCACATATACGATTACATAGACAGTTTCTCTTCCTTTTCTCTTTTTGAATAAACATGGATCAGTAGTACTCTGCACGAATTTTAATTGTTTTAGAGAGTCACCTATTTTTAGATGCCAGGCTCTTGCGGCCTGTTTCAACCCATATATAGCTTTATTTAATGGCCATACTTTGTTTTCGTTACCAGGGGAGATGTAGCCATCTGGCTGTTGTATGTAAACTGTTTCGTCTAGATCCCCGTGTAGGAAAGCAGTTTTGATATCAATGTGTTGTACGTTATGTTTTCTAAATGCTGCTCCTGCCAGGAATGCTCTAATTGTGCTGTGTGAGACCACTGGTGCGAAAGTTTCGTAATAATCTTCACCGTATTTTTGTGAAAATCCTTTTGCTACCAGTCTAGCTTTGTATTTAGCTATTTTTCCCTGAGAGTCGTGTTTAATTTTATATGTCCATTTTGAACCAACTATTTTTCTTCCATGCGGGGGTTCCATCAATGTGAATGCGTTATTTTCTTGCAAATATTGCATTTCTTCTTCCATAGCGTCTAGCCAATTTTGTTTCTCTTGTGGGCTCTTAATTTTTAGTACCTCATTATAGTCTCTGGGTTCGACGGTGTTAGCTTGTTGCGCTAAGTAGATGAGTCGATCGGGAGGTACTTCCTTGTTCGATCTCTCGGATCTGCGAGGTTGATTGGCGGTTATGTTATCAGAGTTTATTTGTTCATCATCTGACGGTGCCTCAAACTCAATCTCACCCTCTTCAGGTTTTTCTTTTGTTTGAGGATTAGCCTTTTTTACTTCACTATCTGGTCCTTCGAATAATTCCTTTGAGCTTAATTCTGAAATTTGCATTGATTTTTCTAGGAATTTAACTGTTCTAGCAAGTGTTTTGTGTTTTCCTTCTGTATATATCCTGTAAGCCTTTGATCTGTCGTCGTATCCGACAAAAATTCCTTCTTGGGCTTTTTCATCTAATTTTCCTCGTTTGCTTTTATGGATGTAGGAATATGCTTTGCAGCCAATGACCCTTAAATGACGAAGATTTGGTTTCATACCAGTCCACATTTCGTACGGTGTTTTTGAATTGGCCTTTGTGGGAAGTCTATTTTGTAGGTAATTGGCAGTGTTTATAGCCTCTCCCCAGAATTTTTTGCCTAAATTTGCTTCTGACAACATAGCTCGTGTCATCTCGATTAGTGACCTGTTTTTTTTTTCCGCTACGCCATTTTGGGATGGACAGTGTGGCACGGTCAACTGGTGATGTATGCCGTTGTCACTTAGATATTTCTCGTATTCTTTACTGACGTATTCGCCGCCATTATCGCTTCTCAGTATTTCTGGTTTTTTTCCGAATTTGTTTGTCGTAAAAGCGATGTATTCCTTCAGTTTACACAAAACTTCACTCTTTTTTGATAAGAGATAGGTCATTGTGTACCTGGAAAAATCATCAATAAATGTTACCACGTATGATTTTCCTCCTATGGTGGGAGTTTGCATTGGTCCGCATACGTCGCTGTGCACAAGTTGTAGAATATGAGTCCCCCTGTTTTGAGTAGATTTGGGGTATGGCATGTCGGTGAGTTTTGATTTTATACAAGTTTCGCAATTTAGTTCATGTTTACATTCGTTGATGTTTATGCCTTCGGCTAACTGTTCCGATTTAATTTCCTTTATAGAGCCGAAGTTTTTGTGACCCATTCTTCTGTGCCATAATGTAACACAATTGGGGTTGTTACAGTTATTTACCATATATGTAACATTTTTGTTTTGTGGTGTGAGCAGGTCTAGCTCATATAGGTTATTTTTTATTTTTCCTTCTAAGAATACTTCATCATTGTAAGTTAACTGACAGTTGTCTTTAGTAAAAGTTACTTTGCATCCACGTTGTGTTGCTTTTCGTACGGAAAATAAATTAGCTTTCAGTTCTGGCACAAATAGTACTTCTTGTAGTGTTACTTGTCTTATCTCTCCATCCGAGGCTCGACTTTTTATTTTTACTTCGCCTGACCCATAGGCGGTTAAGGCTTTACCGTTAGCAACAATAACCTCAGATTTGTTTGCATTATTTATTTTAGTGAATAAATTCTCATTATTTGTTATGTGGGATGAGGAACCACTATCAACGATCCAACTGTTTTCTTCAGTTTGATTCGTTATGAGCGCTAAGTCTCCAAATTTCGATCCTACTTTATCTACAGTGTCTGAATATCTTTCTTGTGTTCGTGATTTAGCGGCAGGTCTGTCGTTTCCCTCATACACTAACTGTGATGAGTTGTGTCTGAATTTATTTTTATAATCTTTATATCTGCCGGGCTCGTTGCTCTTATTCTTTAGACGCCAACATTCAGATTTGTTGTGGTTCGTCATTTTGCAATGTGAACAGTACTTGTTATCCTTTTTGTAGCCGTAGGTGTTAGAGAATTTTTTATTCGCGTGAAAAGCCTTTGCCATGTTTTGAGGCATTTCTTGGTGATCCCTACGTCTATTATATTCATCAATCAGTTTGCTGCTAATGAATTCCGGCGTCAGTTCATCCTCCGGTCGCGCTTCCAACGCCGTTATCAATGTTTCGTAACTGGGGGGTAGCGAACACAGAAATAGTGCTGATACATGCGAATTATTAATCTCCTCCCCGATTGCTCTAAGTTTATCCACTGTCTCCAGAATTTTGGTTATATGTTGCTGCATGTTTCCTCTTTCATCTAACTTTATACTGTACAACTTTCGTAAAAGGTATAGCTTGCTGGATAAATTCGTTCTTTCGTGTATTGCGCGAAGCGCATTCCACGTATCGGGCGCCGTGGTGAGATTTTTGACGTGAACGATTTGGGAATCCTCTACACATAAATTTATGAGCGCTCTGGCTTTTCTATCTTTTTTCTGCCATTCGTCGGTAATTGGGTCAGGAGCCACTTCGGTTATCGTTTCTGATAATTCCTTATTCAATAATGTCATTTCCATTTTGAATTTCCAATTGGAGTAGTTATTCTGGTTTAATTTTTCAATCAAGTGACTTTCCTTGATAGATGCCATTATATTTTATTTTTAGTTTCCTTGAGAAATATTTTCCTTTTTTTGTTTATTTGCAGTGCGATATTTCTTTTTATCTTATTCCGTAAAAAAAATCACTTTCGGTTTGGAAGTTTTTTACGAAGTCAATGGGGAATGAAAAATAATAGTGATATATTTGTATATCAATTTTCTTTTCGGTTACTTATGCTTATGCCCCTCTTCTAATAATAATTTTATTGTTCATGAAAATGCTGCTATTTTATTTTGTTAGTACCAATTTCTCTAGCGAGACAGGCAACGACTTCAGTCTCATAATCTGATAAAAATATAGGAGCTCGGTTGTGCATAGGTAATGGCACTCTGCCTCACCAATGAGAAAATATGTTACTATCATTTTTCTTTATCAACAGCATAATTATAATAAGGTAAAAGGCTTACCTTTCTGTGCGAAGGGCGCAGGGCAATTTGACTTCATATCCCCTAAAGTCTTAAAAGAAATATCATTTTATTGTGTTTGGTTACCATCTTGATGTCAGGAATAATTGCGCTTGATTGAAAGAAAAATATTATTTAATTAGATTCTGCATTTAAAATTACATAGAAAAGAAACAAGCATTTTGCTCCGACATCATTCGAAACATCCACAACACAGAACAGAACTTCAGTTCGTAAGTGTACCGGTAGTGTCTTATGATGCGCGCGCAGATCACACGATGTAAACACATTCCTTTTCTGGCGGAAAGGCGAGAGTCAGTGTTTTTGGATTTGTCTGTCTTTCGTAGCGAGAAGAGATCATTTATTTCTAACATACGTAACTTGTAGTCGACCAGAAAATACGAGATTTATTCTTCTACCGAAAGAAATTATGCTCCAAAAAAGTTGATAAAAAATCATTTCTAAACCAGATTTCTTCAATATGTTAACTATATAATGAATGAAAAAGGTTAACTAAAACATATTTAAGTAAAATTTAAATATTTTTGCATATAATGGGAAGTGAAATGTTTCTTTCCATCCCATGGCAAAATCAGTTGGCTTGATCTTAAGAAGAAATCGTCCAGTGAAAACCTATGCTGGAGACCACAATCGTTTTTACAGAAGTAAAAATTTATTTTCTATTCCCTGTCAGACTTTCCATTTTTAAAACTATTAAAGATAGAACCAACATTTAAACGGATTTGAAATTTTCAGAAAATCTCATCCTGAATTCGTATCTGACATTATAAAATTACATTTTGAATTAAAAATCTAAATAATACAAATATATTTTCGCCTTATTAAAAAGCGAGTTACGAGGGTTGCTGAGCGTCATCCTGCAGAAGGAGGATTCCCTAGGCTATTATACGTTAAGCGTATAGCAGCATACAGCAGCGGAGCACTCAAGTTGCAGGTGATGACGAGCATAATCTTGTTTTCATTTCAAAGGAAGTAATACGTAAATTATTGATTTAAACAAACGAAACGCAATTTATGTCACTGCATAAAGAACAAGCGGAAAAAAATGTAGATCGCGAAGTGAGATCTGGGGCAGGTGAGTACTATCGAATATGAGATTACCGCACCGGGCTTATTACGTCTGCGTAGCAGGCGGAAAGAAAGAGCTCGCAAGTAGATCCCTGCAAGCGCCAGCAATTAGAAGGCAAATCATCCCATCTAGCAAAGGAAGTTACGGGGATTAGTGCGCGTCAGCGAGCAGGGGGCGATGCCCCCTTATATATTAAAATCAGGGTTGGATTGTGCGATCGCGCGATCTGGCGACGTCCGATGAGCCGCTTTTATTCGAAAGTATTCCAATCAACATAAAGAACATTCAAATAAACATAATCACTGGACTGAAACATCCAGTCGTTTCTGACTGATCCAATTGATAGTCTGAATAGGAGGAACCTTATCATACAGTAACGCGACGCTTCGGACAGTCGAATATTTAAAGTTTCACAGCTGTCACGTTGTTAAACACTGAGTACTTGGGGTGATCATCTAAAACCACAGATGTTTACAATGTCTGGATAGTTCAATTTTTGGGCTAGTCTGACACTCATGCTGAGCACCGGCAAAATGGTACATTGTTGCACTGTGGCCGACTGGACTGAGCTTTTTCGTTGGAAGCGTTCATTTGAAGTTTAAAGAAACACCAGTTTTTAATAATGATGTTATTTCCACAGTGCTAAATCTTGTGTTTTATTTACGAGGATATTTTTAACTTTTTGACCATCGGCGTGGTAAAATAATTTGGAGGGACATAAAACCAGGATCCAAAATTCACAAACGAATGTATTTTAATTTGTTTTCTGCATTTTATGTTATTTTAAAATAAGTGTTTGTTTGGATCTTTTAAACTTTGTTTTTGATCACTTAAATCCCCCCCCAAAAAAAACAAACCCCTGTATTTTCCTATGTTGAGCGCTGGATAGGCTATATCGGTAAGATTTAAAATCCAAAGCAAATATATTACGACAGACAAGGAGTACCAAAATTGAGCTTTCTACTTTTCTACTTGCTTCGGTTCTTGTGTTATGCCTCAAAATATGTAACTTCCTATTACTGTCTCAGAACAGGCTGGACTACTATGTTTCAAAATCCAAAAAATCAAAATATACAATGAAATATAAGATATGCCTAATTTTAGTTTTCTAGTTGTTCCGGTTCTCAAGTCATTCCCAAAAGATATGCAACTTACTAATGTGGGCCCAAATGTTCAGAATTGGTATGTTTAATTAAATATTATTTTAAGATTAAACAATAAAAATTGGCTTATATCACCACTTCGCCGTTAGATGGTGCTGACAAAGTATACCGCACATACCGCCTCTGCTGTATTGCCACCCCCCAAAAAGTTTAGAAACACCCTCTTTACTAAAATAAAATCCAAGCCCCTACAATAGTAGTACCTCTTTCAACCGCTAGGTAGCGCTTACAGAAGTTGCTCCACCTCTGTCATGTTGTCATCCCTTAAAAATCTCCAATTTCATTCTTTCAAAAAATTAAAGTTTCCTCAAAATACCCAAGCACAAGGCCGTGAAGACCGAGCCGTTGCCATCCCCTAAAAATTTCTAAAACATGTTAACGCCCATTTCCATTTTGCAAAAATATCTCCCATCCAGGATCACGAGATACCCCTCGGGGGCGATCCAGCCCCATCTGTTGGTGAACACTCACTTTTCGGCTACTCCCAACTAAACCGCGTTTTTCCGCTGTTTCTTGCTCCACTGTTATACATCGATATGTAACATGGAATTGTACCTATTGTGCGGCAAAATAAAGTCTATTATATATTAACAGCTTGGATTTATTAACATTTAGCTGGGTAACAAAATGTTTCCGAGAGAGGGAGGGGGGCGAATCATCATCTCCGTGGTTGGGGAAGGGACGCTATGAAAGAAACACTGCCCATCTATAGGTTCCCTAAAATATAGAAGACACCCCCATTGCAGATGCCAGCATCTATACACGGATGTATAGGTGGGTTTTGTGTTTATAAATGTCGCGTTTGGAGTTTCGTATGGCATGAGTTAATTTGTATATGAATTTTATGTCGGTCCTGCGGGCGTACTGAAATTGTCAAAAATTGTGTCTTTTAGCAAGTTTTTGCTGCCAATACGGATATCGGTATCCCCATGCTGACTAGCGCATAATAAGCGTGAAACCGGTCCATGGATATTGGTATCTGCAATGGCAGTGTCTTCTAAAAAATAAAATTAAGCAAAATTTCATTGTTGTTAAAAATACATGAAAACATATAACAGTAATATATGATACGACAAAGAAACCAAATGAAAGAAATAAAATTTTCATTTCTTTAATATTGTCTGCAGATAAATAAAAGGCCTAGTTTACTTCATTAACTGCAACAAATTATTCGGCGATGTCCGGTTCCTAAATAAGCGCCAGCTATATATTATATAATGCAAATACAGATAACACTTCTCACTTTTCAAATCGTCTGTTTTGAACCAAAATTATTCATAATTTCATTTTAATCCAAGTCCTTTATTTTCAAAATATAAGCAGTGATGGGTTGTTTTCCACGCATGCTCCTCACGAATGACTCCTCCTCCTCCCCTTCGTTTCCTCCCAATCATAAGATATGTGTGATTGCACACAGCGATTTGTTATCACTCCCCATAACAACGCGACACGAGTTATCTGTGCGTCCTTTAGAATCCCTTCTCTTATCAAAACGGCCAATTGCACGAGTGTCGGTGATAACTACAGTGGTTAGTTGCACGCCCTAAGTTGGTCACTGTGGGTGAGCGAAAAATAGGGAAATTTGTGTCATTCGGCTTTTGCTTCGTTTCGTGCTTACCCCATTTTTTTGGTTGCATTAAGTTTCTGCCATGGGATTTATACTGAGAAAGGAAAGAAATTACTTGTTTTCTCTGGATATTTTATGAGACTCAAGATGGGTTGAAATTGTTGTGACGAGATTTCATAATCTCGCCAAACCCTTGTAAAAATCGCAAATTATATATTTATTATCAAGATTCTATATTTTACATCTTTTGAACCCTGTTTTAATTATCCCTCTTGTCTATTAAATATGCATTATACAAAATATTCTATACTGAAAGGAAATCTTTTAGCCATTTTATTAATCTGTGAAAACCGCATTCAGAGAGAAGTTTCGTTATTATTTGACCGTTAAAGTCAAGGTCTTTATTCCCGGGCAGAGCAGATGGTAGCTTGCTCGAGGCCTGGTAATGTTAGTGCAAGGCATGCACTTTTCTGCAGAATAGATTTGGAGAGAAACTTCTGGATGAATTTGAGACCTTGTGGCGAGGGCCTGATGTGTCAGCATATTCATTTTTGAGACCCCGTTCTGGGCTGGCGAGGCTACGCCTGTGACGTTTTCTATTGGTCAAAAGCTGTAAATAAGCTTTCTGCCAGGTCCGAGTGAGTCTGGGGCCTGAATCCGTCTGAATACATAAAAGCTGTTGCAAAGAATATTCGTGGCTTTTTCTCCTGTCCAGCCGTCGACGCTCTCGGGTCGGCCTGGACCATTTTTCAATGTTGCCCACCACGGAGTGCGGGATTCGGCCCAAGTCGAGTTCTGGCCTCTCGTGGGCATGGGAGGAAAAGCCGAAGACGCCTACATCGCCGAAGAACATCGATGGAAAGCCCGACGTCTAGCTGAGAGAGCTGCGACGAGAAAGGTACGATGGGGCCCGAGGTCTATGTGCCGGGTCGAGTTGGAATGGTACGGAATGCAACTATGAAGCCAAATTCCCTGCGATATGAGGCAGATGTCCGATTCCGAACCTTCTGCAACTCCGACTGGGGAGGTAAGGTTTGACTGCTCTCTGCATCTACGCCTGTCTTACGGAAGCATAAATATAAAGAATCTTCTTAAATTGCGTAAACTCTGACTTCCGTTCCACAATAGTATATCTACTTGTTTAATTATCAATTCTAATTCTTTATCTCTGAGTGCGAGTTTTCTCCTGTTGCTTTGAGACCATACCTAATATATTTTAAATCATGTTGTTTATTATATACTTAAATGTTGCTGTGCAACTTTATTTATATCGTTGATCATATTATTATCATTGAATTACTTCCGTGGCAGCAAATATATTAGTAGGGATTCTCCTGAGTCCAGTGTCACTGTCACAGTTACTTAGCGTTGTGCTTCCTGATAATGATTCAGTTATAATTTTAACTTCTGATCTTCTTAATTACAAAATTGAATAAAGAAAGTGATTTATATTTAAACCTGTGTGGTTATTTAACGTCTTTGTCTCTTGAAATTGTGCATCTGTGTTTTCAGGAGATGGCGCCTTACAAGGTAAGGGTTTATTGCATCTTTGTATTTATGGCACTGCAGGTTATCCAGGGATTTATTCCTGGACGAGAGAACTTCGAAATAGAACCTGGGTTTTAACATTTATGGGTGCGTGCCACCCTATTTTTCCTGCGTGACAAATGGTGCTTCGTGACCACGTCTCTTGAGCACCTGTTGCAAAATTTGAAATTTGTACATGTGATTTATTTAAATTTTTATATTTTGTGCACTGGACACAGTGACTTATGTTGGTATGGTCTATTTAAATTGAAATTCTGATTAATTTGAAAACCGCACTTATAATTTCAGAGATATATTTATTGTTCATTTATTATAGAAAATTTTATGCAAGTGTAGTTGTATGGAGTAGTGGCATATAGACAGAATTTGAAATGTGGTGCTAATTATTGCACATTTTAAGATCAAGAAACCAATATTATGACAAATTTTTATGAGTAAGGGTTGCATAGAATTACAAGAAATTGCTATAATTATATTTAAAAGTTAAAAAGATTTTACAAGAAATTGAGATTTGAGAAATAAAGTTGTTTAATGATTTTATAAATAGAGATATTATTTGCTGAAGATATAAATATGCATATATATTGGAAATTTAATAATTTTAAATTAATCTACAGTGAAACTTAGGCGACAGCCTGTTTGAAAGAGAATTTCATTTTTGGAGATATATGAGAATATCTCTTGTTTTCGGTTAGGGATTTTCGTATGGATTTCAAGTTTGGAGATTTTTCTGACCATATAATAATTTCGACATGCTCCTAGAGCATTTTACCCAATAAATTGGGGTGGCAGAATCTGCATCTCAAAGAATGTCAGTTAGTTTTATAAGATTGAATCTCGCCCGGAAATAGGGGCTTATTTTCGGAAATTCTATTCTAAATGAAATGTTCATTGAAAATGCTCAAATCCTTCCAATTGTTTGAAAATATTTAAAATGTGAATACTTTTTTCAACGATTACTTGTTTACTTGGAAATTTATATACAGAAATGCTAGAATTTTAAAATACTTGAGATTTGAGAACTTGAATCTTTTGAATACCTATATACATTAAATTATGGAAATATTTAAATTTACATGAGAATGCACCCTTATTTATAAATATACCCGACTGTGACTCTTGAATATGACAAATAATTACCGATTGTGTCCTTATAAAATAACATTGAGAAATATTATGTTTTGTGTAGCTAAAGAAATCACACAACGAAATTTTTTAGTTCTGGATGACAGACAGACTCAAAGTCTTGATGGACTAAAGTTATAATCTCGTGATTTCAATGAATAAATATAAAATAATATTAAATAAACTGTTGGTCCCATCAAGATTTTAAAACAGATAATTCACATTTTTTACATGATAGTGATTAAGTAAATGTACAAAAATGATGAAAAGTTTATTTCAATGGAGGAGAACATGTGTACAATGTGTTATACTGTTTATGGTAAATTAAATACATATATATAAAAGAATTAATTACATACACAAAGTAATTTTGAATAAAAGTGTATATTGAATAAAAAAAAATGTGTATTGAAGAAAAGAAAAGAAATATATATATATATATCTGTTCATATTATTATAGTTATATATATGAAATATACTGTATATTGCATGAAAAATTCGAAGTAAGTGAATTTTGACAGAATGAAATATCATGTGAAATTTATAAAACATGTGTATAAATATCTGTGTATATCTATATGATATTAAGTTCAAAAGTACACAGAGTTGAAATATGTGTTGTATTATTTAAAAGAATTTATGTGCGGTATCATTTCATAAAAGCGGGGAAGAGCAGGAAAATTTAAAAAGGGGTTGATTATATTTTGTTTTGACTTTGAATGATTTGATGGAACAATTGTATAAAATATAGATAATATACATGAGAAAATGAAAATTATTGAAAACTGTTTCCACAACTTACTTACGATAATATTTTAAAAAAAAAAAAGTCAAGAATTGAACTGATAAATTTGAAAATATGTGTTTGAATGGGACTGAGCGCTTGATTATTTATTTAATTCCCTGAGAGATTGTTTTGATTGCAATTTATTTATGTGTGCCTCAGGATGATTGAAAATGATTTAAATGATTTCTCCAATTGTATATATCATACATATATTTCTGATTCCTTGCCTATTCATTATTGCTGCATTCAAACAGTTTACTTTTATTTATTTTTGTTTGAAATGCACATTAATATCATATATCACGTCGAACTAGCGTAATCCTATGAGAAGGAAAATACCTCATTAGTTGCTATTTTCGAGGGTAAAATTTGCGAGTAGAAGGATGTCCTCGTAAAAATTCCCGTCGCACCCAGGCCTATGTTATTCCGGTAGCAATTATGAATGATATCTTGCTCAAAAATTCAATTCGAAAATTATGTGGTTGACCTCTCAGATGATCTATTCCCTGTTGATTCCAACACGTTAATAACTTAAAATATTGAGGATGGGTTGCTTTCTGTTTGGCAAGTGAAATTATTACAAAAAAACAAAATTGAAACTATTGAATTTTAAAATGTGGAGAAAAATTATTGAAATTGAAAACATTGAATTCAAAATATTTGAATTAAAACGTGGAGAAAATCTAGAAATAATATTGAAATAGAATTTTGAATTATTGAAATTGAATATATTATATATTGAGAAATTTTGAAAATGACATATATTTACGTTCTGCCATTATTATAACTACAAAATTTTACTATGGCATTGATTTTCATTACGAGTTATTTATGTTATGTCATTAACAAATTATATTATATTCGCCTCAGTTTTCCCATATTTTAATAAGAAAAATCCTTATTTTAAAAAGAATCCCCCTCTGAAATGGAATATTAAATAAGAAAAACAGAACGCTTTAAAAAGCTATAACTGAATTGTATTTGAAATACTGCTTACTGTGCTCTTTTCCCCGGCTGGCATGATACAAAAGAGAATCTTATTTCCGTGCTAATTGCGCAATCAAATGCAATAGACTTTCACAATTAGAACCGCGAGAAGTGAAAAATGTTGATACCGCAAATTCATTAATACAAAGGCAAGTTGACCTCGATTCGGGACGAATTCATAAACGCTTAATTTCTGTTGCGGTTTTGTTTATGAATCTTCCAATCTTATCTCGCTCATGTGCTTCATGAATAGCTAGCTATCTTTCTCCTTTTATTTTTGTTTGATTGATTGTATTCATGACTGCTGATTTGACATTGAAACTTTATTCTCGCCTACAATCGAATAAGGAACATCTCTCTGCAACATTTTAACGCCGAAAGAGAAACTGAATTAATTAAGTTAATGGCAGCTTAACAAATTGAGAGATGAGATTAATAACGGACATTTATTTTTTTTTAACCTTTTAATGAAGAGAGAGAGATAAAGTAATGAAACTTAAGATTTGTAATACAATTTAAATACACGATTTGAAATTTGAGAAATTGAAATATGAAGTTTGAAATTGAAAATTTAAGAAATTGAAATATGGAATGGAATTATTTATATTTATAATTGAGACACTTTCGAAATTTAAAAATATTTTTCGCGACTCCTGGTACTTACGATAAATAATATGAAATACAATTGAATGTTGGAGTCTAGAAAACACTTGTTTACATTGTGGTATAAAAAAAAAAAAAGAAATTAGAGTCAGCGTTATCTAACATAATTACGTACATAGAATTGAATTCTATAAATTAAATCCACAATTAAACTATTTTATTACAACTTAAGAATTTTTTTTCGAAAGTGTGTTTACAAACATTTGAATTTTTATGATTTATTTACGTGTATTTCAATTTCATAGTGATTTACTTGTAAGCGTGGAACCCTTAATAGAGTTAATGAACTCTGGTGTTAATTACGAATATATATAAGAATATTAGAAAATTGTTCCACGAAATTACTTGATTATAATTTACAAGTATCAATGATTTATTTACTGTATTTACATTTAGTGTGGAAATCCTTAAAGAGTATTGAACTCTGATTTTATTTACAAGATAGACTTATTTTTAAAACGGATTCCACAAACTTAATTTTCTTATAATATTTGGATATTTTATTTTTCTGATTCACTTTATGAAATCCATATTTTAAAAACACTTTGAATTTATTTGGAAACTTTAATAATTACAGAAAATGGATATTTTGGATTTCAATTAATTTTAGTTTGAAGTTACTTCACAGAAATATTTGCACACGATAATATAATATAATTTCCTGAATTTGAAAAATTGTGCAAAATTTGAACAACATTGTGTAAAATATTTTTAACTCAATTTAAATTCTTCCTTGACATCAGCTTATTTTATTTATATTTGAAAGGCAACATTATTTTAAAGAAATCCATTGATTTTTAAAAGGCAAATTTATGAAATTAGATTGAATTTATGGGAAATTTTATGAAATGACACTATTTAATTACGAGTATTTTGATTTGGCAACATGTTGTAAATTATTTTTATGTTACAAATTTCAATATTGATCTGTGGCTTTGGTAATTTGATTCGGGGAGTGGCGAAAAATTTCTTCAAAATTTAATTTTATTTTCTGTGGCCAAGTTATTGAGAACTTCATAAAAAAAATATATGAGATATTTACTTACGATGTGAATTGATAACTCATGAAGTTCGTGCCGTGCCAGAGTAGCACTATTTAATTTCGAGGCACATTTACTTACATTTGCTTACATTTATTTACCACAAGAATTTTATTTACAAATGCTTGACTAAAAGGTGACAATTTTCTTAAAGATAATTTCGCTGTGACTGTTGTGGTTCTCAAAGAATGAGACCATATTATAAACATATACAATTTATTTCACGTGGACAATTACTGATTGCATATAATATTAATGTTTATATGGATATTACGTCTGGTGTAGAACATAGACATCCTTTCTTTCGGCCTTATTTGGACTCTTTGCCCCCTGCAAGTGTTGAGTGTTGGCCGCACTCTGATCTTGTAGGTGTGGTTGTGTGGCTGCAAACACACTTTAAATTTCATCTAAATTGCAAATACCAGTATGCCATGACATCTGGGTTTTTGGTTCGGGATGTTCAAAATTTTATTTGCAAGTTCTGAGGTGTGTGGAGTAAACAAGATAATCATTTAATACCACAATTATTTCTGTGTACATACTATATGTTTTATGTTTATTATATTTCGGTGGAAATATTATTTGATTACTTGAGGGATGTTGAGAACAGAGATTTCTTAACAATTTATTGCGAATTACTTGCAAATTGAAAAAAAAAAAAAAAAAAAGAAACTTCTTAAAGTATAATTGCTATCTACATACACACATATATTTATATTTACATATATTCGACATGCATTTTGTCTACAAAGCTTATTTCGAGTCACAACTTTAAGAAAAAAATTATAATATTGGAATATTATAAAAGGAATAATTACGAAAAATCAGAGTTGATTTTAGTTATCTAGTCAACATTTATAACCGCTTGACTGCCACAAATTACTGTTAATAAAGACAACAATTTAGTACAATAATTTGAATTGGTGAAGCGTTTTTCGGCCACTGTTCCCCTTTTGCCACATGTATGATTTCATGATTAGTGACACATGACTGAGTCTGTGTATATTACAAAAGTTACATTTTTAAAATAACTATTTGAATTGATAAATTTGAAATAACAATGTGAAAAACAAATAGAATATATTGAATACAATTTTTGAAAAGAAAAATATTTTGGATTTATTTATATATATATATATATATGAAAAAAAAAATTATGATTACTATTATATTTTACATGAAATAATGTTATATTTTAAAGTATCTGGGTAAGAGATACTCTTGCTGTTGCCATTGTTTTGCCTTACTGATTGCCTCTTTATAAGAAGAATATGATACCTTGCTGATTGTCATGCTCAATGTTATTTTCGAAATTACCAAGAATTCGTGTCAAATCGACACTTCATGTTAAAATTTGGATGTTTTGTGAGACACTGGACCAGGTACATGTTTTTCTATTTTGCAAATTCTTTGGTATGGTCTTTTCTATTATTTAAATCTGTATATTATTTATTTATGTAATATGATGAAATTATTTATTGCGGTAATTCATGGAAATAATTATCTACAAATTATTAACTACATTACAGCATTAGAGCTTTTGATGAAAAATAATGTCATCTACTGGAAAAGTATATCAATAGCTACTAATTTAACATTATATTGATGTAGAAATTGCTTGTGGTCATGAGAAATTTTTATTTACAATATTGGAAAAATTAAGATCTAACTGCATAAACTGAAAAATTGCTGACCACACATTGGCATTAAGTCCTTAGGTTGAGATATTATTGTAAGATAAAGAAATCTTTTTGAAATTGAACATAATTTAGAATTAACTTATAAATTGGAAATTTGTTTGGAAACTTTCTACATTTAAATTTTAATCTGTTTACATTTACTGTTGACTTGAGGGATATTCTGTACATATATATTTTAATTTTGGAATTTATAATTTAATACATTTGGAATTCACATAAAGTGAACTTTTTGTAAAGGGCTCGTAGATATTAGGATTTTGGACTCTATTGCAGTCAATTTTAGGTTTCTTTCGACTCTGGTTCTTCGACATGCGCTCATATGGAATGGTGTTCGTGCCGAGAACGCTGATGTAGTTTTGGCCGGCTGCATCTTTCTAAATTTTTGCTGAAATTCCACTTGAAGGTTCCGGAACTTCAAGGACCTAATAACTACTTGCGCCTACATCCTGTGATGAAAAAAATCTTCCTGTTAGTCAGATTTTTTTGCCTCGAGGAGGGGAGGTATGTTGTGACGAGATTTCATAATCTCGCCAAACCCTTGTAAAAATCGCAAATTATATATTTATTATCAAGATTCTATATTTTACATCTTTTGAACCCTGTTTTAATTATCCCTCTTGTCTATTAAATATGCATTATACAAAATATTCTATACTGAAAGGAAATCTTTTAGCCATTTTATTAATCTGTGAAAACCGCATTCAGAGAGAAGTTTCGTTATTATTTGACCGTTAAAGTCAAGGTCTTTATTCCCGAGCAGAGCAGATGGTAGCTTGCTCGAGGCCTGGTAATGTTAGTGCAAGGCATGCACTTTTCTGCAGAATAGATTTGGAGAGAAACTTCTGGATGAATTTGAGACCTTGTGGCGAGGGTCTGATGTGTCAGCATATTCATTTTTGAGACCCCGTTCTGGGCTGGCGAGGCTACGCCTGTGACGTTTTCTATTGGTCAAAAGCTGTAAATAAGCTTTCTGCCAGGTCCGAGTGAGTCTGGGGCCTGAATCCGTCTGAATACATAAAAGCTGTTGCAAAGAATATTCGTGGCTTTTTCTCCTGTCCAGCCGTCGACGCTCTCGGGTCGGCCTGGACCATTTTTCAATGTTGCCCACCACGGAGTGCGGGATTCGGCCCAAGTCGAGTTCTGGCCTCTCGTGGGCATGGGAGGAAAAGCCGAAGACGCCTACATCGCCGAAGAACGATGGAAAGCCCGACGTCTAGCTGAGAGAGCTGCGACGAGAAAGGTACGATGGGGCCCGAGGTCTATGTGCCGGGTCGAGTTGGAATGGTACGAATGCAACTATGAAGCCAAATTCCCTGCGATATGAGGCAGATGTCCGATTCCGAACCTTCTGCAACTCCGACTGGGGAGGTAAGGTTTGACTGCTCTCTGCATCTACGCCTGTCTTACGGAAGCATAAATATAAAGAATCTTCTTAAATTGCGTAAACTCTGACTTCCGTTCCACAATAGTATATCTACTTGTTTAATTATCAATTCTAATTCTTTATCTCTGAGTGCGAGTTTTCTCCTGTTGCTTTGAGACCATACCTAATATATTTTAAATCATGTTGTTTATTATATACTTAAATGTTGCTGTGCCACTTTATTTATATCGTTGATCATATTATTATCATTGAATTACTTCCGTGGCAGCAAATATATTAGTAGGGATTCTCCTGAGTCCAGTGTCACTGTCACAGTTACTTAGCGTTGTGCTTCCTGATAATGATTCAGTTATAATTTTAACTTCTGATCTTCTTAATTACAAAATTGAATAAAGAAAGTGATTTATATTTAAACCTGTGTGGTTATTTAACGTCTTTGTCTCTTGAAATTGTGCATCTGTGTTTTCAGGAGATGGCGCCTTACAAGGTAAGGGTTTATTGCATCTTTGTATTTATGGCACTGCAGGTCATCCAGGGATTTATTCCTGGACGAGAGAACTTCGAAATAGAACCTGGGTTTTAACATTTATGGGTGCGTGCCACCCTATTTTTCCTCCGTGACATATTGGTGCTTGGCACCGTGATTCCACTATACGTATTTTCCGTCGTCACACTAAACCTGTGTGACATATTGGTGCACATGACTTTCCTGCGTGACAAAATGGAGATGCGTTAGAAGAAAGTGCACTGCAAAATTATATGTGGACTCCAATGATGCAGTCATTTTAAAAATGGTTTTTAAGCATAACCATGAACCTCCTCAAATTCTGAATAGACAACTGTTATCACAATTCGTTATGCATAAATCTGTGGATGAACCTTTGGAAAAATCTTCCAAACTGATTACACGTAAAATAAAACTTGCTCCTTTAAATCAAACAGTAAAAATAAATCGTAACGATGTGGAATATATAAGAAAACATCTGTATCGTGAACGATATAAAGAAATACCACCATTGCCAAAAGCAATTTCTGAAGTTGATTATGTATTGGAAAATATAGCAGTTACCTCTCATAAAGGTAAGAATATTCTTCATATTAATGACTAAGCTGAAAACATGTGTGCTTTACTATTAATTGTCATTTGACATATCCCTATGAACAAAACAAAATATTTATTGACGGCCCTTTTTCATTTTGCTCTACACTTTTTATCAATTATTTACAATTCATACTGTAGAGAATTTACAATATATATAATTCAGTTTTCTTCCTGTTACTAAAAAAGTCAGTTCTCACATATAAAAGCATATTAGAATTGTTAATTGAGCAATGTAAAAAATGTAATTTACTATTTTATCCCAGTACAGTTGTTCCAGATGTTTAAATAGCGATTAATTGTTTTGTAAGAAGTTTTTTCCAAATTAAAGCATCGTAACATGTCGATTTCATATAACTCAATCACAGAGGGGAAAATACAAGAATATAGTTTAACGTAATCTTGCAAAGACAGCAAGCACGAAATTACTTAATAACTTCACTCGAATTTTGGATTATCTTATTTACATGAAAGTGAAGTGTCGGAGTCATTTATAGAAGACTTAATGTCTCAACAGCCAAACAAAGAAAAGGTTAGAAAATTCACTAATTATTAAATTACATTACATTGCAGAAGCAAAGTTTCCAACAATTATATGGTCTTGCCTGGATCGAAAGGACAACGACTGGTTGTGAATCATTCCATTCAAGATTCAATGAAAATTTTAACAGACCTCATCCGAACATTTTTACCTTCATAGAAGTAATAAAGGGAATACAAACTGATGTATATACACTGAAAAGTATTGTTGATAATCTAAGAGAAATCATATATGACATTTAGGTAGTTAAGGCATTTAGATAGTTATATAGAATAGCACTCATGTATAGGCACAGTTCCAATGTCACAGCATTAAGGACTTACTATCTTGTTTGGAAGGTGGCATAGTGGAACCAATGGTTCGAAATTCACATAGGTTTGGGAAGTTCTAGTTTACGAAATGGATGGTCTTTTGATTCTATGGCGGAACGCGAGTTGTTACGAAAAATGTAAACAGTTTGGACGTTTATACCCCGAACCTAATACCTCTGTATTAAAAAAGCTAGGTGCAGCAGCTGACCAAATCCTTTTATAATAGAGAGAGTTTCTATGAATGCAGGCGCCAGACCTATAGCATCAAATGACTTGCAATTTGACATGATTGTTTAAAACATATTGCCGTGTGTGACGCCTCCTATTATGATTAGGATCAGACAGAAGTTTCATTATTTTTTATGCAATTTTAATTTGAAAAAGGTTTTACACTACTTTTGTATGAAAATTTTACTTTCTTTGTTGTACCTTCAAAGTTTAAACTTTCATTGTTACAAACAATTTTGCCGGTTTAAAAACAGTAATATTTAAATTATTAATTTAACCAATTAAAAATACATTAGTTATTCAGAACTTCATTTAAATATTACTTCCTTCGAAATATTACTAATTTTGAAATATTACTTATTTTTCAGAGCTCGAGAGACAGCGTGTAGGAAGAGAAGCCACACAACTCGATTATTGACCGACTCGAGATTTAGATAAGATTTATTAGCAAAGTTTTTTTTCTCTTTTACAGCCAAGCCAAGTCTCAGATCGTTTATTCTATTACCCAGTTCAGTTTTGATCTGTGATTTGATAGTCTATGTTTATTTTTCCAACATTACCTGCAATTCAGTCTGCGAAACAAGCTTTTCAAGTACTTCGCCAACTGGAATAAAAGCCCCATCAGGAAAAGTTTCCAAATTTATTTTAATACAGTCTGGAATCGACAGTGGTTTCGTATTAAAGGTCTGTGACATATTTTATACCAAAACATGGTCTATAAGCCAAAAGATGTGCTGGAGACTATCACATGGAACTGAATGGTGAATCGTATGAAATGTAGTTCGGGACAAAACTCCTTTCGAATATCGAACGAAACACTGTATTCATTTCAAATTATTGATATAACCAATCAATATTTTGACAACGATCCTTATTGTAATGTACATTCTAAAAACATTTCAAAGACATCGACAAGAGAGCTGATATACAAATCTGGTTAACCAGCAAATGAGTCATAAAAAGAAAATATACCATAAAAGAAAACGACATACTAAATTTGGATATTATAGGTGCTCCGGTTCTCGATTTATTCCTCACTAACCACCTTTGGCGACCAGCCTGTTCTCTATCCTTGAAATTTCTGACTGTGGCAAGCTCGCTGGCGCGACCTACCAGAAAGGTGTAAGGTAACTATTTAGGCGGCCAGGAAGTGCCACCCAATTTAGACCGGAACCCAGTGGGGGAGGCATCCACAGGGAATGTACCCTTCTTCCCCTTCCACCAACCTCTCGGAAGGACTTACAGACCCACATGTTTAACGTGATCTTACTCCGCGTGAACATGGCGGCAGTTTTGGTTGTGGCGGGGATCGAACCTGGGCCTTCCGAGTGCAATTCCCGCGCGCTAACCACTGGGCTACCGCGCCCTCCGCGACAAATTCCATAACATTATTTTTATTCACTCAATTCAGACGCGAACCCAGTGGAGGAGACATCCACAGGGACCGTACCCTCCTTCCCCTACCACCAACCTCTCGGAAGGACTTGCGGACCTACATGTTTAACGTGATCGTATTCCGCGTGAACACGGCGGTAGTTTTGGCAGTGGCGGGAATCGAACCCAGGCCTACCGCTAACTTCCCGCGCGCTAATTTACAATTTAAAATGACCATATGCTAAGCTCTTAATTCCATCATCCTCATTCCATTGTTCCATCATTTAAAATATCCATAAAATTAAAATATTAAAATACCCATTAAAAATATCCAAAAATTAAAATATCCATTTAAAAAATCCATATCGTTCCATCATTTAAAATAAAAATATAATAATTTCTACAATACATATGCTAAGCTCCTAATTCATTTAAAACCCGAAGCGCAGGAAACAGAAAGCAAACAATAATACGGTTTTTTATTGTCTCACCCATCGCTATGCATATTCAGAACTAAGGCTCCTCTATATACGAGCTGACTCATCAAGCATATTGAAGCCCACCGTAGCTGAAAACGCAATCCATTAGCATTAGCTCTATTAGTATTTCCTCTTTAGGAAGTACGAGTATTAATGAAATAATTATGGATGGTTGTTCTGCAACGAACTGCTTTAATCATTTTAGAAATGATTTTAGGCTATTTCGTTTTTCTAGAAACGAAGAAAGAAGAAAACAATGGCTAATAAATAATCGGCGCGATAATTGGATACCCGGTAGTAGGGGAATAGGCAGAGTTCTGCGCCACTTCAGAGGCGGTGAACCCTATGCTTTAACATGGGGAACCCTCCGAGGCCAGAAAATGAGTGCATCAACAGAGGCGGTGGTAAAGTCCCATGCCTTAACATAGGGGTTCTCAGAAGTCGGTGTGAGGCAGCACAGTCCCATAAGGTGACGTCACAGAAGAGAGTGGAGTTTATGACGTATAGTGTTTTTTTTTTGTTTTGTTTTTTGTTTTTTTTACTAACAAAATTTCGTAAATGCAAGTTTTTTTTCTTATATTTTTTCACAAATGTAAGTTTTTTACTTTTGAAAAACCACACTTGTGCCGTTTTCTCTATGGAAATTAACATAGGTTTTCACACTTGTGCTATTTTTTAACGTTTTCTCACAAAAACGCGATTTTTACTAACAAAATTTCTTAAATGCAAGTTTTTTTCTTATATTTTTTCGCAAATGTAAGTTTTTTACTTTTCAAAAACCGCACTTGTGCTGTTTTCTCTATCGAAATTAACATAGGTTTTCACACTTGTGCTATTTTTTAACGTTTTTTCGCAAAAACATACTTTTTACTAACAAAATTTCGAAAATGCAAGTTTTTTTCTTATATTTTTTCGCAAATGTAAGTTTTCTACTATTCAAAAACCACACTTGTGCCGTTTTCTCTATGGAAAATAACATAGGTTTTCACACTTGTGCTATTTTTTAAAGTTTTTTCACAAAAACATACTTTTTACTTGTAAAAAACTAACAAAAACGCGTTTTTAAAGTAGCAGAATCGCGTGAATTGGTGTTTTAAAGTAGCAGAATCGCGTGAATTGGTGTTTTAAAGTAGCAGAATCGCGTGAATTGGTGTTTTAAAGTAGCAGAATCGCGTGAATTGGTGTTTTCAATTGGGGGTTGAATACAGTTCATCTTTAAAATATCCAATACGTTTTTTATTGTCTTCACTAAAGAGGGGATGATCCTTGGGATAGTCAGAAAAATCATACAAGTGTTTATGCTGGTTCATATCTTCATAAATATCAGCAGTTTGGATTTCATAAGCCAATGAATCAGTATCGGTGAAGAGAAGCGAAGCTTTTTCACCATATTGGCTTTTAATATGTTTATAATGAAACTCATACATCAGGAGTTTAGATAACTCCAAGATAGCAAAGCCAACGTATATAGGCCGATTCATTAATATACAACTCTTTACACGTTCAACACCCACCAGATCTTCACTAAAATTCCTGCTAGCTCTATAAGCTGGGGATGCCACCACCTTCAGGGCCCGCTTTGAAGAATTCACTAGTTCAATATCTACTCGATTTCGAAGATTCTCCATCGTTTTTCCAAACACAGCGTTATTAAGCAATTTAAAAAAGTCTTTCTCAAAATTAGTCTTTGCCTTCTTTCTTTCTTCTGTGTTAAATTGGATGTATTTCTCCAACCAAGGCTTCTGATTAAATTTTAAGGCCTTGTGAATTTTCTTGAGTCTTAAACCTAATGATAGGTACAGTTGAAGGTTACGATAGTGAACAATATAATGTTTCTTGTCATACAGATTGGGTACTAATATCGTAGTACTAACAAAATATCCATGATGTAGCTGTTGAACCAGTCGTTCAGCATAAGGGGAAAGCATTTCTCGTTCAATCTTCACCCTTTCAGGGGCTAGAGGGTATTCATTATGATAATCATGTAAGGATTCAGGATTCTCCAGATCCACTTCAAATATATATCTTTCTTGGGTATTATCCTTTAGACTCATTATACAGGATTCATTCAAATTTTCTGTAGATGTCCATTCAAAACCACCATAGGGCAGTGGTTGAGACATGGCCCAACCATATGGGTTATTGGCATCAAGATAGATAATGTGCTTATCAGGCTTAGTAGAATCGTAATTTTCCAAATAACGATTATTAGCCTCGGATCTACGCCGACTTATCATATATACGACACCGCGGATTCCACGTTCTATAAACAGTAGCATATTTTCATCTGTGAGTAGTTCTAGGGTTTGCTCAGTCATTTTCAAAGAGGCCTGCCAAGCCAGTCCAGGGGCGGTCATCATATGAGCGGCATCTAAATCATAGTTCTTCTTGCAAATTTTTCGAAAATTCTCAAATACATCGGCTAACAGTAGCACATCAGTTTTCACATACAGGTCGTGATATTCTCCCAAGTTCTTTATGTTAAAGGTATCCCATACAGTTTGGGCATGCCGATAATCTTCACTCTTAATATCTTCGCCTTTAATATCATTATGAAATGCAGAAGGGGGAGGGAGTACATTTTCATCAAATTTTTGAAAGGATGTCATATAGCTATAGGGATATACTCCTTTCCTAATAAGAGCATTCTGTTGTACTATATCAGGGAAATGTTCTCTGAGAATATGAAATTCACTCAAGTCTAAATTGGAAACTAGCTTTTCCAGCGAGGCATTCAGAAACTGTAGGCTATCAATAAATTGTAAACAGACACGGGGTCCCTCTTTCTTTGAAATCTTAAAAGATATATATTTTTCAATATTAGTGGCAATCACATCAATTTTATGGTCTTGCAATTTCCCAAAACTCAGCATAATATGATGAGAGTCATAATTTTTTAAATTATGAAACACTACAGGAATATTAATACTTTGCCTATAGTTAAGATTACAGGCATTATGCAGGGCACCTCTACAGGCTCCAGTCACGTGATTGTGATCACGCACACGATCTGTTTTCAGTTCTTGATGGCACACGTTACAATGGGTAGCTCTTTCAAAGTCAACTTCATTCTCTTTAGTCATTCGCAGTGGTTTAACATAAAGTAATTTCTCTCCAAGATACTGTTTCTCCATTATCAAGTTGTTAAGAAAATGATTCACAGGATCGATATCTCGATACACAGTAACTTGTTTCAGGCATTTTCCATCAGGTCCTACAACATAAGCATATCCACAAGGCTCATTAATTGCTAGTCTATGCGTGTAAGATCTAATATTCGAGGGTTTAGTAGTGTCTTCTTTAACGATCAGGGCTTCAAAGTCAGCATAAATTAAGAAAGGGATGGAATGCTTATACTATTTGTTCGTGAATTGGAGATATTTCTGATCTTCCGAGGGCATTTTAATGCGCTGAGGTGCATGTTCTTTGCAATATTGAGCATGATCTTGTAAAAGATCGTCTCTGCTGTACCGATGTAAGCATCTATAACATATATATTGGGCTCCATTGTGCTTAGTTATATCTCTCAGAAAGAGTGACATATTTCTAATTAAAGTATAGTGTTGCTTATCTTCATCACTAATCAACAGGGGATTCACACAGACTTCAACTTCACGTTTGGATATATGCAAAGGAAAAATATCTTCATCTTCGTATCCATATACATTTTTTCGTATATTATTCAATTTTTCAATCTGAGGAATCTTCACAACTGAGATAGGGTATTGAATATCTCCAAGTTTAATGTCATTCTCAAAACTTTGATAATGTGACACTCTTCCAGGATGACCTGCACGAGTATAGTATTTGTGGGCCAATAGGCACCACACCAGACATTTCTCGTCTTCATTTCGAATATTGAGTAAAGCTTTCTTGGCTGCAAGTTTTGTTGGCAAAGGTATATAGCTAGAAGCTGCAAAAAGCTTATACTTTGCACAGAAAACAGTCATCTTTCGCATCTTTTGTAAAGTCCATCCAGAGCCTCGACTGTCAAATTCTTCGAATAACTTAAGATTTGGGAAAAAGCTTCTTCAACATTGTTGGGAGGGGTATCATCACGAAGTTCTGTCACAACATCTGTTCTAAAATATGAGCTGGATACCTCTTGGCCATTTGCAATGTCACGAATAAATTGCACATCCGCAATAAGATACCACTTAATAGATCTGTATGCATCAAGTTCGTCTTTTAATATCTTCAATAGCTGAGGGCGAATCTCATCAAAACATAGCATAAGATCCCCCTCTACACTTTCAGTGGGTTCCAGAGTGTGTACAGAGAATACATCTAAACCCTTCTTCTTCTTCGCTGCAATTTTGGGGCGTTTATTAGAAGTTGAGGCTAAAGCAGGAGCTTTTCTCTTTTTAGAACCATGTTCAATACGTTGGTGGGGCAGGGCATCACTTTTCTTGCTCACTATAAGTTCACAATGCTTGCATTTCATACCATCCTTCAGATGAAGTATCAGATGGCGCTTCAGGTTATCTCGTCTAGTAAACTGTATGGAGCATTGAGTGCATTCAAACGCTTTAACGGGAGAATGCGTATTCGCATGTCTAGCCAAGTCTTCCTTACGAACAAATGCACGTTCGCATACTTTACATCGATAAGTCAAGGCATCATCGTCAGAATGAATCTTCATATGTCTTGCTAAGGCATCTTTTCTGGAAAAGTGCTTATTACAGGATAAACACACCTGTAAAAGATAAAAAAATACAAGACTTTATTATAAACACGCTATTCTCGATAACAATATAATACATGTCTCAAGATGTATATAAAGAAATCATGAATCCATTATACTATCCCTATTAGAAATAATAAAATTCCTGAATTAAAGAATATATCCAGATACAACGCATTTTATGTAAGATCCCCAAGACATTTCATTAAATTCATAAAAACACTCATTAAAAAAAGTTGTTAAGCATCATAAAAATACAAAGTTTAATAAAATGAGAGAATAAAATCATATTAAAGCAAGTACTTACATGCTCAATCCTGTTCAAAGAAGGTGCATTACGCATAGGAACGTCAGTAACGGTAGGGATAGTACCCCCGATATTACTTTCTAAGGCAAACATATTCGCAGAACAACTTGAAACACGTCTTAACAGCACGAAATTCACAACAGAAATGATAAAATCGCTGCTTGAACATCACCTACATCCATTCATAAAAAATAGTTTTTGGTGTATCCGTAGGCCAAGGGCATGCCAAGGTCACGTGATAGTTATATCACGATTACCGTTAAACTTGCAACACACGAATGTAATTATGCACAAATCTGATAAAAAATAAACAATTCGTTCAACATCGCAATCGATTATATCCTTTTTTAATAATCGTAATCGATACATTAAATACATTCACATCTTAAAAAATAATAGATTTTAATAAAATAATGAAAGAAAATCCCTTTGCGAGAAGAAAAATGCCCTAAAACCTCCGATCCTTAAACAATACAGCAACGCGCTACTCCCTTGCAAGCATAAAAAACGTGGAATAACATATACTCCTCTCTCCCCAAAACACCAACATTCACTTCACCACACGCTAAACGTAACCCATAGCAACCGGAATCCATAATAAAACATTCACCTTCGCCCCCAACATACATCCAAATACACAGTCATTCAACGTAAAACCCGTAATTTTTACGGCAAAACGCACTTTACAGGGATCCATGGAACAAAAAATCAACAAATTCACCCAGAAAGTAGCTAAAACCCTCAAATTACTTATAATTATCATCTACATATGCTATATAACCATTTACAACTTTAAAAAGGTGAGTATGCTAGTAGATAAGGAAGGGGCGTTCACCGCCTGAGGAAGAGCAGTGAAGAGCGAAGAGCTAAATGGCCGCCATCTTGAATTCCGTAATCCTGGACGGGGGTGTAAAAGGGGGAGAATGAAAAAAGGTGGGGGTAAAAATTTTGGAGAAACTTTTTTTTGGGTGGCAACGATGTCGTAGTCTTGTACGAGGGGTTGAGGGAAAAATAAATTTTTTGGAATGGGATTTTTTATAAGTAGGGAAGAAAGTTTTTCAGGATGGCAACACCTGCTCTTCACTCTCAATTGAAGAGCAGTGCCATCAGCGCCCCCTAGCGGTGAAAAGTGGAACTTTCAAGGATGGAACTTGGGATTTTTTCCAAGTATGGAAGAAACTTTTTTGGGGGTGGCAGCGGCTGAGGTTCTGCATGGAAGGAGGTATGGAACCATCAGCGCCCCCTAACGGCCTAAGGGGGTACTAATGGGGAAATTAGGAATTTTGTGAAAATTAATAAAAAATTGAGTTTTTAAAATTTTTTAAAAACTTTTTTCATTTTATCAAAACATTACATAGAGGATACTTTCTGGAAATACCAAAAAATATTTATTTTTTTCTTTCCAGAAACTATTTTTAGGCGGCATTGCTCTAACCGCATTCTGGCGAACCCACCTTCCTTATCTACTAGCATACTCACCTTTTTAAGGTTGTAAATGGTTATATAGCATATGTAGATGATAATTATAAGTAATTTGAGGGTTTTAGCTAATTTCTGGGTGAATTTGTTGATTTTTTATGATTTTTTAGGATTTTTTGTTCCATGGATCCCTGTAAAGTGCGTTTTGCCGTAAAAATTACGGGTTTTACGTTGAATGACTGTGTATTTGGATGTATGTTGGGGGCGAAGGTGAATGTTTTATTATGGATTCCGGTTGCTATGGGTTACGTTTAGCGTGTGGTGAAGTGAATGTTGGTGTTTTGGGGAGAGAGGAGTATATGTTATTCCACGTTTTTTATGCTTGCAAGGGAGTAGCGCGTTGCTGTATTGTTTAAGGATTAGAGGTTTTAGGGCATTTTTCTTCTCGCAAAGGGATTTTCTTTCATTATTTTATTAAAATCTATTATTTTTTAAGATGTGAATGTATTTAATGTATTGATTACGATTATTAAAAAAGGATATAATCGATTGCGATGTTGAACGAATTGTTTATTTTTTATCGGATTTGTGCATAATTACATTCGTGTGTTGCAAGTTTAACGGTAACCGTGATATAACTATCACGTGACCTTGGCCTGCCCTTGGCCTACGGATACACCAAAAACTATTTTTTATGAATGGATGTAGGTGATGTTCAAGCAGCGATTTTATCATTTCTGTTGTGAATTTCGTTCTGTTAAGACGTGTTTCAAGTTGTTCTGCGAATATGTTTGCCTTAGAAAGTAAAATCGGAGGTACTATCCCTACCGTTACTGACGTCCCTATGCGTAGTGCACCCTCTTTGAACAGGATTGAGCATGTAAGTACTTGCTTTAATATGATTTTATTCTCTCATTTTATTAAACTTTGTATATTTATGATGCGTAACAACTTTTTTTAATGAGTGTTTTTATGAATTTAATGAAATGTCTTGGGGAACTTACTTGTAATGTTTTGTATCTGGATATATTCTTTAATTCAGGAATTTTATTATTTCTAATGGGGATAGTATAATGGATTCATGATTTCTTTATATACATCTTGAGACATGTATTACATTGTTATCGAGAATAGCGTATTTATACTAAAGTCTTGTATTTTTTTATCTTTTACAAGTGTGTTTATCCTGTAATAAGCACTTTTCCAGAAAAGATGCCTAAGCAAGACATATGAAGATTCATTCTGACGATGATGCCTTGACTTATCGATGTAAAGTATGCGAACGTGCATTTGTTCGTAAGGAAGACTTGGCTAGACATGCGAATACGCATTCTCCCGTTAAAGCGTTTGAATGCACTCAATGCTCCATACAGTTTACTAGACGAGATAACCTGAAGCGCCATCACAAACTTCATCTGAAAGATGGTATGAAATGCAAGCATTGTGAACTTATATTGAGCAAGAAAAGTGATGCCCTGCCCCACCAGCGTATTGAACATGGATCTAAAAAGAGAAAAGCTGCTGCTTCAGCCTCAACTTCTAATAAACGCCCCAAAATTGCAGCGAAGTAGAAGAAGGGTTTAGATGTATTCTCTGTACACACTCTGGAACCCACTGAAAGTGTAGAGGGGGATCTTATGCTATGTTTTGATGAGATTCGCCCTCAGCTATTGAAGATATTAAAAGATGAACTTGATGCATACAGATCTATTAAGTGGTATCTTATTGCGGATGTGCAATTTATTCGTGACATTGCAAATGGCCAAGAGGTATCCAGCTCATATTTTAGAACAGATGTTGTGGCAGAACTTCGTGATGATACCCCTCCCATCAATGTTGAAGAAGCTTTTTCCCAAATCTTGAAGTATTCGAAGAGTTTGTCAGCCGAGGCTCTGGATGGACTTTACAAAAGATACGAAAGATAGATGTTTTCAGTGCAAAGTATAAGCCTCTTGCAGCTTCTAGCTATATACCTTTGCCAACAAATATTGCAGCCAAGAAAGCTTTACTCAATATTCGAAAAGAATACGAGAAATGTCTGGTGTGGTGCCTATTGGCCCACAAATACTGTATATCTCGTAAAGGTCATCTTAAAAGAGCGTCACATTATCAAAGTTTTGAGAATGACATTAAACTTGGAGATATTCAACACCCTATCTCAGTTGTGAAGATTCCTCAGATTGAAAAATTGAATAATATACGAATAAATGTATATGGATACGAAGATGAAGATATTTTTCCTTTACATATATCCAAACGTGAAGATGAAGACTGTGTGAATCTCCTGTTGATTAGTGATGAAGATAAGCAACACTATACTTTAATTAGAAATATGTCGCGCTTGCTGGGAGATATAACTAAGCACAATGGAGCCCAATATATACGTTATAGATGTTTGCATCGTTACAGCAGAGATGATCTTTTACAAGATCATGCTCGATATTGCAAAGAACATGCACCTCAGCGCATTAAAATGCCCTCGGAAGATCAGAAATATCTCCAATTCACGAACAAACAGTATCAGCATTCCATCCCTTTCATAATTTATGCTGACTTTGAAGCCCTTATCGTTAAAGAAGACACTACTAAACCCTCGAATATTAGATCTTACACGCATAGACTAGCAATTCATGAGCCTTGTGGATATGCTTATGTTATCATAGGACCTGATGGAAAATGCCTGAAACAAGCTACTGTGTATCGAGGTATCGATCCTGTGAATCATTTTCTTAACAACTTGATAATGGAGAAGCAGTATCTTGGAGAGAAATTACGTTATGTTAAACCACTGCGAATGACTAAAGAGAATGAAGTTGACTTTGAAAGAGCTACCCATTGTAACGTGTGCCATCAAGGACTGAAAACAGATCGTGTGCGTGATCACAATCACGTGACTGGAGCCTATAGAGGTGCCCTGCATAATGCCTGTAATCTTAACTATAGGCAAAGTATTAATATTCCTGTAGTGTTTCATAATTTAAAAAATTATGACTCTCATCATATTATGCTGAGTTTTGGGAAATTTCAAGACCATAAAATTGATGTGATTGCCACTAATATTGAAAAATACATATCTTTCAAGATTTCAAAGAAAGAGGGACCCCGTGTCTGATTACAATTTATTGATAGCCTACAGTTTCTGAATGCTTTCCTGGAAAAGCTAGTTTCCAATTTAGACTTGAGTGAATTTCATATTCTCAGAGAACATTTCCCCGATATAGTACAACAGAATGCTCTTATTAGGAAAGGAGTATATCCCTATAGCTATATGACATCCTTTCAAAAATTTGATGAAAATGTACTCCCTCCCCCTTCTGCATTTCATAATGATATTAAAGGCGAAGATATTAAGAGTGAAGATTATCGGCATGCCCAAACTGTATGGGATACCTTTAACATAAAGAACTTGGGAGAATATCACGACCTGTATGTGAAAACTGATGTGCTACTGTTAGCCGATGTATTTGAGAATTTTCGAAAAATTTGCAAGAAGAACTATGATTTAGATGCCGCTCATATGATGACCGCCCCTGGACTGGCTTGGCAGGCCTCTTTGAAAATGACTGAGCAAACCCTAGAACTACTCACAGATGAAAATATGCTACTGTTTATAGAATGTGGATACCGCGGTGGCGTATGTATGATAAGTCAGCGTAGATCCGAGGCTAATAATCGTTATTTGGAAAATTACGATTCTACTAAGCCTGATAAGCACATTATCTATCTTGCTGCCAATAACCTATATGGTTGGGCCATGTCTCAACCACTGCCCTATGGTGGTTTTGAATGGATATCTACAGAAAATTTGAATGAACCCTGGATAATGAGTCTAAAGGATAATACCCAAGAAGGATATATATTTGAAGTGGATCTGGAGTATCCTGAATCCTTACATGATTATCATAATGAATACCCTCTAGCCCCTGAAAGGGTGAAGATTGAATGAGAAATGCTTTCCCCCTATGCTGAACGACTGGTTCAACAGCTACATCATGGACATTTTGTTAGTACTACGAAATTAGTACCCAATCTGTATGACAAGAAACATTATATTGTTCACTATCGTAACCTTCAACTATACCTATCATTAGGTTTAAGACTCAAGAAAATTCACAAGGCCTTAAAATTTAATCAGAAGCATTGGTTGGAGAAATACATCCAATTTAACACAGAAGAAAGAAAGAAGGCAAAGACTAATTTTGAGAAAGACTTTTTTAAATTGCTTAATAACGCTGTGTTTGGAAAAACGATGGAGAATCTTCGAAATCGAGTAGATATTGAACTAGTGAGTTCTTCAAAGCTGGCCCTGAAGGTGGTGGCATCCCCAGCTTATAGAGCTAGCAGGATTTTTAGTGAAGATCTGGTGGGTGTTGAACGTGTAAAGAGTTGTATATTAATGAATCGGCCTATATACGTTGGCTTTGCTATCTTGGAGTTATCTAAACTCCTGATGTATGAGTTTCATTATAAACATATTAAAAGCCAATATGGTGAAAAAGCTTCGCTTCTCTTCACCGATACTGATTCATTGGCTTATGAAATCCAAACTGCTGATATTTATGAGGATATGAACCAGCATAAACACTTGTATGATTTTTCTGACTATCCCAAGGATCATCCCCTCTTCAGTGAAGGCAATAAAAAACGTATTGGATATTTTAAAAATGAACTGAATTCAACCCCCATTCAAGAGTTTATAGGACTTAGACCTAAAATGTACTCTATTCTATCAGCTGCTGGAGAAAAGAAAAGAGCTAAAGGCGTTTCTACACATGTGGTTGCACGGAAAATTACACACAATGACTATAGACAATGCTTGTTGAGTGTTAGACCTACCATGGAAGAACATATTAGAATTGATAGTAGCCATCATAAACTACTCACTGTATGCCAGAACAAGGTGGCTTTGTCACCCATTGATGATAAAAGATATTTACTCGAGGACGGCATTACAAGTTATGCCTACGGACACTTTAAAATAAAAAAATAAAAAAATGGAAAAATAGAAAGAAGGAAAAAAATAGGAAAAAAGAAAAAAATAGAAATTGAGGCGGTGTATCCTATACACCGTGTGGAGGTGGGACCACAATTAAAAAAATAATATATTTTTCTAACAGCATCTAATTTCTTAAAGAGACATTACTGCATTTGGATAGTTGAAAACAAGTATCTATGATTAGTGAGGAAACACACCCCTCCCATACACCCAATTCAAGCGATTCTGCTACTTTGAAAACACCAATTCACGCGATTTTGCTACTTTGAAAACACCAATTCACGCGATTCTGCTACTTTAAAACACCAATTCACGCGATTCTGCTACTTTAAAAACGCGTTTTTGTTAGTTTTTTACAAGTAAAAAGTATGTTTTTGTGAAAAAACGTTAAAAAATAGCACAAGTGTGAAAATCTATGTTAATTTCTATAGAGAAAACGGCACAAGTGTGGTTTTTGAAAAGTAGAAAACTTACATTCATTTGCGAAAAAATATAAGAAAAAAGCTTGCATTTTCGAAATTTTGTTAGTAAAAAGTATGTTTTTTTGAAAAAACGTTAAAAAATAGCACAAGTGTGAAAACCTATGTTAATTTCCATAGAGAAAACGGCTCAAGTGTGGTTTTTGAAAAGTTAAAAACTTACATTTGTGAAAAAATGTAAGAAAAAAAACTTGCATTTACGAAATTTTGTTAGTAAAAAAAACAAAAACAAAACAAAAAAAAACAATATACGTCATAAACTCCACTCTCTTCTGTGACGTCACCTTATGGAACTGTGCTGCCTCACACCGACTTCTGAGAACCCCTATGTTAAAGCATGGGACTTTACCACCGCCTGTGTTGATGCACTCATTTTCTGGCCTCGGAGGGTTCCCCACGTTAAAGTATAGGGTTCACCGCCTCTGAAGTGGCGCAGAACTCTGCCTATTCCCCTACTCCCGGTACTGGAGCATACTTATGCGAGGTAAGTTCCACAATATTCTAATTGAAACTTCTTTTTTATATAAATTATTTATTTTAAACACTTATTTTATAATTTCTGTAAGTGTAATATGAATTATTAATAATTTTTAGTCGTTATAGTTTTATCTTAGGACACTTGGTTTGTAATGTAAACATCACTTTGAATGTATTATACTGTTTTCCAAACCTAGAAGAAAATAGCTTCAAATTACAGATATATATAATTTGAAGCTATATATATATATATTAAAGATTTATTGCTGTTACACCAACATCTTTCAAGTTTTATACACTTTGTTGTATTTTTAGATCATAATGAATCACAGAATTGATGAATTCTACTATCAACAAACTGTCGCCAAGTGGATAACTTGCCATTTTATAGTAATTATGCAAACATAAGCTAAAATGGTAAATAAATCGAAATATGTTTATCATAATAGCTACTTAATGAACAACTATTGGTTGAAAATCTTTGATGAAAAAAAGCCGAGCTCTGTAGGGTTATTAATAGTATTTTCCTCTTTAAATACAAAGTAGTTAACAAACTTTCAAATATGTGAGGCAAACATTCATATATGCTATTAAAAAAACCTTTTATGTTAAACGTATTTTGATTTATTTACCATTTTAGCTTATGTTTGCATAATCACTATAACATGGCAAGTTTTCCACTTGGCGACAGTTTGTTGATAGTAGAATTCACCAATTCTGTGATTCATTATGATCTAAAAATACAACAAAGTGTATAAAACTTTAACGATATTGGTATAACAGGAGTAAATCTTTAATATATATATGTATAATTTGAAGCTATTTACTTCTAGGTTTTGAAGACAGTATAATGCATTCAAGGTGATGTTTACATTACAAACCAAGTGTCCTAAGATAAGACTATAACAACTAAAAATTATTAATAATCCATATTACAGTTACAGAAATTATAAAAAAAGTGTTTAAAATAAATACTTTATATAAAAAAAGAAGTTTCAATTAGAATATTGTAGAACTTGCCTCGCACAAGTATGCTCCAGTACCGGGTATCCAATTATCGCGCCGACTATTTATTAGCCATTGTTTTCTTCTTTTTTCGTTTCTATGAAAGTGAAATAACCCAAATCCCTTTCTAGAATGACTAGAGCAGTTCGGTACAGAACAACCACCCATAATTATTTCAATAATATATAATAAAGTGAAAATGCGAATAGAGCTAATGCTAATGGATTGCTCTTCCAGCTATGGTGGGCTTCAATATGCTTGATAAGTCAGCCTGTAGTAGAGGAGCTATATTCAGAACCGTGACGTCACCTCCACCTAAACACATACCGACGCCATTGAAACGCGTGCTTGGGGGAAACGGGCGATGGGAAATGGGAACTTCTTTCGCCCGCCGATGAATTTTAAAATCATGACTTCTTTAAAATTCCGATCCAGCGGCCAATTTTAATTATGTCTTGACCAGATTGGGCTTGTAAGAAAGCCACATGATTGAGCTTTCTAACAATGTAAGTTATTAGTCGAAATTATGAGTACTTTTTACTATGCGAGAATTTAAAAACCAAAAATCTTTTTTTTGAGCCAAAAGTGACTTTTGTTTTAAAATCTTTAAAAAATATTAGAAATCGAAATTGAGATTAAAAATTGATATATTTTTATTTGCAATTGCCTGCTCTTTCTGGTGGTGTGATTCGTTTTTTTCTACGAGGTCTGGATCGTGGAGAAAAAAGGGCAAAAAATGGTCGAAATCGCATAAAACATTAAATAACAAAAAAAATAATTAAAATTTTAAAAATCGGTTTTCACGTGTCCCCCCCCCCGGGTCTCCGGTTACCAAATTTCGTCAGATAAATTTAATAATTTCACCCGATGTATACAACACATATGCAAAGCTCTTAATCCATTTAAAACTGGAAGCGCGGTCACCGTGGAAAGGGGGGAAAAACTTCCCTGGATAAAAACGCGGTTTGCCAAGAAATTCAAAATCCTTAGTTCATTAAAATCGCGACCCTGTAGATATTTATAATTATATCTTGACGAGATTGCGCTTGTAAGAAAGCCTGATGTTTCAGCTTTCTAAAAATGTAAATTATTAGTCGAAATTATGAGCACTTTTTACTATGTGAAAATTTAAAAACCAAAGTTCGTTTTCTTGAGCCAAAAGTAACTTTTGCTTTAAATTCTTTAAAAAATATTAGAAATCAAAGTTGAGTTTTGAAATTGATATATTTTTACTCGCAATTGTCTGTTCTTTCCGGTGGTGTGATTTGTTTTTTTCTACGACGTCTGGATCGTGGAGAAAAAAGGGCATAAATGGAAAAAACGGTCGAAATCGCATAAAACATTAAATAAAAAAAAATAATTAAAATTTTAAAAATCGGTTTTCACGTGTCACCTCCCCCCCCCCCCCACCCCCAGGTCTCCGATTGCCAAATTCCGTAGCTCTCCGACGCGTGGTCGCGAAACGTATAGTGTATAAGACACACAGACATTGCCTTTAATTATTTAAGATAGTACGGCGCATGAAGGAAGGCCTAGCCCGATAAAGTTTACAACGAAATGAAAATGTACTTCAAAATATAACACCATACCAAATTTCATATTACTATGAGTAATGAATAAAAATGGTCAACATGATTTCTAAAAATTCTTGAATTGACATTATGAGCCGATTAATTTATGTTAATTTTTATAAATTTCTTTAATTTTATATGTACATACATGAGTTAATATTCGCATTTTTAAGCAAATGTAATTCTATTACATTTGTTATGCATATAATCAATCGCACTTTAGTTATACTGGTAAAAAAATCATTTTACAATGATGTACACCAGGTGCTTTATCTGGCAATCAACGGCGACTGTGTGCAAAGTCCCTTGTTGCGTCACTGTGCTATATGTTAGGTGTTAGCTGAGTATAATTTTAGTTATTATATGGAATATTTTTAGTATTATAGTTTTTTCCTGTGTCAGAATAATTAGTTTTTTACTGCTGTTACTTTAGGTGCAATTTGAAAGACATATTAACTACAATAAATAAATTTTGTAATTAAAATTATTTTATTGCTCTTTATGGTTTATTAATAGAGAAATGTTCCTCAAATAATAATTATAAATAGGAAATTTAAACAATATTTACTTTATGTTGGGGAAACGATACATAGAAGATATTCTATAGCTAAACATTTTTGGATAACCAGTCACATATTATATTTTCGATCTACCTTCATTATTCAGGAGTGCTTTCCCGTCTTCGATTTCCATTTATTCGAATCTTTTCATATTAATAAAAGCTCCAGTAATCAAGTTCATCATTTATCAATGATTCCATATTTCTCATTGGTATGGCATGACCACGTATAATGTTCTGTTTATTTCAGTTCGTATTCTCTGTCTTTTTTTTATCTTGTTTGCGTCTTATGTTCATATTTCCTTGATTCTATTTTATTATTTTATTTTACCTTGGTGCCACTGGTGGGCGTCAATATATTGTGATGACGATTAGCCATTTCAGTTTGGCCGACTTTGTCTTGCGCTGTTTGTGGTGTTACGGTCCAGGCTTTTGCACTGGTGAAGGTATTTCAGATGACTTCCAAAACATATGTATGCTTATTTATCTTGATTTGAGTTGCATTTGACGTTGTAAACCAGTTCATTACTTAGTTGATTATTTTATGTTTGTACATTAGGCTGGATTACGCCAAAAGTTGAATTTTAATATATATTACGGAGTTTTCCCTCAAAGCTATAAGAATAATTCAAAATATCAAACACATTTCTCCAAGATTTTGAATCTTCATGAATTTGGCGACATTTCCAAAAGTTGCCAAATTTATCTCGAAAGTTTAAAAAATAATCACAATTAAATGCATTGGTCAAATTCACCAAACACAAAGCGTTGAAACAGCACTGCAGAAGTACAGAAATTTTAAGACGTAAATCTAAAGGGAATAATATCTCAAATCCTATTTTGTTTGCGAACTTTCAAATAAATGAAATAAAACGCCAAGCAGTTCTTTATTTCTTTTTGAATTGTGCCTCACAATATGAAAGTTCTTCATTCTGCTTTTCAGTTCCATTGCGTTTCTAGAATAAATCTTATTTATGATTTTCGCTCTTTTCCAAAGAAGAGTGATAAAATTTTATGTCTACTTGTACAAATAGAATCAAAGCATTCCCTGTCGTATGTTTTTTGACGTATAAAATATACTGCTCAATATATGAATCAAAAAAATATTATGCGTGTTTACGAATTTTTACCTATGGTTAAATGCATCCATAATGTAAATATGAGGATATAAATATCGTATTCATATGCAGGAATATATGCCTCATATTTATGTGCGGGAATATAAGTATCGTATTCATGTAGGGGAATATAAGTATGGTATTCATGTGCGAGAATATTTAAGTATCGTATTCATGTGCGGGATTATAAGCCTCGTATTCATGTGCTGGAATATAAGTATCATATTTATGTGCGCGAATGCAGATATCGTATTTATGTAGAGGAATATAAGTTTAGTATTCATATGCGTAAATATTTATGTATTGTATTCATGTGAGGGAATATAAATATGGTATTCATGAGCGGCAATACAAATATCATATTCATGTGCTGGAATATAAGTATCATATAGAAGTGTGGGAATATAAGTTAGAAAAATATTATGCATGTTTACGAATTTTTGCCTATGGTTAAATGCATCCATTATATAAAGATGAGGATATAAGTATCGTATTCATATGCGGGAATATATGTATCATATTTATGTGCGGAAATACAAGTATCGTATTCATGAAGGGAAATATAAGTTTAGTATTCATATGAGGGAATATTTAAGTATCGTATTCATGTGAGGGAATATAAGTATGGTATTCATGAGCGGGAATGCAAATATCAAATTCATGTGATGGAATATAAGTATCATATGCAAGTGTGGGAATATAAGTATTTTAGTCATGTGCGGGAATATAAGTTTCGTATTAATGTGCATATGTATACCTAGAAATGTTGAGGTATTGACCTTTATAGACATAAATGATGTTTTACATAATTTGTAACTGAAAAAAAATATACATAGCGGATATATATATATATATATATATATATATATATATATATATATATATATATATATATATATATATATATATATATATATATATATATATATATATATATATAAGATTCATATGAAAAAGAGGGGAAATGACCAAATGCAAGGCATAAAATGGTAGAGGGGGATGGCGACCCCTCTTTCCCGTTTAAAAGACTGCTTTTATGCCCGGGCAACACTCACGGTACCAATGCCATGCAGAGGCCATACTTCCGTAAATGTGTCAAATCAAAAACACTCGAAAAAGTGCAAAGAAAACAAATAGGAATCGACCAGGATCGCAAGGGAAAGAATGGAAATGCAGCAAATACCCCTGTCGGTTAAGATGGAGAGCATCATATATAACAGAAGTCCACGCATGCGCTATTCGTTATTTTCACTTTCATCGTTCTATACCTCTGCCATATCCTTTAAGTAAGCATTTTCTCCCTTTTTTGTATTAAATAGGGAATTATAATAACATTTCAGGAAGCCAATTGGATAATTCCGTTTTATTGCCTCCTTCATAATATTCCTAATATTCCTATATTTTCATATGAATCTTGTATGCTACTTTAGGAGAATGTGCTGCATTGCGCCAACTTCTGGAGAAAAATTGGATAACTGTGAAATAATGTTATTTTAATATGTTTACTATGCTATATATATATATATATATATATATATATATATATATATATATATATATATATATATATATAATACATACATTTTTTATTCAGTTATCATGTGGACACCTCACAGGCATACGCAAATGCATGCTAACATTCACTGGGTTTCTTTTGCAAGTATTTAAATGTGTTCAATAACAAGTAGCGATACTATAAAAATATGATGCTGCATAAATTTATATCTCTAAAAATCTTATAAATTATCTTCTATAATATTACGTACTCATTAACAATATGATGTTCTCATTAACAATTTATAAATTTTGGATAAATATAGAGCGGATAAAGTGACAAATTTAAGAGTTTTGTCGAAAATATAATACAGTACAATTTCAAAATTATTATTAGCCAAGAACGATTACACAATAGCATCAAAAGCATGTACTCATTACATCCAATACAGACAAAGCTAACGAATGCAAAAATATGCTACCAATAATAGAGGTAGGCCCAGTAAATTCAACGTTTCAAGTGCAGAAGCATGCAGATTTTTTAATTTTCACTGTGTAATAGATTTCACCTGGAGACTTTAGAATTTAGATAGATGAATACTGACTAGCTGGAAAAAAATTAAACGCATAAAATTTGAAATCTTAAAATAAATTTATATAAAAGTTAATTTGTTTAACATTCGCAACCGAAAAATCGTAATAGTTATTATAAATGATGTAAAGAATGTAGGGGGTATTAATTGTAAAATTCTTTATTATGCCGAAGTTTCAACTAAAGTGGAAAGGTATATTAAAATGCAACATTTAATAGTAACCAAAGTAAATTTGTAAATGAATTTACTCCGATGGGACTTCATTATTTAAAGGTTTGTGACATCATTTAATCATGTAGCTTTACACCATGTAGCACTCTTTAGCAATTGAAATTGTGATTACAAGGAGTGAAGATATTCCCAAAATTTGTAAAGGTATTTGCTCCGATGGGAGTTCATTTTTTAAAGATTTGTGGCATCATTCAATTATGTAACATTACACCATGTAGCATTCATACACAAATGAAATTGAGATTACAAGGAGTGGGAAGAGGTAACCAAAATTCCTAAAAATTGTTCATCAGCAAATTGGAACAATTGATATGCCCTGAAAAAATTTTATACCACAAGATGTTATAATCATAAACAATCTGAAATAAAAGAAAAATTGTAAGAGTAAGAGTATGCGAAGTTGATTAAAGGTATTTACCGGTTTCGAAGGTTAAAAGCTGTCTTCTTCTTTAAGATGAAAAGACCCACCATGCTACAACTGGTACAAGTCGTATTTCAAAGACGTTTTCAACTGATTTCATCTTACCGATGGTGGTTCTGTGTTTTCGTCCTGAAAATGAGACTTCCTTCCGATTCTGAAACTGGTTGATACATTTAGGCAATCGTTGATGCTGCAGGGAAAGTTTGACATTTGAATTTAGAGTGAATTTTATTTGGGGAGAATAAGACCTTTTGTTCCAAATTCAAGGATGTGATATCTGATATACAAAGCTGAAACAGTATTATATTTTATCTCAAATATTATATAATAGACATAAACATAGATAATCATTAAGAAAGATGTGTCGAATTTTGGAAAAGCACAAGACTTGACTAAAACAAGTGTTTCTGAAATGAATATCCTGAGGTCAACCACAGACTGCCGAATTTCTTACATAAATGTTATTAAAGAATAAGTTTAAGGACTATTGTTAAAAAATAAATTTATAGACTATAATAAGTTTAAAGACTATTAAGGAAAGTTATTAGAACTAAAGCTTATTATGAAACAAGATATAATTCATATGATTTTAAAAAAAGGAAAAATATGTTTTTATTAATCTCTGTAGGATTTCATTAAACAAAATTCTCACACAACCATGACTACAGAATTTCATGCTTACCACTTTTTCTATTTCAACAGAAGTTTGATAAAAATTAAAAACATTCTTAGACGTGAAGTTTTTTTCGCCATGCTTACCTTTATTAAAAAATCATGTTCGCATAAAAAAGTAATTAGTTTCTGAAGTTCAAAGTTATTGGCGAAGAATAACAAACGTGCAAATATTAAGAAGCAAATAAGAATTATTCTAGCTCCGTAATCGTGTAGCAATTAACTTTAGTTAGAATATATTTCTTTTATCCACTCTAGCGATAAAAGCGTGAATCAAATTTTCAGCCATGAATATAAATTTCATAAATATACTGTGCGACTAGGATGCACTTAGACATGTTTATATGTTAAGGACTTATAGGTTCTAGCAAGAATATATAGGACCCAGACCGGTAAACGCCGATTTACATCAGACGTGACCCGAGAGGTTAGGAAAGCCATGAAAAAGGAGATTAAAGATGAAGCCAATGGATTGGTTAAAGATTTAACCATTGAAGATGTGTTGTCGCATCGCCTTGAGGTCAACCAATGATCGCCGAAGAGGCGTATGTAGACCTCAGGCTAAAGCTGTGGCAACAGTCAGAAGGCGGATGAAGATATAGAGACAGAATAAGACAGGATTCAGATAGGCATTAAGTTTTACAGAGGGATGAACATAATAGTTGAGAAAAGAAAGACGCTCGGATCAGCCGTAAAAGTTTACCTGGTCTCACATATCCAATCTATTCCTTAAATAGAAGAATTGTTATTGCAATTAAATTATGATGCTAATGTTATAAAATTTGATGTTATTTTAAAGTTAAAATAGGTGAAATTAATTGTGTAGTAATATAGTTATATACTTTACTCTAGGAACTCGCAAGACAATATGGTGGGTTTTAATATGCCGCACAATTCAACGTTTACGGCTGTATGATTTACGACCATGTTTATTATAGGTAATTTCATAATTATAAACTCCAATGATAAGATTTATTTATAAATGGGCACCACTTATACATCTGACTTGATTTCACGTTTTAACTGTAATTTGTATCACGAGTTGTGAAAGGATTTCACATTTAATAATAAAATGAAAGAAAAATAGAAATTGACTCAAACTATAGAAAATCATCGAATGTGTTTAGCAGATGGATGAAGTTACTGAAACATGAACAAAATTCGATTTCTTAAATAACAAAAGAAATAAGTATTTGCAAAATCGAATTGGGGGATGAGGCTGGGAATCGGTGTAAGGCTGTTCCCACTATGATAGATGAGGACCTCTACTTCTGGCTGGAACTCCGCCGCGGGAGGATCTTCCACTTCCAGCGGATCCTAGGCAAGTAGGTTTTCTTCTTTCTCTCCCCTCTCATCTCTCCTTCCGTCCTTCGTAGGTCCCTTTCTAAACTTTTCTTTGACCTGAGTGGGTTCCTTCTAATTATTTTCTTATTTCAGCTCCCAGCAACTGGGGGATTGTCCCAGTATAATTGTTTTGTGTCCAGGAGACTTAAGTTGTGGCCTCAGCTCTCTGGTTGAGTAACTAACGTCTCCTTTAATCCGCATGCTAGGGTGTTACCCCAGCAGTTTATTATTATTTTATGTTTTCCACCTCAGTCACGGCTAGTCTTTTGTTGAGGTCTACGGTCACATTCGTGTTGCTGGGGTATTGTCCCTGCCCTCTGTTTTCTAGGTGCCCTCTCACCCTAGTGATGGCTTCTTAGGTCGCTGCCAGCGCAGCCCTTCTCTAATCCTATTCTTTTTCAGCCTTAACTAATCCCTTCCCTTTCATCCACCCGCATCTGTTTTCCCCTTTCCCATGTTTTAATTTGCTTTGCCACGTTCTCTTTCAGGAAGAAGCGTGCAGAGACCATGGAACGGGGCCTCCCCTCTGTTGGTCATTCCTACGTACTTTCTTTAAGTGTTAGCTGTAGTTCTCCCGCGGAACTCTCCGCCTTCGCTTTCCCCCGTCCATTTTCTTTTATTCCTCTTCTCTTCTGTCCGGCCCTTCCTAGCTTCCTAGCTACTCCCGGTGGTCGCTGGAGGATCTTTCACCCCCAGCGGTTTCTACGCAAGTAGGCTTTCTTCCTTCTCCCTTTCTCTTCCCTTCTTTCTTCCCGAGCATGTCCCTTTCTTATCATTTCCGTTGGCCTGCGCGGGTTACTGATTTTTTTATTTTTCAACTCCCGGCAACTAGGGAATTGTCCCAGCAATTTTGTTTTTGTCTAGGGCACCTAAATCGTGACTTCAAGCTCTATGGGATCTCCATTTGCGCTACTAGCTTTCTCCTTAATTTCCGGCAGCCGGGCTCTTGACCCAGCAGTTTCTTAACATTTTGTGTTTTTCCATACCAGTATTGGAAAGCCTTATGTTGAGGCCTAAGGTATATTCGTATTGCTGAGTAATTGTCCCAGCTTTATGTCTTCTAGGTCTTCTAGGTGTCCTGCCACCCAAGTGGTGGTTTCTTTGCTCTAATCCCATTCTTTTTCATCCTCATCTAATCCCTTCCCTTTCAGTTACCCGTATCTGTTTTCCCCTTCCCCATGTTTTTAACTTGCTTTGCTACATTATATTTACGGAAGAAGCGTGCAGAGATCATGGAACGGGGCCTCTCCTGAAGCCGTGAGTTTGCAGGATATCTTCGGGTCGATCAGTCTCTTGTTTTTGGCTCTAAACAGCCCCATCCTGCCTCCCATCTAAGTGATACTTCCATCCAGCTTATTTTTTCATATTACAGGCTTCAGGATCCAAACTCATCGGACTGCCAGACAAAGGGTCCCTTAGGCCGCAGCTCATGCTGCGCTGTAAGTATATTTTCCCTGCGTGCGCAATAGTTTTAATTAGTGACGACGCGATAGTCGCTTTAGTTTATCCCTAATCTTAAACTTAGTTCTTTAGTGTTATCCTTATTTATAGACTAAATGCTGTTTTTACAGTTTTCTTAGTTGCCCCGTCAGGACTTTAATCTCGCCTAGAACGGCTATTGCCAAACTTCCATGTGTTCTTTTGTCTCCTTCTTGGTTTAATAGCCTATTCAGCCAGGCTGTATCTCCTAGTTATTCTTTCGCTTTAGGCTCCCCTTAGTTAAGTAGGACTTAGTTTTAGCTAAACGTAAGTTACTTAAGATCCTGTCTTCTCCCTCCTCTATTTTCTCTGTGACCAGTTTTTCCTTCCCGGTTCGGTCCTTGCCTGCGGGTGAGGTTTAGGTTCAGCTCGAGGGCCCCAACCTAGGCTTCTACATCCTCCTTTGTCTTACCAATGCTATCGTAAATACTAAGTATTTTCGCAGCGGGATTTCCGCTCGACACGGCAGACCAGAGAAAACTTAATTTTCTCGAACTTTCACAACCCAGATTAAAACAAAACACCTCCCGTCGGTGAGTAAAACTCACCGATGACCTGTTTTCTACCAAAATCCCAAAACAAAGCATCAAAACCCTTACCTTGAAAAGACGTCATCTTCCGCTGAAAACACATTTATATACAATTTCAAGAAACACAGAATACACTGAATAAACACACTAAAGTTTAATTTAAATTCTCTCTTTTATTTAAGGGCCAAAATTAATATGGAGTTTTAGAGTAACAAAAAGGTAGCTGAATCTATATCAGCTCCAAAGTCCTCTGGACACAGATTCATTAAATTATCTAATTTCAAATGGCTCTTAGCCGAACAATATTCAATACTCTTATTCATTATAATTAACAGTAACATAACAGCAGAGATTCTCTATTTTAGATCAAATTACTGGTATAGTCAACAAGGGAGAAACAGCACTCAAGAAATCCCCGACGAATAATTAAACTATAAATTAATTAACGATTACTTTAGAATTAATGCACTAATGAAGATTGAAGTCAGAGGCGCGTCGAAGAAGTTTCTCAGTCCGACAACTCGGTTCCAGTCAATTTCGCCCGAACAGCAGCAAAGGATCGATCAAGAACTTACCTCCGCTCAAGAGAGGTGTCCGAAACGACGAAACGAAACATCCACGGCAAATACCCACGGGGAGAATTAATCTCCGTTCCGAAAAGAAATGACGGAAAACACACATGCTGGCAGGGTTCTAACATGGGCTGGCCATGGGCCAGGTATCATTCAATGATTCATCCTGCTCCAAGACTCGAACCATCATGATCTCAGGAACAGAAGTACTCAAGGATCTCGGACTTTCATTCTTTCATACGGCAGTCCGGCCATCGAAGTAGCTTTCAGGAGCCGGCAGTCGGCAAGCTCCAGTCGTGGCCACACTCTCAGCCCACGAGCTACGGTAGTTCGACTTGGGAGTCGAACCCCGAGCTCAGCGAGAGTTCGTCAGGATTTCAGTTGAGAGAGAGTGGGCGTCGAAAATTCCCACACTCGCTTTCTATACGCAAATGGCCGATTCCGGGCCCAGGTTCCAATCGGACATTCCAAGAAGCCCAATTTCAACACTCCACCAATCAAAAAAAATCTTCATACTTTCAAAAATATTCCCACTGTCGTTCACCAGCCGTTGATATTTCTGCAGGGTAAATGTACTGAAAATGAAACTCTCTGCAAGATATTGCGTCATCCCAGGCATTCAGTGAGTACATATACATCCGTCGTTGCAGGCAAAAAATATATGACCTCGAAATAACGGTCGTGAATTCATTGAGTGAGTGCAACAAAATATTATTTTAAATGAAAATGGTTACAATTACTGAACAAGGAATAAATGCATTTAAAACGACAAATATATACATCAGACAAGAGGGTTCCGGATCAGAAATAATGTAAATATAAATATATAAAATATAGAAGTTTAAAGAATAATGAAGATTTTACAATTTACACACAAGTGACGCGAGATTAAGAAATCTCGTCACAACAGTATAGTCCTCCTAGGCACATCGCCCTCCCGCTGCCTTCCCCTATTATTAACACGCCATGCTTTAGAAGGTAACATCCCTCTTTTGGCCATCTCTAGCCGCTTTCTCTAAGTGTTTTAGTTATCCAGCGGAACTCTCCGTCTCTGTTTTCTTCAGTTCGATCTTTTTCCTGCCCGACCCTTCTTAGTCTTCTATCTTTCCTTCTTTCTTTAGTTTAAGTTAACCTGGCAGTACAGGTTTAAGCCCGGGTTACGACAGCGCCTCTTTAAGTTGTATGCTACTTCTGCATAACTATCTAGCGGTAGAAAGTCGAAATCCTCTGCAAAATTCATAAAAATTAAACAATATGTGCCAATCCTCCTTGGCTCTTCTGGTTCCTTTAGGCAGTTACTGCAATCGACAAATATCGATTCTTGCTCCTCTTGGTTGTCCCTGTACTCCCTATGGAGTTAGGGCGTTTTCTCGCTCAGGTTTTCTCAATTAAAGGAAGTTCCTCTGAGGACCCCAGAGTGCTCCTTGAGCTGTGAGGCTCTGGGCTTCTGCTTCCCCAGTTGTTCCGTGGTTTGAGTGGTTCTGAGGTTAGTATTTCTGCTCTTGGCATTGAGTCTCTTCTTGGATCATCAACCGGTTATTACTCGACCTGTTCTTTCCCGAACCTTAGTATGCCGAGTCGTCGGTAGACGATACCCAGTGGTGTGGAATTAAGCCTGTAAACCGGCAGGTAAGCCAGGTCCACACTGCTGTCTCCAAGTACAAAATCGAAGTTTCGGACAGTCACGATATTTGATGCAGGTGTAACTGAACAGTTATAACAACATATCTGATACAAGTTTCTTTTTCGAATTAGTTTAAAGTATATGAACATAAATTCAAAATTAGGACGAAGTTTTGCTATTACTGATTGAGCAGACGATTCTGCTCGAAATCAAGCATTTTTCTTTTACGGGTGTCCTGAGAGAAATATCTCAGACTTTCCATAAAGATTTTGAGTGCTTTAATATTTGCAACTTTATAATTTTATGAATTTTAAATTATACATTTTCAATTTTGAAAATTATATTATATATTTATTTCTATTTTATATAAGTATTCTGCAAATTTGACCTAAATCGACCGTAAACTTTTGAAAATAGTATATGTGTTTTAAAAAACGTAACTTTCAAGGCATATGATGGTTTCTTTTTAAAGAAAACAATAGCTTCGATTTAGGTATGTTTAGGATTATTTCAAGTTTAGGATACAGAACCATCCCAAAGAACTGATCTATTTAAAGAGGAACCGCAGTGTTTTAGCGCGTATCATGCCTGCTGCGCGAATGAACCCATATTACGCAAGTCGGTTGAGTGACCTTTGCGACCTCTCTAAGCGGGAGCGGGTGCTTATTAACAAATGCTTCCTAAGCGTCAAGTGTCCGAGCAGAGATCCGAAGGTACTTATTTAGAGTGTTCGTACACTTTTGTTCATTTTATTAAAATAGTGGTTGCTAAAAATCAGGTAGAGCGTGACTACATCCTTGAAAAATTGAACGATTTCAATTAATTCAATTTCATCGATCCATTAATTGAATTAATTCAATCGATTTCAATTTAATTTAAAAGGTAAAATTTGTGTTCAGGAAATTAACAAAACTTACAGCATCCTTGAACCCCTCACTCGTTGGAAATAAATATGTTCCTTATCGCGAATTAAATAAACAGACCGATATTTATTGAAACATGTATTCTGCCTCAAAATATCACGCTTCTAAAATAGCTATTCTAGTTATTCTCGAGTTAACTAGTTATTCTAGAGTTATTATAGTTATTCCAGCTATTCTAGTTTCTCTAGTTATTCTTGAGTTGTCACACGAGTTATTCTCAAGTTAACGCTTAATCTAATCCTCGAGAACGACTTTAGAATATCGTCCTTAAAGACGGTGCCCACTTATTTCTGGATAAAAGCATTAACAGAGTAAAAGTATTAATTCATTTATTTTATAGTATTCATGATATGTTTTTATGATTTCTTTTATGTAAATATTTTTCACGCAATCAGATATTTTTATGTAAATTTAATTTTTCGTTTGACTTTTATCTCTAAAGAAAGTTAACAATAAAAATAAAAGAAACATAATCATGGTATTTATTTTGGAGACAGTTCCCCATTTCTGGCAAGACACGACCTTTGCTTCAAATCTAGAAATACTTGAAAAGTGGCTTAAGTCATATTATTGTTTAGCTCAATAACTCATATTTTTAGTTGCATTTTTAATAACACTTTATAACATAGTTGAAAAGTGTTTATGATTTTGTTCATTATGTCTGTCTGTCTGACCGTTCCCATGATAAATGTCATAAAAATGGCTTTATCGCAATGAAATTTTAGTATGTTGTTGAGACGGTCTTTGGAACATATGAAAATATAAATAAATAATAACACTCAATTAGTTTTGGATGGAACCCATAATGAAAAAATGAAATACATTCAACCCAATAGGACTTAATTTTCCAAACATTTTTTAAGCAAATTTAAAATTCACAAATCACTTCGAAAATTTTAGGAAATATTCATATTATCCCATAAAATATATAAAAAAAAATGCAGCAAAATATGTTCGGTAGTTTTTTAAATAAAATTTAAATAATAATTGCACACATATTATATGAAGAGACGACGTGACCTACTTCAAAATGAAATATGGCATACGTCTTGTGTCAAAATTGGGATTTTTGAAGTTCTTTTAAATTTATATTTAGTGTTGCATCCGTCCTAAAAGCGCTTTACTTTTTATTTTTTTCTGTGCTGCGCCAAAGCAATTACAATATTTTTTAGTTTAAATGATCATCAAACTTATTATTACGTATTATTTCTACAACGAAGCCTAATTATCACTTATAGAGAATGTAAGCATATCAAGCTGTAAGTACGATAATTTGCATAAGAATTGCTGAATTTCTGTAAGGCAAATTTATTTAGCTCTGGAGTCTGAAATGTAGCTGATATGAATAAAACATTCATTGATTTTACATAGAGAAGCAGATGATTCTATAGTATTGGCTTTTTCAATGAAGATTTAAGAGCGATGTTCTAAAATTCTACCTCCATGGTTTCAAGTTCTTAAATAAAAGAAACTATTGTAGTATTGTGATAATTTGATAATTTTAAAAATATGGCTGCTGAATGAAAGGAATAGGAAAAAGTTTATGGATGAAATATTCACTGCTGTTATATAGAGAGCCAGGCGATTTATATGTCGATGACGTTATTTGAATAAAGTTTAGTTGGTTTCGATGAAGTTTTCAAATATAATAAATTATAGTAGTATTGTGGTAATTTTAAAAATATCACCGCTGAATGTATCGCATTTTAGAGATGTGTAAATAAAATTGCATTCCAGTTGGAAAGTGTTTCAAAATTAAAGCTTTACGCACGATTGATCCTTCTTATTTTATATTTGCAAGGTCATGGATTGAAATTTTATGAGAAATAATTTTGCCAATGGAATTTGAGCTATAAGGGGACTACATAAGACATGCATTTTTTTCTCTATTTCATATTTTATACAACCATCGAGTTAAAATAATTAAAAAAATTATTATACTCTATATTTATAATATTTGTATACCAAAAGTATGTGTCTAAGATGTGGTTTCGAATTATAAACTTGTTCCCTTCTTCTGAAACACCATGTAAAGCAAATTGTTTATTTTTGTAAATTACGCAATTGGAACACAATTTTTCTTTTTGAAATTTAATTTTCATAGCGGGGTTTTTTGTATGGAGAAACATGATTGGAACGGCAGTTATTTCCTAAAGTAAAAAAATATGCTGGTTCGTAGACCAACAGGAGAATAATTAATACGTATAGGAAAAACAACAAAAACTACTATCTTAATGGTATGAATATTTAAGTTGTACGAAATGAAGTATTATATTTTTTTCACATGATAGGAAAGGCAGTAGTTTCCTAAAGTAAAATAATATGATAACTCCTGGACTAACAGAAGCATAATTAATGCGTATAAGAAAAACAATATGAACTACGCTGTTAATGGGAAGAATATAATAGTATGTAATGCAGTTTATTTTTGCCACTAATAATCAAATAAAAGTGAAATATCAATGTATATGAAAATCGAGTTCAGCCTTACTCTCCAGATTTAATTTTCTTTTCATTGTGCAGTAAAGTTTGGCTAAAAAAATCGAGATTTGATATAAACACATATGATGTAAACTACTAAATGCCGTTTTGCATTTTCAACACTTTACAACATAGTTGAAAAATGTTTATAACTTTGTGTTTTCTGTCTGTCTGTCTGTCTATTTGTCCATTTGCACAATAACTACCGTAAAAATGACTTTATCAAAACGAAATTTCAGTATGTTATTCAGACTGTCTGTGGACCTATGGGACTATAAATGAATAATAACATCCAATTAGTTTTGAAATGAACCCGGGTTGAAAAAATGAAATACATTGAACCCTATGGGACCAATTTTTCAAACATTTTTCAAGCTAATTTAAAATTTACAAATTGCTTCGAAAGTTTTTGAAAATATTCGAATTATCACATAAAAAAATATCAATAAAATTCCAGCAAAATATATTCGGTAATTTTTTAAATAAAAATTAAAATAATAATTACACTCATATTATATGAAGAGATCACGTGACTCACTTCAAAATAAAATATGGCATCCATCTTGTGTCTAGATCGTGACATTTAAAGTTCTTTTTCATTTATATTTAGTGTAGTATCCGTCCTAAAACCACTTTACCTCTTTACTTTTGCTTAAATTCTGTGCATCTACATTTTGAAACAACGCAATTACAATACATTTGAGTTTAAATGATCATCACAGTTCTACAACGAAGCCTAATCTTCACTTATGGAGAATGTAAACACATAAAGATGTATGATGAGTTGTATAAGAATTGCAGAATTTCTTTAACGCAAAATTACTTAGCTCTGGAGTCTGCAATATAGCTGATATGATTGAAACACTCATTGATTTTACATAGAGAAGCAGACGATTTTTTCGATGAAATTTTAAACTTATAGTTAAATTACTTATACCTCCATCATTTTAAGTTTTTAAATAAAATAAATTATTGCAGTATTGTAATGAATGAAAGGAATAGAATAGAAGCGCATGTATGAAATATTTACAGCTTTTACATAGAGAGCCAGGCGATTTATATTTCAATGACGTCATTTGAATAAAGTTCATTTTTTTCGGCAAATATTTAAGTTTTCAAATATAATAAATTACTGTAATATTGTGATAATTTTAAAAATCTTACAGCTCAATGTATAGCATTTTATAGATGTTTAAATAAAATGCCACTGCAGTTAGAAAGTGTTTCATAATCAATGTTTTATGCTTAATTGATTTTTATTTTTATAAAGTTACTTTTATTCGTATGTCCTTGCATGTGCAATTGAGTGAGAGGCTATGCGGCGAACAATATATTTAAATGCATGTAATACATTTACCCGAGTGACCTCTTGCCAATTTGAAAGAATAAATTGTCAGAATTACTCTAAACATAACTTATTACACATGAAATATGTGTCAATAAATACATTAAACAAATAAGTTACATTCTCATAAAAAAATATGATCCACCATATTGTGTATTTTCATTTATGAAACCCCCTTTCCTTTATTCTAATTTGTGCCTTTCAAATGTGAATTAATTTTAAAAATTTTAACCATAATTGGCAGCATTTACATTCGACAATATTACCTCCTGATATTCAGAAAGTAGATAAGAAATTAAATCCTGCTTAGTTCTATGTTCCTTATCATCAACCATGTACTCTTTGGTAAATTATAAATTAACATAATTTCTACCAATAATTAATAATTTGCTACTTCAATCCAATAATTTAATTTCCATTTTTCCAATCACAGATTCAAACAAATATCACCGATATCATAACCGAATTATATTTTCCTCGCTAAATTTACTTAAAATATGAATTCAGAATGTATGAATTTTAGTTTAACTGTGTATGCGTGGTACGGAATTTGAATATATTTTATTATTCAATTTGTTGTCTTTTGATCCTTATGTATTTTACAAATTTGAATAGAAAAAAGAGAGAGTGATCATAATTAAATTTCACATTTCAAACTGATTTAAAAGAAAAGCTACTGAGAGTGAAGCGCCAAAACTTGGTAAAATAATTAACACTAGAACGACGGGAGGGGGGGGGGGGGTGAAGCGGTCATTTTGACCGCATAAGTACTTTAAAAGATCTGATGTGGGCAGCACATGACTTACCTTATATAATGCAATGTATTTACTACTTTTACATTAAAAACAATATAGGTTATTCTTACAGTATATACTGGCATTTTCCCAAGATATTGAATTTTCGTCAAATAATTGTTATTTTCATTGATTTAGCTGCATTTTTTTCTATTTGGCGTAATTTTCTTTGATTTGGTAACATTTAAAAAGTCGCCAAGTTGGCGACATTCCGCCAAATTCGTCTTCAAAATCTCGTCAAGCGTTATGGACGGAGAAATAATTTATTCTTATAGCAGATACATGACTATTGGAGTTCAAATACATGAAATTCGGATACATGAAATTGGAGAACAAAAGTATTACTCAAAGTATCTTTGTCATGAATGGAACGAGCTAGAGAGATTCACGAGAATGATGCCAGTAAATGTATCGCATGATATTACATATGAAAAGTAAACATTTTTCTCAATGGGAAATATTTTTTTTTATTTCATATAATTTTTTGATATTTTTTTTGAAAAATGTGCAATATATCGAAACGGTTCAGGCTAGCGTTCTAAAATTTATGTTAATCGTTTTCTAATGAAAAATTACATAAGAAATGTCTATTTGCGTAACTTTATTAGAGGTTTTGATTTTTTGATGATTTTTTCAAAATTTCACTAGAAAATTTAAGGGGGTTCTGAACATTCGATTGCGTATAAAAGCAATAGGCTTCCAGTGCAGTATTCACGGATTGTAATTTGTGTACCAAATTTTGCTCGAATCGGTTCATTCGTTCGTCAGTTATAGTCTCCACAGGCTCACTGACACACACACACACACGCAGAGAGACAGAGAGAGAGACAGACATCCCCTCAAAAATGTTCGATTCGTGATCAGGGATGTTTGAAACGTGCTCTCCCGTCGAAAACTCGAATTCGAATTTTCGACCCCGTCACAATACTTTCCTTATACATTATGCATATAAGGAAAGTAATAAGAACCCATCAAAAATTTAGGACATCACAATTAGTTAAAGAGCATTTGCAAATATGTTAGGAATAAATACTGTAACACTTCCCTTTTCGAAATGTCGATATGGCTGGTCTTTTGAAGAGTTGCAAATGTCACTGGATATATATTGTATAATATATGTATGAAGTAATATTATTTAATATAATTTTTACCTTCAAAATTAAATATGTGTATTTTTAAATGTTGTCCAAATTACTATATTTGAAATATTGCAAAAGAACGCAAGATAGACGAACAATCGTTAAATCAAAGTTTAAACTAAATTGTTGAAATTGCAGCAAAATTTGCTGAAATGTAAAATCTTCATAAAAAATTTCAAACTAATTCAACCGGTTTCGACCACAGAAAGCAGCCTATCTATACAGGATATAAAGACAGAAGCAACCATGCCAACAAATTAAGTCGACAAAAGTATTTTTTTCTGTTGAAGAGAATGATGAAAATAATTGTGTGACGTTACATTATAGATAGAAAGTAAACTTATATTATACTGTCTACCCTTTTCATTTTATGTCACTTTTGATGCATTTATTTTAACAACGTTCAATATCTTGAGAACGGTCCATTCTAGCATCCTAAAACTTGTGTCTTTCGTTTCAAATAAAACATCACGTGTGACATGAATATGTTTTTCACATTATTGAAAGACCTGATTCTTCAATGATATGTTCAACTATTCATTTGTAAATTGCGATATAGCTTGAGAACGGTCTATGCTGGCGTACTAAAGTTTGTTCATTTGTTTTTTGGTGGAAAATTAAGTCTGATATGAATATGCATTTAACATTATTTAAAGTCTTTATTACTTAATAATTTTTTTCAAACGTCATTCGAAAATTATCACGTCTTTTAAACATGCGACTACGTTTAAAATTAATAGGATTTCATCATACACGAATTGCAATAATCATATCAAATTATTTTCAAAACGCTTTGCAATAATCATATCAAATTATTTTCAAAACTCCTTATTTGTTCACGTGATATCGCATCCATAATCTCACGGATACAAGTACTAACATATATAGTACATAGACACGTGCAGAAACATGTATACAGATATATCACGTCAAACAAGTTCGATTCCAGTTAAAATATGCTTAAAATATTCTCTAACTTCGAAAACTCGAATTATAATTTTCGATCCAAATACAATACTTTCCCTAAACATAACACTATGTATGTAAGAAAATAAATTATATTATGTATCTAAAGACAAACTATAATACAAATTAACTCTTGGTTTAATTATCGCAACAAATACCTATTTTCTTTTAGTAAGTAATACAGTCGGCATTCTTGGAGTAATTTATTTCTCTCATTAAATAGTTTCTATTTGTGTGTTTTCCAATCGCAGACAGCAAAACAAATACCGTTGGGAATTAATCTAATTAAATTCCTCTTGCTAAATGTTCATCAAATGGTTAAGCGTCTGTATTTGAATTTGAGCCTCCAATGTTTAACATGAGCTTTGACAGTTATATGCTGATCAGACGCTGGTATTCAATTTGCAATCAAATAACAGAATTTCAACCTAAAACTTATAGTATAATTAAGTTCACGAGGATTTGGACACTTCTGTGAGAAAATTCTATCCATAATTTAAATTGTTGAGAAATACACTACTCTTTATAAACAACTGCAATACCAGGACATAATTACGCTATTCAAATAAAATTTATCGTTCAGATAATTAATGTCAGACTATAGTATGACTGATTATATTTGAAGAGTTATACATAATTTTTTCGTTGAAAAATTAAATTTCAAGTGAAGCCACTTTGAGCAGTGATAATAGCTTCAATATGGTGAGGCATTGAAAGGAATAGCATTTTGATTTCGACATAGAGAATGGCTTGCAAGGATGTTTCTATACGAGTCAAAAGTTCATTTGTGGTAGATAGAGTAGTCACTTCACGGGTCTTTTGCTTATCTACCGAATCCAAGACATGTTTGATCTTAGAAATATCGAGTAAACATGCTGGTTAGAGTAAAAGTGGTATCTGACATGCATAAACGAAATATTGAACATTCCAGACGACATGTGGACTAGCATTGTTTTGTTGAAATATAGCGCTAGGACAACTCTGAAAGAAGGACACCATCTGAGCATCTAAAACATTCCAGGACTAACGTTATCTGTTACTGGTTCTCCGATTTTGTATCAGTCAAGATACAATGACATTTTGAGTTATAACGCTTGACGTTAGACCGGTGTGATGGTGTAAAAGACCCGTTGCAATCTGCCGGTAACCATGATGTCTTCGAACACGTATACGCCCATCATGGTACAGAAAGTTGAATCATGACTCATCAGGAAATACCACCTGCTACCAGTAAGCACACCAATGTTTTTATTCGAGACAACCTTTCAACCAGTGGTTACAGCGTTTGTGGTTCAAGCGTCAAAGCAATTGACTGAAATCGATTGCTAGTGATTTAGTTTCTCTATTAAGCAAACGACATCAAACTGAAATGAAGCATAAATCCTGAGATTTGGCTGAGCTCCACTGTAGTACCTTGAGTCACTACATTCTTTAGAGCTGTCATTCCGTATACTCTATTTTTGCGATCCAATTCTCGGATTTTTCAACATCTGATAAATCTTCTGTCCATTGATTTTCTAATCACTTTACTGGTGTTTCATCAAGTAGAAGTGGCATTTTATGGTATGGTCAACAATCCTTTCACGCTCAAAGTGTCAATAATGCGAACTTTTTGGGTGATGGGACATAGTAAGATACAAGAAACATACTTTTGACTCTATGCCGGCTCTTCACTGATTGCAACATCTCTTTTGAACCGCATATTTTTACTCAAGACTGAGAAGTTCAGAGGGCGTTTTTCCGATACCACATGCGCATTTCCACTGAAATTATAACATATTTGCCTATCCCAAGCTGATGTACATACTCTGTAAGTTTCAAGCTAATACAATCAATCCTTCATAGTGTTGCAATTTTCACAAGCAGTAATACGAGGTGTTTAAAAAAAGTGAACACCGGGAGTTATTTTGACCGTTGGTGTAAGCATAAAGTTTTAACTGCAAAAATACTTTAAATAATGTTGTAATTTATGAAATAATAATTTAAATAATGTACAGTATTTTTGTAAAGAAATGAAAAATAACAGCATCTCTAACGAAAAGTGTCAAATTACAAAAGTGTTACCCATACCTTATGTACTAAAACAGACAAAAATATGACCCAATTACCATTTACTAAAATTTTCATTGGGAAATAAGATTGCATACACAAATCAATTTCGGTTACAAATAGTTACTAATTGTGTACTACTAATTCAAATTTATTTTATGTTCATATTTCAGTAAAGCTGTTACATCACCAGCGATTTACAGTTTGCATTTAAGAATTCAAGTATCTCTGCTACATAACTAGGGTTAAATTATAACATTGTTCAATAATGTCGAACTCTGCGAGAAGGTTATGATTTACAGCAAATGATTTACGGCATGTATGCAAACGACATCCTAGTTCCGCATGCAGCTAAACTCGATTTCAAAAATTAAAGGCATTTTATTTTTTTTTTAGATTTTGGAATAAAAACATCTAGCAGATTAACAATGCCACAATTATCAGTATTTTACAATTTAAGGGCTAAATAGCTTGTAAACGTAATGATTTGTCTGTCCTTAATAGTTTCAAAGACAAACTACTGAAAAAATCTTTTAAAAACCCTGCTGAATGATTTCTGTAAATCAGTTCAATTTGTGTACGGACCTGTATTCGTGAATGGTGCTGATTACAAGTGTATCGAAAAACATTAATAAAATAGTAAAGTCAGGGAGTTTGACATTTTATTACATGACTTCTAGGATCTATTTTTTAGTAGTTTAACTCAATGAAGTATGAATAACATTCTTCTAATTTACCTTTCTTCACTAAAAGAGCTAAGTAATTTGTTTTTAATTTTTACAAAAATATTACACATTCTTTAAATTACTATTATGTAATTCCCTTCCTGTTTTGAAGCATTTAAGCAGTTGAAAATATGTATCCACAACCAGCGGTAAAAAAAAAAATCTTCCACTGTTCATTTATTTTAAACACGATGTGCGTGTATTATATTATGTGTGAATTATTTAGTAGTAATAAGATCAAGCATTAATATCGTCTGTGAAAATTATAAGAAATTGATCATGTATCTTATCATTAAGTATCAATTATAGTTATATGCCTTAATCAAGAAAATTATAATTTTTCGAATAACATTATACTATATGGTTGTCGTATATTTGCTTTATGTGAATTTTAAAATATATTCATTTTATAATGTATGTTTTGAAATGACTTTTGTATATTTTTGTTTCTTTAAAGATCTTAAATAATTTTTTGTAATACTATATAAAAAAATTACTAAATTCGAAAAATGTTTATTTTTCTATTTTAACCTCAATTTAAGTATACAACCAACAGACAGTAATGAACAACGGAGTAGAATGCAAATCGACTTAATAACATAATTATGAACGTTTTATTTATTTTTCAAATAACTCTTGAGCGCACACATTTCTAAGGGAGATATGTTGCACCTGACGGCCCTTCTGGCTTTGGATTTAAACATGGCGAAATCACAATAAAAACATTCTACACGAAGACTATGATTCGCTCAAACAAAGAATTCACTGACATTTCTGAAGTTTTAACTACAATGTACAATTTGTGGTAGCAGAATAAAATATTTCATGATGAATTATACAACTCATCCTAGATATTTGACAATTTCAAGAGAAAGAAGGCACAGGAATATAATACTTCTATCGAACATATTTGAAACACTAAATGACGCATCATTAGTGTTTTCTGAATAGCCATCTCACAGTAATTTACAGAACTAGGGGGGTGCGCAATCTATATCGGATGCGCATCTATACCGGGATTACCTTATATAAATATCCTGTCCTGTAAATTCAGTATTATCTAATAGCTATGCAAAGCTGTACATTTACTAATTTATAACAATTGATTTATTTATATAAATGCATTGCTTAGTTGTATGTTCCAATACCCTGTAATAATGTTCAAATTATTTTAATAAGTAAGATTTAGTAATATAATTAATAAATTGGCTTTTAATGATTTTAGATTGTTTTGGTCTACGAAATTGTATTCTGACATTTTAGTATACTTGCATCAAAAGTTAACCGAGGATGTAAAGTTTTTCAATAATTACAATAATGTCAATGGGAAGCCCTTAAATTTTTATCTACAATTTCAACTGGTTTTAATGAGTTGAATGTTGTTTTTACTTGCTTCATTTTATACGCTTCCAACATTACTAAGAGTTTTATTCTTACTCGTACTGCAATGTCTTAAAAAATATATTACGCACCATATATCCATGGAAGATTGAATGGACAATTTTAACTATGTAATTGCATAAGTACTAGCATACAACTCATAATGTTCTTCCTAATTTCAATAATCTTTACTACTAAGTAGGTATTCTCCGTTAAATTATAATTTATCAGAAATTCTGCGAATAATTAAATGCTACCATCAGTTAAATTCAATTCATGTTTCCCAATCACATTTCTAAGCAAACATCATTGGGAAAATAATCGAATTATAGTACTCGCACTGAAATCCCATCAAATATTTGAGCGAGTAATTCTAAATTTTATCACCTAATGTCCTCTTGTTGTCCCAAACATTTATAAGATTTTCCTATTCTTATATTCTACATAGAGTAAACTTGTTAAGCAGTAATTTAAGCATTTGGAATACGCTTAAATAAAGTTGATGCAAGCAGATAAAGCGGCGGAATTTCAGTTGAGAGTTTTACGAATTGTATTTCGAATTCACGGATGATATAAACACTGATAATGGAGTTTAATTTTCGACTGCTTCACAATGCGTTTGGTTCACATCATAGTGGGTAAGTAGTCATAGGGTGATCATAAAGTCACACGAATCAATTTTTGAAATCATTTAATGTTTGGAGAAATTGAGGTAATTGAGTATAATATTTTCTTTCTCGTACTATGTAATATAATATAGAGAAAGTAATGTATTCACGAAATTTTTTTAATTCGAGATTTCTTGTATACGCGATACCGGCTACAAATATTAATGGATTTTTTCGGAACTTTATATCCTGCTTTGTTATAAAAAAATCTAGAACTTGAATGTTTAGAACTAGAACAATATCGACAACGAAAATTTCGAAATTTACTCGAAATTTTATATTTCTTTAACTTGGCTGCGTAGAACAAAGTTTGACATAATCCTGCATAAAAGGGTTTATTTATGACTTAATGAGCACGAGATTTAATGATTTATGACTCAATGATCACGAGACTCAATTATTTATGACTCAATGATCACGAGACTCAATGATTTATGACTCAATGATCACGAGACTCAATGATTTATGACTCAATGATCACGAGACTCAATGATTTATGACTCAATGATCACGAGACTCAATTATTTATGACCCAATGATCACGAGACTCAATTATTTATGACTCAATGATCACGATTTCAATCATTATTGTGAAAATAGCCGCAATACATTTTTCTTGTTCGTGACGTCATTAGTTCCCCTCGGTGGCAAGTTACCCCTCCCCCGGGGGTACATTATCAAGTGCAGTGTCCCTCAAAATATTTGTAAGTCCTTTAAAATGATATGCTGTGTTCAAGAAATAATAAAATGGAAGTCTCTACTTATTTCTATTTAATGTGTAAGTGCACATTCGAAACTGTTTTGTTTGTATACAAATATTATGCAGAGTCCTATTCTATATTACATTAAATTTTGCAATAAATTGTTGTAGTCGTTTCTGATTTGTGCCTGATTTTCACTTGAGTGTTTATTTTTTGGGGGGATATAAATCGCAATCTGCTACTGTCTTTCTTTCAACTCCACAGGGACCGTATCCTCCTTCTACTGCTGCCAACCTCTCTAAATGATTTTCGGACCCACAGATTTAACATGCCCGTATTCCGCGCAGACACGGGGATAGTTTGGGTAGCCGAGAAATTGAATTAGGATCTTCGAAATGGAAATCCAAGTGCTAACCACCGATCTATATCACCACACAAACTGCTACTTGTGAGAATAAAATTTTCCAGTATTTCCTTGAAGAAAGCTGGCACAAGCAAAGAAAGTGACTGCAATTTCTTTGAGGCTGTTATAAACCCTCTCTCTCAGAGTTAGAAATAGTGTGTTCATTTAACAAACGCTAATAGAATTTCTAATTTTGGGGGGGAGAGACAATATTGCATTCCACACCAAAATTCGTGTAGATAGTTGCATCTCAGAGTCTGTTAAAAGAGTAAAGAGTTTCTGACCAGAGAAAGAGGGCTCAGAATGTCCTCAAATTATTAGTTGCTTATACCCGATTTCTTCGCAGAATTATTAGAAAGTTGGGTCCTATGAGATCATGTCTCTTCATATCGATGATTGAACTCTTCGTTCATTTTAATGTCGCCCAAACAATATTTTTTTAAGGTTGCAAATTTGAAAGTTGTCTTCACCAAATTTTACCAAGCTGGAATTTTAATTTAAATATTTGCATCGCGCTGAAATCCATAAATCTGCTCAACTTCAACTGTAAATATTTATTTGTAGTCAAATTTTGGGTCATGAATTCTAGAGAGTTTCCTGTATCAGGTTCTAGCAGTAGGTTCGCCAAGAATATAGGTTCCAAAAGTCAAATATGCTGTTATTTTGATTATTCGTGTACATTGTATCACATTTTTGTGCTAGAACTTTGCTATATCCTTCGTTTACGTGCAAAATGAAAATTCAGAATACTTTTCTTGTAATACTAATGGTATTCTAGAAGGTTCAGATATAAAGACAGTTCTTCGCATCTTCAAAAATGACCATTAATCTAGTGTTGTTGATTGTTGAAACCCAGACCGTCCGACCTACCAGAAAGGTGTAAGGTAACTGTTTGGACGGTCGGGAAGTGCCACCCAATTTAGACCGGAATCCAGTGGGGGAGGCATCCACAGGGACCGTACCCTCCTTCCCCTACCACCAACCTCTCGGAAGGACTTTCGGACCCACATGTTTAACGTGATCGTACTCCGCATGAACACGGCGGCAGTTTTGGCAGTGGCTGGAATCGAACCCGGGCCTACCGAGTGCAACTCCAGCGCGCTAACCAATGGGCTACCGCGCCCCCATTAATCTAGTGTGAAATATTTCAATGTTTTTTAAAGTACGAAGCTCATCCACAAAGTAAGTTTCCCTGGGGTTGTTTGCGGAAATGAAACACAATTTCATAGAAATATTTATTGCAACAGATACAGCAAGTGTTCAGCTATTTTTCAACATATTCGCTACCGGAATTGAGACATTTGTCATACCGTGGGACTAACTTTTGAATACCTGTGTCGTAGAAGTCTGCCGCCTGGGATTTGAAAAACTATGTGACAACCATCTCCCCCTCTCTGTCATTTTCAAAACGCTGAACGGACAGGAATTTCTTGAGGTGTAGAAAAAGATGAAAATCACTGGGAGCGAGGTCCCGGCTGCAGGGTGGAAGATTACACACCTGCCAGCTGAGGGCGCGGTAGCCCATTGGTTAGCGCGCTGGAGTTGCACTCGGTAGGCCCGGGTTCGATTCCAGCCACTACCAAAAACTGCCGCCGTGTTCATGCGGAGTACGATCACGTTAAACATGTGGGTCCGAAAGTCCTTCCGAGAGGTTGGTGGTAGGGGAAGGAGGGTACGGTCCCTGTGGATGCCTCCCCCACTGGGTTCCGGTCTAAATTCGGTGGCACTTCCCGACCGTCCAAACAGTTACCTTACACCTTTCTGGTAGGTCGGACGGTCTGGGTTTCAACAACAACAACACCTGCCAGCTGAACTCCTGCAGGAGACTCGCTGTCCGCCGAGCTGTGTGTGGCCTAGCGTTATCGTGCAGGAAGACAACATCGGCACTAAGCATCCCGCGCCGCTTGTTCTGAATTACCCGTCGCAATTTCTGCAGTGTTTCGCAGTAACTCTCAGCATTCACCATTTCACCTCTGGTCAGAAAGTCGATGTGGAGAACGCCCCGTCTGTCCCAGAACACCGTGAACATCACTTTCCACGCCGACATCATCTGCTTGAATTTCGTCCTACAGGGAGATCCACTGTGACGCCAATGCTGCTTGGCTTCTGGGGTAATGTGTGCAATCCAGATTTCATTACCTGTGATGATCGGGTCCAGAAACTAGTCGCCGTCATCATGGTACAGCTACAGAAATGTCAATTCTGACCCCGTGCGCTTTGTTTTGTGTTCTGGTATTAGTTGCTTCGGTACCCACCGGCACAATTTCTTGACTAACAGGTGCTCCGTGACAATTTCGTGCAACAAGGTGCGGGAAATGACTGCTGAGTTCCTTAATTGTGAAGCGACAATTCTCCATAATGCGTTTCCGCATAAGGTCGTCTGTAATGATGGATGGCCTCCCACTGCGCTTCTCATCATGCACACATTGTCGACCTGCTGAAAATTGTCTGCACAAATGACGCACCATCAGCTTGCTCATGACGTTAGGCCCATAGACCCCGCACAGGTGACGATGAATTTCGATCGGCGCTACGCTCTGTGAATTCAAACTTTATCACTGAGCGCACTTCACAATCGGCGGGAGTTGGAATGAGAGCCTCCATCTTCAACAGCTGCAAGGATGCTACTGTGAGAAAGCGTTAGTGCATGCGCCATGCTACGTCATTGCTCTATCACGTACGTGCAGTCGTTTTGAGTAATATAAGGTTTGCTAGCGGTGGGACGAGTGGGAAACTTACTTTGTGGATGTGCCTCGTATTTTATTTTCATTTTGAGCAAGTAATTCATTGGTATGTTTGGGAATAGATCGTTATATGTGATTTTCCAGAGAGATTCATTTTTCTTGTAATACTAATGGTATTCTAGAAGGTTCAGATATAAAGGCAGTTCTTCGCATCTTCAAAAATGACCATTAATCGAGTGTGAAATATTTCAATGTTTTTTAAAGTATTTTTTTTTCATTTTGAGCAAGTAATTTATTGGTATGTTTGGGAATAGATCGCTATATGTGATTTTCCAGAGAGATTCATTTATAAATATTTAAACAAAGTTGCAAATATATATATATATATATATATATATATATATATATATATATTTGTAATTATTATGACAGGGACATATTATCTTCAACATTTACGATTTTATAAACAATATTTCATATAAAAATCAATTATAAATCACGGAATAATGGTTAGTGTTTATCCAAGAAACAGGGCCTGACTAATGCAGGGGCATACGGGGTAAATTTCCTGGACCTGGTGTTAGAGAGGCCCCTGAATAAACAATCGCAACATTGAACAATTTACAAGTGCTTACTGACAAATAAATTTTGCCATCGGAATAGATTTGCTCAGCGAAAAGTTTAATTTTGAGGATACATATGACTGCACTAATTAAAGATCTGGTGTATGTTGGTGTCTTCGCTATGACGTAAAAATTGCCCATAATTTAAATACCATTAAAACATGCAAGAACTTCATTTCTTTTACCTTTTTCTAGAATGCAGAAATAATGATGTGAATGATGAATTTTTTTTCAAAAACAAATATTTCAGTTCATTTCGTATATGTTAAAAAGTGGAAGGGCGGCCCACAAAAGAATGCTTCCCCCGGCCCAAGTTAGAGTAAATCTGACACTGACAAATTTGAACTGCGTTATGTATGTAAATGATATCAAAATAGTATAATTAGCATAAATATATGGAAAGCATAAGATTTTGTGCCTTAACATGCCTGTTGCAAACTTGAAAAATTATATGAAGTCTTTAGAAAAAAAAAACCTAAAACATAACTTGAGTACGAAAACTTATGAAAATATACATATTTCCTATATTCTATTGTTCATTATGTGGATGAATCAAAATAATATGTTACTTAAAAGTATATAAACGTGGAGTGACGCCTAACACATCTAACATTGTTTTATGCAATTATGGCCTTTTAATGATAACCTCACTATAAACATAGACAGTTTGCAATGCCTGAAATAAATGCCTTTCGGAGACGATATTGTCTTGTTGCTGAAAAATCTGTCTTATTTACCAATCGTAAAGCGTTAACATTGCGTTGCCCGCCTTAAAGATTCATACATGAAAAGCAATATCCCATCAAATACAACACAATTTTACCTATATACCAACATAATTGTACCTGTATATAATGTATATAACCCTATATATATAACCCTACATATGTAATATAACCCTACATAATTGTACCTGTTCTTTACCTGATCAATATTTATCCATATCCTTTATTTCCCTTTCTAAGGAAACAAACCAAGTAAATTAATATTTTCGAGTGGAAAATTCAATTTCTACTTTCGTCATTACTGAAAGACAAAAACTAATTCAATTTTTACACGGCTTCGCAGTTAAATTAATTTCGATTGCGGTTCCATGTATTTGCACTGTAGTTATTCATTTGCAGTGGTGAACTTGAGCTTAATTAGAAAGTAATTAATTTTCTTTCACGATAGTGGATTTAATTATTTAGAGGAAAAATGCAAAGAAAAGATATCGAGTATTTTTATCCGATATCTCCGTAATTTTTCAAAAGATCAGTGATAGCGTTTGGTTGGATGTTCTATATAAAAATTATTTCATCATGATTATATTATTTCATTTTACTATTGGAGATAAAAAAAATAATTTTATTTTAAGTTACAAAAATGTATCTATTTAACATGGAACTTTTCTTTATAAGGTGATTTGGAATTATTAGTCCCCTAAAAGATTATAATATAAGATGATGTGTCGTGATAAAATCAGACATCTGAAACTCGAATTTTGATTGACATGCATATTTTTTATCATGAACTATTAATCAACTGTTGGTATTTTTAATTATATTTGCTGGATCAAAAATATAATTAAAAATAAATTAATCTCTCAAAAAATAAAATCATTGATTTCCATCCGGGGTTCCATGGTGTGAATTCATCTCATTTCTAAAATCTTGCTGATAAAAGTACTGCCACTTTTTTAATTGAGAAAATAATTAATATAAAAATTAAAGTAATAATTATCAGGATTTTGACTTAACCCATAATATATGAATAACATTTAATATTAATTTCGATAAAAATATTAGGCAAATTTTAATAGACATGCTATTAGCGATTAGTTTAATATTTACACATAACGTAGAATGTAATTCGGTGATATATCAATACTTACAGAGAGACAAAAAAATTCGTCAATTAAACATTCGAGTTAATGTATATTTTTATGGAGGTATAAGAAACTCCAACACCCCAATATGATGAAATAACTTTCGGGGATCTAACTTCCTTGTTTAGCGGGGAATGGGGACTATCTCAATGTCTGTGGATAAAAATACTCGAGTTAATGCATATTTTTATGCAGATATATAAGAAACCTCATCGATCACGATGAGATAAATTCCAGGAGGCTAACTCCCTTCCTTAGCCGAGTACATGAACTATCTCACTTTCTGTTAGAGATAGGGGAACATGTAAATTACAAAATTGTAGTGCATTGCAAAATGAGTACAAATCATCTTTGTCTCCGATCAAAGAATGGGAAGGAACCCTGAGAAGAAAGGTATATAATATAACTCATCGACAGTAATAAAGCAATATTATATGCATTGAGATGGAGTTTTTCTTACTCAACACTATAACTGTCTCAAAATCAAACCCCAACAATTACACTTACTCTACAAATGTATTGTTAATTGCTAAATTCTATAGTAGTATTTTACATTTCAGACAAACTTTTCAGTATGTTACTACATATACCTATATCATTATGAGAATAAGGTATTTATGTCTTTAGGTTCGATGCATAAGTTCCAGTGCTATATGCACTGGAACTTATGCATCGAACTTATTAGTAATATGTAATACTTACTAACTTATATAGTAATATGTAATTTTGTTTAAAAATGTAATCATATAGAATTAACAATATACAACTTTTTATTATAGTAAAAAAATCAATATTTCTGCAAATATTTTTATTTCTTTATTATACATTAAAGGACAAGATTCTGGCGCTTCGCATGCAGTATGCAGTAGGCGTTTAAGAATCTGTATAGACTATATACAATTTCAATACGATTACATAAAAATAATGAGATTTTCTAAAAAACACAAAAATATATATACAACAACTGCAACAACAAGTCTTTACAACAACAACAAGTGCCTACTTCAAAACCAAAAGTAAATATCAAGATTGTAGATCCAAAACTAAAGATAAGTAAATCCAAAATTAGAGATTTGGTCAACATTCCCCTATACGTGAGAAATGAGATCTTTTGGTTTACTTTGCTTTTACACATAAACGTCAAATTGAATCACATACATAAAACATCGTATTCTGACGTCATGGTACTATCATAAATCATAGCTTTAGCAGGTAGGTACATCAACTGTTTTACAAGTTATGCTAGTTTATACTGCAAAAAGTATGAAAAAACTACTACATTTGCATTACAAATTTTAAGGATGCGATCAATATTTGCATCGAATTCGAATCTAACCATAAAACTATTAAATATATTTTATATATGATGTGTCATTGTAAATAAACTTATTTATCTGTAACAGTATTTATCAATATTTGTAATGTCATATCCCCTTTATATGTACATTACTATTAAATATACATATCAAATATATTTTGCATATGAAATATAAACATAGATAAACTTTTACTTATGTGTATTAGTGTTTTTAACACTTTACAACAAAGTTGAAAAGTGTTTATGACTTTGTTTATTCTGTCTGTCTGTCTGTCTGTCTGTTTGTCTGTCTGCCTGTCTGTCTGTCTGTTTGTCTGTCTGTCTGTCCGTTAGCACGATAACTGCCGTAAAAATGACTTAATCAAAATGAAATTTTAATATGTTGTTCAGACGGTCTGTTGGACCTATGGGAATATAAATCAATAATATCACCCAATAAGTTTTGGATTGAACCCGGGATGAAAAAATGAAATACATTGAACCCTATGGAACCTAATTTTTCAAACGTGTTTTAAGCGGATTTAAAATTCACAAATTGTTTTGAAAGTTTTAGGTAATATTCAAATTATTCCATAAAATATATATAAAAAAAATTAGCAAAATATATTCAGTAGTTTTTTAAATAAAAATTAAAATAATGATTACACCTCTGATATGACGCGATCACGTGACCATGATATGAAAAGATCACGTGACCCACTTCAAAATAAAATATGGCATCCATCTTGTCTCTAAATCGTGATTTTTAAAGTTCTTTTTAATTGATATTGAGTGAAGTATTCGTCCGAAAACCGCTTTATTTTAGCTTAAATTCTGTTCATCTACATACTGAAACAATGCAATGACAATATATATGAGTTTAAATGATCATCCAAATTTGATTATTTCTACAAGGAAGCCTATTTTTCATTTATGTAAAATGTAAACAGCAAAATATATAGGATGAGTTGTATAAGAATTGCTGTATTTTTTAACGCAAAAGTATTTAGCTCATGGAGTCGGCATAGCTAATATGAATGAAATATTCATTGATTTTACAAAGGGAATCACGATTTTTTCGATGAAGCATTGAGTTTAATTACTTGTAGCTCCATGGTCTAAAGTTTTTAAATAAAATAAATTATTTAAGTACTGTGATGAATGAAATGATTGGGAAAATGTTATGAATGAAATGCTGCTTTTATAGAGAGAGCCAGGTGTGTTATTTTTTTCTATGACGTCATTTGAATGAATGCCAGTTGTTTTCGATGAAGTTTTCAAATATAATAAATTATTGTAGTATTATGATGATTTTAAAAATATTACAGAGGGATGTATCGCATTTTAGAGATGTTTAATCCTGGCAATTTATATTTCAATGCCGTCATTTGAATGAAGTTCAATTTTTTCGATGAAGGTTTAAGTTTTCACATATAATAAATTAATGTAGTATTGCGATAAGTTTTAAAATATTACATAGGAATGTATTGCATTTTAAAGATGTTTAAACAAAATTGCATTGAAGTTGGAAAGTGTTTCATAATCAGTGCTTTAAGCATGATCGATCTTTCTTGTTCAATATTGTTAACGTGTAAAATGCCCTTACTAGAGACTCATTTGAAAACCAAAGGGAAAAAACACCGGTATTTTCCTTTGATGTGAATCTAGTGTAGCCATATGAAGGACAGATAGGTTGTTATATTTAGCGATTTATCTCTAATGTGGCGGCTTTTGCTGACTTTTCGAAGGTTAGAGAATCACCTCAAAATAACAAATATTCCACGAGATATAAGAGACTTGAAGATTGTACAGTATATAAAAGGAGTCATTACTCAAAGAACAATTGTCTTGGTATGACCTACATTGAATTGTGAAATATGTCAATGTTTTGAGTACAGTAGCTTATTTTTTGTAAAATTAATTTAGAATATTGTAGCTGATGAGTTTCTGTACCTAACGGTTGTGTTCTGATTGTGTGAAAAAGTTATTGATGTTATTTGATGTATATTGTTCCTGTATACGCTGTGCTTGTAAATAAAAGTGTTATTTATGCAAAAATTTTGAGTCGTTCATATATCCTAAGCGTACATGCACAATTCCAGGGGACACATCGTAACAATTCATGTGTCGTCATCTTATATGAAAATTTTATACATCGTCGTCACCATTGTTACTATTGTGTGGTTAGAGGAGTACCTATATATATACTTCCTAAAAGTTATCTGATGTGAAGTATTTCAGAAATTCGTGTGGTTGTACATTTCATTTAAGCACTTTAAGAATTCGAGGGAAACACTGCTGTATTTTTACTTACAGATCGAACACGAAAATTCTCAGTTTCATCCCAGGCTTGGCAGAGGGGGGGATTCCGTGTGTTATTCCGATATATATATATATATATATATATATATATATATATATATATATATATATATATATATATATATATATATATACTATTATAAAAAGTGAGAGATAAGGAAGTTTCCAATAAAAACATGATAACAAGAGCACGATCCACTACTTAGGAAAAGGCTCATATGCTGCTCTAATTGCCGAGTAGAATACAAGGATTCAAAATTGAAAGCAGATAAAAACGGGAGTGACCATGTGAATTACATAAAGTGGTAGGGGTGGATTGCGACACCAATTTCCCTTTTAAAGCAGCTTTTACAACCCGGATAACGCCCACGGCACCAACATAATTCCATGGTCAGTCTCCCAAATGTGCGAAAACAAAAGCACCCGAACGGACACAGAGTCAAAGATGAAAGCGATGTAGAAAAAGAAATATTATTCAACCTAATCCAGTGGAACATCTCTTTATACGGGTAAAGTTGCAGATGCGCAGAGATATAACTGGATACCAGTTTCGCAGTTCAGAATATAGTACCTCACATAACGTTAAGAAAATCACGACTTTTCCTTAGAAAATTAATTGTAATAATACCGTATAAAATTGATAGGATCATTTCTCTTTATTGCCTCCTTTACAAATTTGTTACATTTGTAGATGCAATTTTTCTTAAAAGTATTGTAATTTTTGTTTCTTCTAAAGTAACCGATTATTATATTTCTGAAGACATTCCTAGTTAGGTTTGAATTCCAGTCGATTATATGATTTATCTTGATACTGTATGATTCTCTTTTATCGTGCAGCTCTGCATAGATTCCATATTTATGGTGTTTTTTGATTGCTAAATCTAAGAATTCCACAGATCCGTTTTCACTCACTGGATTTTCGATTAGGTCTAATTCGCTTGGGTAGAATGAAATCAAATTGTGGGGTGCTTTCATATCCCCCAATTAACACATCATCGACGTAACGGAAGTAGGACATTTCCGATAAGATATGAGTACATCTTTCGTATTTTGATAGATAGATATCCGCCAGTATTGACGAACAACTTCCTCCCATAGGTATGCCCTTGATTTGCTTGTAAAAATTTCTTCCGTCATGAAGTATGTTTTCTTTTAATACCAATTCCAATAAATCCAAGTATCTTCTATAGGTTATATGTTGTTTTAAATCGTATTCTTCATGTAAATCTTTCAGAATTAATTGTAAATTGTTCAATTGGGGCACTTGCAACCCGTATAAAATTTTGTTTAACTCTTAAGTCAACTTTGATAACATAAATAATACATAACTGCATTTAATTACAATGTTTATGTTTAATAACAATAATCTAACGAAAAATACACCCTTTCATCAATAGAATGCACGATAACTAATACAGTTAGTAGGTAAAGTTATCAAGTCACTTAACTGTTCATTCTTAAGCCAGTGATTTTCATAGGGGAGTGGTGCAGCACATTAGTGTGCTACAAAACTGAGTAGATATATCGGGAGAAAAACAACAAAATAGTTTTAATAAAATTAAAAAATAAATGAAAATATAAACTAGGTATGAGACAATTTAACAGCATTATTTATGAATACAAGAGAATAACTGATAGGTGAATAAGACAAATTGAAAAGATTTGAATTGTTGAGCCAATAATCTCATATTGTCTGCATATCTGATAAAATTTTCCAATTACTTTATATTTCTTAAATTTCATTTGATAATACTACTCCAGCAGAGGGATTGAGTAGTTTCCAAATTTATGCGCTTTGTGAAAACGTAATTATTTCATTTCTCCATGGCATTTTAAGCCCCTCCTACACTAGAGATTGCGAGTAAAACCCTCACTATTAAATTTTATATATTTTTATTATTTAAATATGTGAGCATATTTATATACATCTATTATTCATAGCAAATAAGTATTACCTAAATTTCCAAACAAAAACTCAAAGTCATTCTCCAATTTTAAAAAATGTCATGCCCTAGTTTTGAGCGTGTCCTGACTTTTAACTATAAAATCTAATTTTTATTACATTAATATACTATTCTCCTGTTTCTTCGTAAACTTAGCAGTGCAAGATAGTAATAATATTCCAGTAATGTCAGCTAATAAAAATGTGTTTTACTATATTATGACAATAATACTTTGTACTGCTCAAGAGTCAAATGACCTAAGATAGTTTTAATCATAAGAAGGAAAATACATCAAAAGTAATTAAATACTAACCAAAAATTTGGTAGAGTTTTAACCATTAAATATCCCAATTACTAAGAATTATTACGGCCGTCTAAATAACTGCTATATATCCAAAGGATGAGTCGAACGATCTGGGTCTTCAACTTCACTTGCAACGGATACGAACATGTTAATTATTATGAATACTAGCAGAATCGCCCAATCTTTTGTGGAAATATGAGATTCACTTTAGGTTCCATTAAAAAGTGACCTCCATAGAATTTCGAAAAATTTCATTCAATTTCAACCATAAAATTTTTAAATATTATTGTTACACAGTATTTATACTACATCATTTATGATTCAGAAAATTTTATAAATATTGATGTAAATCAAAAAATTTAATGAACTCTAATGTAGTTTAATATATTCGAAAGTTTGTTGCCTTGAAGTAAAAATTATAATGAGTTGGTTCGAATCAAAATTATCGGTTTAGACTCGAACTAAATAGATAGAAAATGATTGATGAATTGCAAATGACTACCAATATAAAATATTTCCCAAATTTTGAAAACTTGCTGAGAAACTCAGATTTTTCTGAAAATGAATAGATTTGTGGAAAATGAATTTTTCAACTTTAGCTATCTGTTTAAATGTGTAGTATTACCATTACAACTATAGCTAAATACATGTGTGAGGGGCGGACTAATTCCATTGGACTACTTTTGCAACACCTCCGAGCTGTGTGGCAGTTGTAAGTCTGCGTACCCACACCTTGATATCTGCTTGTGTGTACAAAAAATTCCTTAAAGTGCCATTCTAATGATTTCCATTGGCAAGTGTTGTGCAGTACAGAATATGTCATCATTGATCCATTTAATTTTCTACCCACATAAAGAATTGTTTGACGGAGCGGACCAAGTGCATTGGACTATCCTATCAACAACCCCCGAGTTATATAGCGACTCTGAGTCTAGGAACCACCCCCTTGATATCATCGTTGTTTACAATAATTTAAGGTACCATCGTAATTCTCTTAATTGACAAACTTTGTGTCATTTTCTCTTCTTATTTGAATTATTCCACGTTGCCCCCAACCACAACAGTTTCTTCTATATTTGCTGACTGAAATGATCATACTACAGTTATTTTAATTATTTAATTTGACCAAGTCTTGAAGTCCTCAAACTCGCATATGGGATGTATGGGAAAATAGGTTTGCTTGACTGATCATCATGTTCAGGGATAGTAGATTCATCTCAAATGCAATTGTACAAGTTTTCATCAGAACATAATACATTTCCTTCACATGTGTAATAGAGGTTAACGAAATTAAGATGAAATTTTAAATGTTGTTTTTCAACAAGTTTAATAAATATGCACATATTCCACACAGAAACACATTTTAATTTTCGTGAAAGAGATACGCAAGTACAGTGACCGCCGCTTATAAGAAACACGTTCGTTTCGCTCGTTTTGTTTCTTATAAGCAGTTGTTTCTTAAATCCGGAAATATTTTAAATATCGTATTTCCATTGTAAATACTATTGAACACAGTTTTACAGAATTTGAAAGATAAATGTATATAAGTAAAATATTAGGACGTACATAATACATTTGTAAATTAAGTTTTGCATTCAAAAATATTTCTTATTTTACAAATTAAGCCTTACAACTTAAAATATTATCTATATGCATATAGTATGCAGTTAAATAAGAATAAAAAGTGAAACTCATAGGTCGTTCATTTATGTATAAGAGCATAGTACATTTTCATACATATAATAATCTATTACTGAGGAATAGCAAAAAACTTATCCAGTGTTGTTTGTGTTAACGAGTCTGTGATTAGTTTACGTACATCCATTTCTAAATCATAAAATAGTCCATAAACATTTTCTGATGCCCCTCTATGTTCAAGAGTTTTTCTAATTATTGTTAGGACTTCTCGCGACTGTTTGGCTGTAGGAAAATTTTCTTCTTGTGGAACTTCGTCTTCATTTTCTTCTTCATTGCAAACATTCTGAATTTCCGCACTATGTCACCATCACTGTTTTCTTCAGATGTTTGTAAATTTTCGTCGATGTGAATCCATTCTTCGAAAGGTGCTTCTAATTCTTCTTCATCTTCTGCTGGTATGTCGACATTATTTTTCAAAAATCCTGCTTTACGGAAGCAAATAAAAATGCATATGTCAGAAACCTTTTTCCATGCGCCTGCGATCATATGGATAGCATCAAGCAAGGTTATTTTCTTACTTATTGACTACATGGAAGGTAGAGAATCCTACTTTTTAAGTAAACTTTGCTTTTCAAGCAAAGTAAGGGTTTTTCTCTTTTGCGACATGCTTCCACTAGCAAAACATAAAATGACTAACTAAAGCTGTACTAATCTTATTTGAGTGCATAAGCAAAGATGCCTTTCCTTTTCAGTACGTTTCCTTAACTGTCAAAAGATTAAAACTCGTTTCTTACTGGTTTGGGGTTGTTCCCCCTAAGCCTTTCTACAGAGAAATTCTCTGTCATCCTTTGTTACATAGCAAACTCCCATCCCCTTCCCGTACACCCAGAGACAAGAGATAACAACTCGTCCTTCAGTTAACCTTAAACAAATCGATTTTTTTTACACCCGCGTCGCAAGGAAATCAACAAATTTTCTGTAGAAAACTGTTTCTTATAAGCGGAATCGTGTTTCTTATAAGCGACACAATTTTAATGTGAAAACGAAGTTTGTATTTGTTTCTGTCGTTTTGGGTCTTATAAACGGCTGTTTCTTATAACCACTGAATCTTATAACCGGCGGTCACTGTATCAGACTTATTATTTTATTTTTTCTAAATAGATAGCCTTCAGAAAAATATATAAAAATCATAATATAAATACATTTTTAACAGTAACGTTAGACGTCCTTGACATAAACTTTTGGTCAATTTATTTGAAGGGTATGATCTTTCCGCTTGCAGGTCGTGTGAAGTATTGCAAAAATTTAAAAAAATCCAGTAAGCGATTTTTCGGACCCTCGAATTTTATTAATTTTTAATGTCTTGTTGTTCGCCGTTTCTAAGCCATTATAGTCCAATTTATATATTTCTATATATATACTATATACAGGGTATCCCAGAAAAATTGACCTCGACTTTTATTCCTTAAATATCGATCTTAAATATATATAATAAATTACAAAGTTGCGTAAAAAATGTACAGAAATTTATAAAATCGATAAAAATTTTCAGAGGGTTAAATTTGAAGAAAAACAAAAGATTAATTTTTATACGGTCCCCGTACAAAAACATTTCCAATGAGTAAAATGTGCTCCATACACTAATAAAGTGGTGTACAAAATTTCAGCAATTTATCATAAAAAGTCCCAGAAATATGGTTAAAAAAACTTGGTAAGGGATTAATCGCAAATTAAAATATAAATGTTTACAGCAAGAGTGCAAATGACGCAACACAGAAATGCATCATAGGTAAGTAATATCAGCCTCTTATCTTTAATGGATCTTTGGCATGGGTGGGAAACATTTTGAACAAGCTTTGAAATTTTTGTGTAATTTATTATTTCTATACAGTGTAGATACTTTTGTACCAATATTTAGCAAAATTATTATTTATTTATGTAATCTTTGTTTTCTTTCGTAATTTGTGTATGATCCCTGAAACGCGATTTCCCGACATGATTTTTCCCTTCTAATCCCGTTCACATGTAAGCCGGTATATTCCGGCTATGAAACGTTGGAGTGAAGCAGGGCGTAATTTCCGGGAACCATTCTAGACCGGTTCACATGTGCAACCCCCATTACTCCCGCTTAAAGGGCCAATTCTTCTTAAATACTTTTGACATTCGTTTTTGGTAAACTATATATCTTTATTTTTTTAATTGCTTTTTTAAAAAGCGTATGATTTTTAATTCATCATTTCATGTTATTATTTTATCTATTTAATATGATAAATGTACGAAAATGAGAAACAAAATAACTATTGTATTATTGTTTCTGAAATATCTTCATGTATAAATTAAACTTGAATCTTTATAATCTAAAGATCAAATTCAAAATATGCCAAAATTAAATTTAATATATATTGTTAGAACTGTAAGTATATGCTTATTTTAATATATATATATATATATATATATATATATATATATATATATATATATATATATATATATATATATATATATATATATATATATATATATATATATTTATATATATATATATATATATATATACATATATTTATATATATATATATATATATTTATATATATATATATATATATATATATATATATATATATATATATATATATATATATATATATATATATATATATATATATATATATATATATATATATATATAAAGTTTTATTCCATGAAACTGTTTAATGAATTCATGAATTCATTCTTAAAAAGTCAATAAAGAAAGTTTTTCTCATTTAATCTTCGTTCTTAAGCTAAATTATGATGTATAAACTTGAATTAGTGGAAAAAGTGTAACAACACTTTAAGAAACTTTATTTAAAACAAATAAATATAGGATGTTGTCATAGAGGGGAAAAAATGCATATTTATACTGAATACATTTTAACTATTATAAAATCGGTATAACTCATTTTTTATTAAAAACACTATTGCTTGGCTCAAATACAAAAATCTCACATATAACTAATATCGCAATTACAAATAAAGTTTTTAATATAGCAGTGCAAAAAAAAAATTATGATTGACATGTTTCATTGATATGGAAAAAAGGTGGTCCTGTAAGTAATCCAAAAATAAAATTATTAAAATAAAATCAACTTCATATGCAGTATCTAAAATATATAAAAATAATTTATATTTCTGATACTAGCAACCATGGCGTTTTCGTTCTTTTTGCTTTTTTCTTTCGAGGGGGGGGGGATTAGCATCTTGTAAGCTAATTTATGCAGTTTAGTTTATTGTAAAATGCATGTAAAGTAATTTCAAACGCCTTAAGCATTTTACTTTCGTATTAATATACATAATCTTAAAACGCAATTCTTTACTAATCATAATATTAGCATTATAGTCACATCATCTCAAGTTATGAGACATTTCGCTTCGATATGTAAAAAGCTTAAAATGCAGAACTAAAATGATCAAACTTGAATTATAATGCATAAAAAATTTATTTACAATAATTTACAACATATATCCATTTAAATATAAACATTAACTCCTTCTTAATAATATAAAATAAATGAGTATTAAGATAGCTTTATATAAGAAGAATGTATATTAGAGTATATAAATCAAAGAAAATCTTTTTATCATTTATAAAAAACTACTTAGATATATCCAGATAATTTGCCCAAGAAACAGAATATTATATTTTAAATTTGCTGCTTCAAAGGAAAATCAGCTGGCTTACATCACTTTTAACTGACACTCAATTTTATACGTTTTGTAATTAAGAAACAAAAATTTCTATAAAAAATTATCCTGATATCGAGGGACATATATTTCTAATTCATGAGATAATAGTTAGCTCAAATAAACCAAATATCATAGACGCATCAATCTTTTTCAGTAGGATTCTCCGAACATTAAATTCTGAGGTATAATAAGGATCAATCCGTTTAATTTGTAAATAAGTCTGTATAATGAATGCAAAATAATGAACTCAATATAATGATTGCAATATAAAATGCTATAAAGTCATCATAATTTCACAATCTTCAGATAAAATTTGTACACAAGGGCCACTGGGTATCTCAGTATCCGACATGTTTTTCAAGAAATCGCATGGAATTCTGGGTAAATCCCGAATCTACCCCCTTCGTTCCCTCAAATAAGAAGGAACAAAATTCTGCCTCCTTTCAACTCTTTTTCAAACCGGTATTTTGTCGGCTTGGACATGGGAACGGTGACACGGACAAAATGCGGTCATAATACCGGCTTCAAAATGTGCATGTGAATGGGGCTTATGAGAACCTATGTCGATGCATCCAAAAGTGGTTTAAGTCAGCTTTTTTGTATTTTCATATCTCTGGGACGTTTTATGATAAAATGCTTGAATTTTGCACATCACCTTACTAGTGTATGGGGCACATTTTACTCGCTGGAAATGTTTGTGTATGGGGGGCGTATAAAAATTTAAATTTTGTATTTCCTAAAATGCAAATCTCTTGAAAATTTTAATCGATTTCTTAAAATTCGCTACCTTTTTTATGCAACTTTGTAATTTGTTATACATGTCTAATATCAATATTTAAGGAATAAAAGCCGAGATCAATGCTTTTGGGACACCCTGTATATATATATATACATAAGGGTGACTCAAGAACATTGACCTCGGCTTTTAATCCTTAAATATTGATCTTAGACATATATAATAAATTACAAAGTTGCGTAAAACAGTTACAGAATTTTATGAAATCGATTAAAATTTTCAAGGGAATTAAATTATAACAAATACAAAATTTAAATTTTTATACGGCCCCCGTACAAAAACATTTCCAAAGAGAAAATGTGTCTCATACAAAAATAAGGCGAAGTACAAAATTTCATCTTTTTATCATAAAAAGTCTTAAAGATATGTAAAAAAAAATGCTGAATTAAACCACTTTTCGATGCATCGACATGGGTTCTCAGAGGGTAAAAATCATGTCAGCAGATCGAGTTTCAGGGATCATACACAAATTACGAAAGAAAACAAAGAATACATTAATAAATAATAAAGTTGCTATATATTGGTACAAAAGTATCAACACTGTAGAGAAATATTAACTTTACACAAAAATTCCAAAGCTTGTTCAAATTGTTTTCCATCTATGCCAAAGATCCTTTAAAGATAAGAGGCAAATATTACTTGCCTATGATGAATTTCTGCGTTGCGTCATTTGCACTCTTGTTGTAAACACTTACATTTTAATTTGTGATTAATCCCTCACCAATTTGTTTAAACATATCTCTGGACATTTTTATGACATGAAAAATCGCTTACTGAATTTTTTGTTAATTTTTGCAATACTTTACACGACCTGCAAGCGGAAAGATCATGCCCTTCAAATAAATTGACAAAAAGTATATGTCGAGAACGTTTAACGTTACTGTTAAAAATTTATTTATATTGTGATTTTTATATATTTTTCTGAAGTATACTTATTTAGAAAAAATTAGAATAATAAGTCCAATACTTGCATATCTCTTTCACAAAAATTAAAATATGTTTCAGTGTGGAATATGTGCATATTTATTTAAACTTGTTGAAAACCAACATTTAAAATTTCATCTTAATTTCGTTAACCTCTATTACACATGCGAAGCAACTGTATTATGTTCTGATGAAAACTTGTACAATTGCATGTGAGATGTATCTGCTATCCCTGAACATGATGATCAGCCAAGCAAATCTATTTTCGCATAAATCCCATATGCGAGATTGAGGACTTCAAATCTTGGTCAAATTAAATAATTAAAATAAATGTAGTATGATTATTTCAGTGAGCAAACATAAAAGCAACTGTTGTGTTTGGGGGCAACGTGAAATAATTCAAATAAGAAGAAAAAATGACACAGCATTTGTCAAATAAGAGAATTACCATGGTACCTTAATTTATTGTAAACAACGATGATATCAAGGGGTGGTTCCTAGACTCAGAGTCGCTATACACCTCGGGGGTTGCTGATAGAGTAGTCCAATGCACATGGTCCAGCCAGTCAAACAATTATTTATGTGGGTACAAAACTAAGATGGATCAATGATGAAATAATATATACTGCACAGCACTTGCCAATGGAAATAATCACAATGACACTTTAAGCAGTTTATTGTACACACATGCAGATATCAAGGGATGGGTACGCAGAGTTACAACTGCCACACAGCTCGGAGGTGTTGCGAAAGTAGTCCAATGGAATTAATCTGGCCCCTCACACATGTATTTAGCTATAGTGGTAATGCCAATACTACACATTCAAACAGATATCTAAAGTTGAAAAATTCATTTTCCACAGATATCTATTCATTTTCAGAAAAATCTGAGTTTTTCAGCAAGTTTTCAAAATTTGGAGATTACAGGTCGTCCGAAAAAGTCCTTTAACGCCCACAACAAACAACAAACGCCCACAACATTTTACCACCAGCAATCCTCACAGACTTCCAAAACTTTCTAGCAAGTACTCGATATATGTTATACCAATTCGGACCATATCTATATATATATATATATATATATATACTAGCAGCATACCCGTTCTTCGTACGGAGTATATAATATAAAGAAACTTGAAATTCATAATCATGCCCAAATTCTTATAGTATACTAAATGGCATGTTTAATCAAAATATTCTGTTAAAATATTTAATATAATGCTCCTAAAAAGAAGTTTAAGAATCTCTGTTCTCGCTATATAAAATTATCTTCATGGACATATCTGAAGAATAAAACATCTTGAACCCCTTATGTAAGCAAATATAAAAAAATATGGAATTGAATCAATATATGCAAAATAAAAGCGTTAAAATTGAATAGGACCCGTACTAATTATATACGCGAATATTAGAAAATATAACCTGTATTAGTAGATTACATGTATAAATTGAAAATACCAATAAACCCGTAATCTTTAAATCTGAAGACAGTCATTTATTCCAATATATGTCAAAATTAAAGTGCTAAAATTATATGGGAAGATATACACGTACTACTTATAATGTCCGATTATTAGTAGAAGATTACCCGTTTTGCAATATGAGTCACAAATGTTTTTTGGTAAAATACAACAGACGACGTAATAAATTGAATATATAATTAATCCCCTTAATCTTCATACCAGAAGACTGTACTTGATTCCAATATATATGCCAATATATGTCAAAATATATGCCAATATACCTGTACTACTTATATTCTCGTAGGTTAGAAGATATACCCGTGCATTCCTAGAAGATTACTCGTACAACGTACAATATGCGTGTGTCAGCAATTTTTGCCGCAATAAAACAATGGCGTAATAACTTAAAAATATCAATAATCCCTGAATCAATAATTCCGGAAAATATCAATAATAATAATGTTTAAACCTGAAGAGTATAATTGATATTATCCAGTCCAAAATGAAATGGCAATGAAATTTATTTTATATACATATCTTCATTATTCAAATCGGAAAGGATTTAATAAAAATCGTCTGCCGCATAAACACATTGGATTTAAATCCGTTGCTAAGCGACATGATATCATTTGCTTCAAATAAATTGGTAGAAAAAATATCGTCTAAATAGTTATATTTCTATGGAACATTTTGCGACAGTTTCGTCAAATTAGCGACATTTTAAAAAATCGCCAAATTTATCGCCAAGTGGGACTGTAGAACTGACAGTTCCACTTTGCGACAAATTGACGAAATATCATCACAATACTATCCCCTAACAAAAAACAATTAATATCATTTATATAGCGCAATTTTATCAATTTCAAGATATTTTTATAGATTTGAAAACATTTTTATCAATTTGGTGACATTTTAAAAATTCGCTAAATGTATTACTAAGTAGGATGGTTGGTCTGACAGAGAAATGCTAACCAAACATCATTTCAGTACTCTCTTCTAACAAAACAAAAAAAAATTTCATTGATATGTAGAAGACCCAAGCCACACGACCAACCCGAAGGTTTATGGCAGCTGTTTGTGTGTCGTTTATATCAATTTGGCGACATTTCCGTCAATTTGGCAAAGTTTAAGAAAAGTTGTCAAATTAGCGATATCCCTCCAAATTCTTAGCTTTGAATTTGCAGATCTGAAAGAAACATTCTTGTCCCGTTTCAATATACTAAATGAAAACACTACAATTGTATTAGAAGATATACCCGCTCTACTCTTTTTCTGTTTCAACAATCGGCTATATGAATTTATTGGGTAAACACAATATATGAGTTTAGTAGCTAAATACGATATAAGCTTGAAAACTCTTTGCCAAAATAAATGAAATTGATGTACGCAGTCAGCAATTAATATAATTAAAAGAAAAATCAAACCGTCCATTCATAAGATATACTTTTATATCCATTTATCCATTTATTTATTATTTAAATCGAAAAAAAATAATAAAAACATTAACAAACACATTTAATTTAATTGCGATGCCGAGCAACATGATATATCCTCCTAAAATGTTAAAATTTATTAACCACTAACAGCACACCCGTTATTCGTACGGAGTGTATAATTTAAAGAAACTTAAAGTTCGCAATCATGTGCAAATTCTGTTAAAATATTAAATTTATTGCTCCTAAAGAGAAGTTTAAGAATATATGTTCTCACTATGCAAAATTATCTTCACGATCAGATCTGAAGAATAAAACATCCTGCCCCCTTTTGTAAGCAAATTTACAGAAGAAAAAATAGGAATTGAATGAATATATGCAACCCCGTACTAATTATATTGTCGCAGATCAGAAAATATGCCAATGTGTTAGTAGAAGATTACCCGTATTACAATATGCGTCTCAAAAATATTTGCCAAAATAAAAGAGATGACGTAATAAATTGAAAACATCAATAATATCCGTACTCTTTATACCAGAAGGTCGTAATTGATTCCAATATATGCCAATATATATCAAAACATATGTCAATATACCTGTACTACTTATATTCTCGTAGATTAAAAGATATACACGTGTATTTGTAGAAGATTCGTACAACATACAATATATGAGTTTAAACAATTTTTGTCATAATAAAATAATTGCATAATAACTTGAAAATATCAATAATCCTTGAATCAATAATCCCCGAAAATATAAATAATAATAATTTTTTAACCTGAAGACCGTAATTGATATTATCCAGTCAAAAATGCTATAAGAAAAATCAAATCGTTCTTTTCTAAAATATATTTTTATATCCATTTATTTATTATTCAAATCGAAAAAATAATTATTAAAATTAACAGACAGATTTAATTTAATTGCGTTTCTGAGTAACATGATATAAGATAGAATCTTATAACATGTTAAATATGTCATGTCTTATAACATAAACTGCGAAATTAAATAACGATTTTGATTTCTCTATACTTCTCATTGTTCCGTAAAAGCTTGTTTTAAATAAACCATGAACCATGGAGATAGATTTCCCCTTTAAATCATGTTTCAAACAATTCATGTTTTCAGAAAGTGACTAATTAACGTAAAAAATCTCCCATCAAACTCAGAGATTAAATTTTAATTCACTTTCAAACGATTTTCAAGCTTTTCGTTTGGATAAACCACGGAGTTAGGGAGTAGAACTCCTAGGAAAAAGTTCCGTTTTTCATTAATATCTCGACAACCCCAGGTCTTAGAAACTCGAAACTTGGACAAAATTTATGGGGGGATATTTCAAGGCTATTCACCAAATTTCATTAAATTCGGTTCAGCCGTTTTTCCGTGATGATGAGACAAACGAAAATTTCGTTTTTTACTAATATCTCGAGAACCACTGGTCGTAGAAACTCAAAACACGGATATAATTTTAAGTGGGGCTATTTCTGGGCTACCCACAAAATTTCATCAAATTCGGTTCAGCCGTTCTCCCGTGATGGTGTGACAAACAGACAGACAGACAGACAGACAGACAGACAGATTTTCATTTTTATTTATATAGATATATATATAGGGAGTCCGAAAAGTCCGAATTTGGTAAAATGGGCGTTTGTTGTGGGCGTTTGTTGTGGGCGTTAAAGGAAGTTTTCAGACACCCTGTGTTTTATATTGGTAGCCATTTGCAATTTAGTCATTTACTATCTATTGAGTTCGCGTCAAAACCGATACTTTGGATTCGAACCAGCTCGTTATAATTTTTACTTCAAGACACCAATATTTCGAATATATTAAACTACATTAGAGTTCATTAAATTTTTTGAATAACATAAATATGTATACAATTTTCTGAACCATAAATGATGTCGTATAAATACTGTGTCACAATAATATTTAAAAATTTTATGGTGGGAATTGAATGAAACTTTTCGAAATTCTATGGAGGTCACTTTTTAATAGAACCCAAAGTCGATCTGAATTTTCACAAAGAATTGAGCGATTCTATTAGTATTCATAATAATTAACATGTTCGTATTCATTTCAAGATAAGTTGAAGACCCAGATCATCCGACTCATTCTTTGGATATATAGCAGTTATTTAGACGGTTGTACTAATTCTTAGTAATTGGAATATTTAATGTTTAAAACGCTACCAAATTTTCGGGTAGTGTTTAATTACTTTTGATTTATTTTCCTTTTAATGATTAAAACTATCTTATGTCATTTGACTCCTGAAAAATACAAAGTATTATTGTCATAATATAGTAAAACACATTTTTATTTGCTGGCATTTCTGTAATATTATTACTATTTTGCACTGATAAGTTTACGAAGAAGCAGGAGAATAGTATATCAATGTAATAAAAATGAGATTTTATAGTTAAAACTCAGGACACGCCTAAAACTAGGGCATGTCATTTTTTTTTAAATTGGAGAATGACTTTGAGTTTTTGTTTGGAAATTTAGGTAATACTTATTTGCTATGAATAATAGATGTATATAAATATGCACACCTATTTAAATAATAAAAAAAAATCTGATATAGGCAACACATGACTTTCCTCATATAATGCAATGTATTTACTACTTTTGGAGTAAACACAAAACACGTTATTCTTATAGTAGATACTTATATATAGTAAATATACAAGATATTGAATTGTCATCAATTAGTCGTTATTTTCATTGATTTAGGGTTATTTTTTCCATTTGGCGAGATTTTCCTTAATTTGGCAACATTTCAAAAAGTCGCCAAGTTGGCGACATTACGCCAAATTCGTCGCCAAAATCTCGCCAAGCGTTATGGACAGAGAAATAAGTTATTCTTACAGCAGACAAATGACTATTGGGTTTCAAATAGAAAAGTATTACTCAAAGTATATTTTTTCATGAATGGAACGAGCTAGATCCACGACAATGATGTCACCAAATTTATCGCATGGTGCTACATATGAAAAGTGAACATGTTTCTCAATATCAAATATTTTTTTCTTATTTTATATGACTTTTTCATAATTTCTTTGAAACATGGGGAATATCATGAGAACGATTCATGTGCAATATCATGAGAACGTTCATATTTCGAGAACGGTTCATGCTAGCTTTCTAAAATTTATATCAATCGTTTTCTAATGAAAAATTACATAAGAAATGCCTATCTGCGTAACTTTATCAGTGGTTTTGATTTTTTGACGATTTTTTCAAAATTTCATTCCAAACTTTAGGGGTGTTCTGAATATTCGATTACGTATAAAAACAATAGGCTTCCAGTGTTTACGAATTGTGATTTTTGTACCAAATTTCGTTCGAATCGGTCCAATGCATCAATGAATCCGACACCTGCTTCAATGAATCCGACACCTTCATACAATAAGGTAGTACAGCATATCTTATCCAAGTAGAAATCCATCATATTCAAAATTTTTGAAATTTGGAAGAGCTTTCTCCCCAACTACTCTACCTTGTATAGGAATTGCAGATATTTCTATCCACTGCATTGGATTAAATTGACTGAAAGGATTAAAGGGAGATGCATTGCACAGTTTGTGTGAAAGCAAGGGATTATCACATTCCATATTAAATCATTTTGGTTAATATAGTAAAATTTACAAAACTTTTTCAGAAAGAATCAAGTATGAATTAATCACATAAAATGTAAATAATAAAAAATAATAATTCTCTTTTATATCAATATTTAATATATATATATATATATATATCCCCTTTAATTGTATTATTAAACTAATGAATATATATATATATATATATATTCAGTAGTATATATTCATTAGTATATATTAATTAATTAATATATATATATATATATATATATATATATATATATATATATATATATATATTTACATATCCAGTTGGTTACTTTCTTATGAAATTTGAATTCCAAAGCAGAACATTTTGGACTATGTCTGATTTACTTCCATGTATTTAACTTTTGGAAAGCAGTGTATTTCTAACAAAGAGGTTTAAATTAGTCGTGCCGCATTGTAAAGACATTTTTTCAGCTGATATTTCCTTTATTACAGGTGACTCACTAATCACTGAACAAATGGGACAATAAGTTTCGCTTTTGTATTTGAAATGGGCCATAAAAGATTTAAAAATCCAAACCAATTCTAGAATTTCTATTGTAGTTAAACTATACATCATTTTTCTAATTCCATTGATAAAGAAGAAGAGACGATATGCAGTACATGCACAGACATCTTGCTTGTTTTTGACGCCTGATTTGTCTCAGATTTTGGTTCACAATTTCATTTGATTTTGACGAGCCAAAATTGATATGGTTTCTAGCATGCACATCTGAGATTATAAGAGTTTTATTCTTACTCGCACTGCAGTGTCTTAAATATCTATATCATGCACCATATGTCCATGAAGGTTTGAATAGAAAATTTTAACTATGTAATTGCATAAGTACTAGCATACAACTCATTAATTCTTCCTAATTTTAATAATCTTTACTACTAAGGAGGTATTCTCCGACAAATTATAATTGATCTGAAATTCTGCGAGCAATTTAATACTACTATCAAGTAAATTCAATTCATGTATTCAGATCAAATTCCTAAGCAAACGTAATTGGGAAAATAATCGAATTATAGTACTCCCACTGAAATTCCATCAAATATTTGAACGAGTAATTCTAAATTTTACCGTCTAATGTTCTCTGTTCTCCTATTGGCGCAAAAATTTACAAGATCATCCTATTCTGATATCTTACAAACACTAAGCTTGTTCAGCAGTAATTTAATCATATGGGATACGCTTAAACAAAGTTGATGCAATTAGATTTGTACATCCAGTTAAAAGTTTTACAATCTATATTCCGAATCCACGGATGATATAAACGTTGAAATTATAGTTTAATTTTCGTCTGCTTCACAATGCGTTTCGTTAACATGATACGGCGTAAATAGGCATAAGGTGATCGTAAAGTCACTTGCATCAATTTTTTAAATCACTTAATGTTTCAAGAAATTAAAGTAATTGAATATAATTTGCAACTTCTCATACTATGAAATAAATCATAGATAAAGTGTTGTTTTTACGAAAATTTTCGAATTCGAGTTTTTTTGTCATAATATGTTTCAAGACCGCTTAAACAATATTCGACTATATTTGAAGTAATGTCTGTCTGTTTGTCAGTATGTAATTGATTTCTAGTGCTTAAGTTAGCAGCCACAATTATTAATGGATTTTAACGCAACTTTATATCCGGCTTTTGTTATCAAAAAATCTAGAACTAGATATATGTATATATATATATATATATATAATTCGAGCGAAAACTTCAAAATGTATTCGAAATTTTATATTTCTTTAACATGGCTGCTTAGTACAAAATGTTACATAATAATGCCTAAAAGGGATTATTTATGACTCCATAATTACCAGATTTTATAATTTCAATCATTGTTTTGAAAAATAACCGCAATACAATTTTTTTCATGGCGTCATTAGTCCCCCACGGTGGAAAGTTACCCGCCCCCCTGATGGTTCAGTGTCGAGTACAGTATCACTCAAAATATTTTTAAGCCCTTTACTGTGCAAGTCAACACGCTATAATTGTGATCATTTGGATCCACGATAAAAAATTTTATAATTTTTTTCTTGGGAAAACAAAAAACTGCATAAAAATGAATTCTGGTATGAGAAACTCGAGTTAAGCCGCACTCTCGTTAATTTTGTTTAGGAGGTACAATTAAACCCTTAAATAAATATCAGAAATTTTGAGGGGTGTTTTTAATATGTCAAATAATCATTACAGACTTTTTTGTTATCAAACGCCGTGGCGTTTGTCTAGAGTAGTATAATTTTTATTAAACAGTAATATTTCTCAAACCGTTCTCGTGAAGTGTTCCGGAAGAAATACTCAAGCTTTAAAACTCTTAAAATTTCAACAATTACGAAGTTAGACAAGCGTTTTCAAGAAACTGTATACATTGTGGACAAAGCGAGAACAGACAGACCTCGTTTTTTCAGAATTCAAAATTCAAAATTCAAAACAAATTTTTAATTACCGCTTAGTAAATAATAAAATATGATAAAACAAGAAAGATGAATCATGCATAAAGCATTAATTATGAAACACTTTCCAACTTTAATGCAATTTTATATAAACATCTGTAAAATGCGACTCATTCCTCGCTAATATTTTAAAAATTATCAGAATACTCCATTAATTTATTATATTTGAAAACTAAAATTTTCATCGAAAAAAATGAACTTATTAACAGATTTTTAAAGGACATCAGAAATGGTAACATAGAAACATAATATATAACAATGACATATTTTTAAATAAAATATGTCAAAGAAAAATTTAAATGAATTGAATGTAATCATTGCTATATATGTTATTTCTATATTATCTCTCCTATCGTTCAAAATAATTCGTATAATGTCCAAATACAAATCATTTATAGGCGTCTCACGATTTTATTTTGAGTCGCATATGACAAGCATGTTAGAATAGCTAAAAATTATTTTTAACTTTTTAGTGCATTTTTTTTTTCAAATGTGTAACTTAAGTTTTTATAATATTTTATTTTAAGCTTTTCAGTCTTTTGCGATTTTTTTTAATGAATCCAATTATATATCCAATCAAACTATTTTAAGATAATTGTATAGTGGTTCTTTATATATAAATGGTCAATTCGTAACTGGCCATGAGAAGTATCACTTATCCAAATTTTTCTCATTTATATTTATACATGGATGCGAAGCTGCATATTGGACACATTTTATCATCTTTAAACAATAGGTTTATTATATATATATATATAACATAAAGAGAAGAAAGAAAGAACGACAATGTATCAAAATTTCGCCGGTGGGGATTGTGACCCCCACTTCCACAACGTCATGACGACACTCCCGGAAGTGGATACACTGTCGAAAACCAAGTACACCATACTTAAATCACAATATGTAAAATCAAAAAGTTGAAAGACCCATACTGACTATACCACAACTTATTTTACAAGTTCATTGCTACTAACATCCACACAAATTACAATATAAAATATCAAAGAGCAAACAAGACAAACCAACCTCGTAAATACCCCACTATCCAAGCAACTACATAGCAAACTGACTCAAACTTTTCGGAATCAAAACTTCCTTTAACTTCTCTACGATTACGTCCTTGTTAGCTGTATGTCTTCTTTTTAAACTGCAAGTGTTCCTTTATATAAAAATAAACTGTAACTTTCCGTTACTGTTATGTTGTACAATTTTCTGATGATGTTGCTTAGAAAACGCAAAGGGTAACCCTATACGGGTAACGGTACCCAAAGGGTAACGGTTATGTTGAACAATTTTCTGATGATGTTGCTTAGTAAACGCAAAGAGTACCTATATATATATATATATGTATACAGAAACCAATTTTAAAATCGAACTCGCTTCAACCATCTTACAGCAATGGGATTTTCTCGGGCCGGGTCATTCTGAACATGAATACGGGGCTGGGGGTCAAAATCCGGAAGGTGGAGGTTCAACTCAAATTTAATGAAACATTTTATTGCCGTCGCAAATACATATGTGTGTATGTATAATTTCAGGGAAATCAGCCCAGTAGAAGTTGGTCAAGATTTGATCTAAACAAGCAAACACACAGAGAAATCAACCTAAATAAAACAGCGTAAAAACTACATGATATGGTAATCTTTTGACTATCTGAATGGAAGCAAATTATCAATTATTTATTTCTGCGCATTTCAGTTATATCGTGCAAAAATAAGATACTACACAAAGACGGGATTCAAATTTCCTATAAATTTCAATATTTGCTATATTCATCATTTTTATTCCGCATTTTGAATGAAGCCAAGTCCCTAAAATTCTTAAAATTGAAAACTACTAGAGAGTGTGCAATCCTAAAGCTGTAAAAAATTTTATATCTATTTTATTACTAATAAAAAAACACATATTGGATAAACATTTATTTAAATTTTAAAATTATTTTTTCTTATATATCAGATTTATTATTAATTTTCAAAGGTCGTTTCGGAAAATTAGCCATTTTATCATTTTATATAAAAATCCGATTAGCATTTAATAACACAAAAATAACTTTTTTACAAAATTTCATGATGGTTCGATAAATAGTTACAAACTAAAATGAAAGTCGAATTCGAATATGTCTGAAACACGAAAATGAAATTTCAATCCCCAAATACTGCGTTTACTCCCTAACCATGTACAATGTATTGTTAAGTAAAGTATAATTTTCCGTCAAGTATATAATAGCTGCTACATTCTGTACGGTTAAGAATATTTTAATCCAAATAATATCATATACTTTGAAAACAGAGTTCATTGCACTTTACGAAACTTCACAAAGTTTTCTATCAGTTTGGGTTTCTATTCTTTTACTTTTTCAATATCCTTTTCAATCAGGAATTGTGCTTTTTTTCCGATTTTGAACCGTTCTTACATGGCTTTTTACTGCGCTATGTTCTTATACGGAAGACCATAAATGAATCCAGAAACCTCTTACGGAAATTCATGAATCGAATCAAATTCGAAAATTTTCCGGATCTCGTGTACATTTATATTTGTGAGCTCTTGTTTTCAATTTTGAACAAAATGGAATCAAAGTTGGTTAAAGATAATGGGGGGATTTTTCTGTATTCAACGCAGAAATTCGTTTCCAGTTGCTGAAGCTAAAAGTTCATACTTGAAATATTTTAATGCTACTAAAGCTTCCCCAAAACAATTATTTATTTTCAGTGTAAAAAATAATTTTTAGCTACCTCACAAATATACACTTTTAAAACGCCTTGGATTCTAGAAAGACATTTTAAGCGTACCCTTCGCATTCTATCTCCTTGATTGTATCATTTTTAGAGTGGATGGAAGTAGTGTTAAGCAGAACAAAAGGACTTTTATACAATACATTATATTATGTTAGCTATCATTGTTATATTTTGTATTTCTTGTTGTGTTTAAAATTAAAAAGCTATTGAGGGTCAAAATAAATTTACGTTCAGAACTAATAATTTGTAATTTTCATATCGACGTATAATACTCAATGGATGCGTAAACAACGAATTGTAACATTAGTACCGTCCACTTCAAAATCAAGGCATAAAGTAAATATAAATCACAATCTCCCACTCTCTTTCTTTCGGCTCGGATCGCCCGACCTACTAGAAGGTGCCAGATATTTGTTTGGACGCCGGGGCCAGTGTCGCTAAAATTAGACTGAAACCTAGATGGGGTGACATCCGCAGGAACCTTTTCCTCTTCCCCCTGACACCAATCTGTCTGAGGGATTGTAGGACCCCCAGATTTAGAATGCCTGTACTCCACGTAGACACGTAGATACTTTGGCAAGAAGAGGAATTGAACTCGGGTCTTCTAAGTGCAATCGCCATGCTAACCACCGGACTATCCCGCCCCCACAAACTGCTACTTGTAAGAATTCAACTCTCCAGTACTTCCTTGAAAAACCGTCATAAGAAAATAAAGTGACTACAACTACTTTCAGGGCGTTATAAATCCTCTCCTTTAGGTTCAGACAATGTATGTCCATTTAACAAAGGATAAGACACAATTGATACATTTTTTTTAAAAGAGGCATTATTGCATTGGACACCAAAATTATCTTGTTCAAAATTATTGGTACATAATGAACTTATACCTGTTTTCTTCATGGAAGTACTAGAAAATTACATCTCATAAATAGCTTCCTTTTAATGTTGTTCACACAGTATAACCCTGCCTATTAACTTTAGAAATAAAAAGCTGTTTTGGAGATTGCAAATTTTAAAGTTGCCTTCACTAAATTTTTCCAAACTCGATACCTTACATCAGATATTTGAATCAGTTGAGATTCTTAAATACGCAAGTATGCTCGACTTCAACTTCAAATATTCATTTTTGCGAACTTTGTGTCATTGTAATAGATAGTCTCTCAAATCTAAAGTAAGAAATTTGGTCCATAGATTCACCAGTAATATATATAGAACGTTCCAATAGCCAAAAATGCTGCTATCCTAATAATTTGTGTACATTGTATCCGGTTTTTCTGCTAGAACTTTGCTATATCCTTTGTACTTAATGAAATAAAAATGCAGCATAATTTTCTTGTTACAGTAATAGTATTCCAGAAGCTTCAGAAATACAGTTTTCCGCATCTTCGCAAATACCCAGTATTCTAGTGTAAAATGATTTGGTGTTTTTTTGCAGATATATTTTGTTGTGAGCCAGCAAATTTACACAAATTATTGGCATTCTTGCGAATAGATCGTTATATGTAACTTTCCAGAGAGATTCATTTATTACTATTTAGACAAAATCGCAGATAAGTAAATAATTTTTTGGAATTATTATGACAGAAACATATTTTCTTTAAAATTCATGATTTTTATAGCAATGTGTCTTATCAGAAACATTTATAAAACTCAGATCAAGTGTCACGATATTGTTCCGTGTTTAGTGTTAATAAGCAGTTGTACTTCACGGAACGTGACTTTATGCAGATATTTATTTAAAAATATTTATCTAAAATTGCAGAACAGTAAAAATGTTTTTGTAATTATTATGACATGAACATATTTTTTCTGATTCACGATTTTTAAAGCAATATTTCATGTAAAAACCATTACAAATAACGGAACAATGGTTCCGATGTTGTTCCTTGTTCCGTAATATTGAACAATTATAAATCACGGAACTAAGGTTAGTGTTTGTGGAAGAAATTGAAATTTGATCTGTACTATGCTCGTAAATGATATCAAAATAGTATATGTCAACATACATATATGGAATGCAATCTTTCTTTGTCTTAACATGTCTGTTACAATCTTCAAGAAATATATTAAGTGTTTTGAAAAAAAACCTTAACATAATTTGCACAAGAAAACTTATGAAAAATATACATATTTCACTTTTTCTCATGCTCATTACTTGAACGAATCAAACTAATATGTTACTTAAATGTGAAAAAAAGTATAGCGGCGCTTGACAATTCAAATTTGTTTCTTTGCAATTGTTGTCTTTTAATGATAATCTCATTGAAACAGTGTTAGTTTGCAGGGTCCAAATTAAATACCTTTCATACACGATATTGTCTTCTTGATTAAAGATTTGTATTACTCACCAAACGTAAAACATTAAAATTGGGTAGCCCTTCTTCAAGATTCATCTATGAAAAGCGAATACACAGCTAAATCATAATATTGCCTGTTCTTTACTTGATCAATATTTATTCACCTCCCTTATTTCCCCTTCTAAAGAAACAAACCAAGCAAATTATTATTTTGGAGTGGAAAATTCAATTTCTACTTTCGTCAGTACTGAAAGGCAAAAACTAATTCAATTTTTACACGGCTTCGTAGTTAAATTAATTTCGATTGGAGGTTCGATGTATTTGTACTATAGTTATTCATTGTGCAGTGGTGAACTTGAGCTTAATTAGAAATTAGAAAGTAATTAATTTTCAAGATCGAGAATTTAATCATTTAAGGGAAAAACATTGCAAAGAAAAGATATCTAGTGTTTTTATCCGAAATCTTAGTAGATTTTCAAGATATAGATAGCAATTGATTAAACATTCGATATTCAAATTATTTCACCATTTGATTTTACTCTTAGAGATTAAAAAGTAATTTCATTTTAAGTTACAAAAATGCATCTGCTTACATGGAATTTATGTTTACAGGGAGATTTCAAATCATTACTTTCTTAAATAATTATAAGAGGAAATATTGTGATGAGATAAGAAATCTGAAGCTCGAATTTTAATGGATGTGATCATTTTCTTTATCATGACATATAAAGCCACTACTTTTTCAATTACTAGGGGGCTTCGAATCCTGATTCTAAACTTCGCCAACCCCGTAACCCATTTCGCAAGTCGGAAGTCTCCGCCTCTAACTCTCGGCGTTCACAGATCTCAATTTGCAAACTATTTCAATCCAAACTAAAGTTTAAATACGTAAACAGTTTATTTCAACGTGTTACCCTATTGTTTCTCCATAATTGTACCAAATTTTATATTTTTGTATGCTATAGTTTTTGCTATTCGCTGGATGCGAGATAAAAAATAAAATTTTTCACTTCATAAGTGCATTTTATAGTAAAATAGTTCGTAACTGCATCGTAATTTAAAACAACTATGTAGGTACATGTCTGTAAAAATTCGTGGTCTTACTTTCTTAGTCTATCCAGAACGAACTATTTCAATCCAACCTAAAGTTTAAATAGGTAAACAGTTTATTTCAACGTGTTACCCTATTGTTTCTCTATAAGTGTACCAAATTTCATATTTTTGTATGCTATAGTTTTTGCTATTCGCTGGATGTGAGATAAAAAATAAAATTTTTCACTTCATAAGTGCATATAATAGTAAAATAGTTCGTAACTGCATCGTAATTTAAAGCAACTATGTAGGTACATGTCTGCAAAAATTCGTGGTCTTACTTTTCTTAGACTATCCAGAACGCGAACTCTCAGCTTAAAAATTTTGTCTTTGGTATTAAATATTTCTTAAACTACGATAAATATCGAAAAACAGTTTATTTCAGCGTGTTACATAAACCCTTCTCTAATTTGTGTACTTATTTTATAATTTGGCATGCTATAGTTTTTGCGATACGAAGCAGTGAACCTAGAGGAACGAGAAATTTGTTAAACAGCGACGGCGGCGGAGTCAGCTACTGTTTTTCAATCGAGATATCTGGTGGTTATATTTCATAAAAATAAAGACTTGATTTCCAACTAGATTTCCATGTTTGGTTATTCATGTCCGCGTGTCAGAGTTACTGCAATGCTATAATTGTCCTAGAATCAAACCTCAACATTTTCACTTTCTCTACAGATTTATAGTTAGTTTCTAAATTCGATAGCAGTATCTTACATTAGAGAGAAAATGTTAAAGTTGATACATATACATATATCATTATGAGAATATGCGGTATATAACATGAGTTCGACGCGTAAGTTCCAGTGCATAAAATTCATATTTAATTTTCTTTAAAACTGTAATTATATAGAATTAACAATGTACAACTTTTTATTACCGTAAAAACTCAAATCAATGAAACAAAATGTCTTCGAAAACCAATGTGCGCTTCTTATCTTTGATTTGCGTCCAAGCAAATAAAATTTATTGATTGTTTTATCGGTTTTGTGTTTCCGAAAGAAATATATTTTATGTGTTCCTCTTCTATCCAACACAGAGTGGTAAAATTTTTATGTTTATTTGTACAAGCAATGTCAGTATAAACATTCCTTTCCGTGTGTTTTTACTGACAAATAAAATGTATTGATATGTAAGCACATCAGACAAATATTGCGAATATTTTTATTTATTTATTATTATACATTAAAAGCTAAAATTCTGTTACTTTGCATGCAGTATGCAGAAGACGTTTAGGAATCTGCATGGACTATAAAATACAAAATTTCAATACCATTATAAAGATTTAATCAGATGTATGTTTCTAAAAAAATGCAAAAATCTCTATGAAACAACAACTCTCAAAACAGCAACAAGTCTTTACTGAAACAACAAAAGTGAATATAAGATTATGAATAACAGAACTTAAAGATTCGTACTGGAAAGCATCCCTCTATACTTGAGAAATGAGGTGTTTGGGTATACTTTGATTTTATTCATAAACGTTTAATTGAATCAGATACCTATAACATCGTTTTCTGACGCCATGGCACTGTCATAGATCATAGCCTTAACAGGCAGTCACATCAGCTGTTTTACAAGTTATGCCATTTTTTATGCTGAAAAACAAGAAAGATAAATCATGTATAAAGCATGAATTGCTTATGAAACACTTTCCAACTGCAATGCAATTTTATTCAAACATCTCTAAAATGCGATACATTCAGCGGTTATATTTTTAAAATTATCACAATACTACAATAATTCATTATATTTGAAGACGTAAAACTTCATCGTAAAAAATGAACTTTATTCAAACGACGTTATTGAAATATAAATCGTCTGGATCTCTATGTAAAAGCAATTAATATTTTATTCACACACTTTTATTCCATTCTTTTCATTCATCACAATACGTCTTATAATAGGAAAAAGTCTTATAATATCTTCTGCTTTTTTATGAGAAATCAATGAATGTTTCATTCATATCAACTATATTATAGACTCCAAAGCAAAATAATTTTGCGTTAAAGAAATTTTACAATTCTTATATAATTGATCTCACAGTTTGATGTGTTTACATTCTCCATAAGTGAAAATTTGGCTTCGATGTAGAAATAATCAAAATTTGATGACCAATTAAAATCAAATATATTGTAATTGTGCTGTTTCAAAATGCAGATGTAAAGAAATTAAACAAAAATAAAGCGGTTTTAGGACGGATACAACACTAAATATAAATTAAAAATAACTTTAAAAATCACGATTTTCACACAAGATGGATAGAATAAATTATTTAAACTCAAATATATTGTAATTGCTTTGTTTCGGAGGATAGATGCATAGAAATTAAGCAAAATAAAGCGGTTTTAGGACGGATACTACACAAAATATAAATTAAAAAGAACTTTAAAAATCACGAGTTCGATAAAAGATGGATAACATATTTCTTATTTTGAAGTGGATCACGTGATATTTTCATATAATATGGGTGCAATTATTACTTTAATTTTCATTTAAAAAACTAACGAATGCATTTTGCTGAAATTTATTTCATATTACTTTCCTTATATACATAATGTATAAGGAAAGTATTGTGACGGGGTCGAAAATTCGAATTAGAGTTTTCGACGGGAGAGCACGTTTCAAGCATCCCTGATCACGAATCAAACATTTTTGAAGTGATGTTTGTGTGTGTGTGTGTGTGTGTGTGAAAGTGTGTGTGTGTGTGTGTGTGTGTGTGTGTCAGTGGGCCTGTGGAGACGATAACTGACGAACGAATGGAACAATTCGAACGAAATTTGGTACAAAAATCACAATCCATAAACACTGGAAGCCTATTGTTTTTAAACGTAATCGAATGTTCAGAAACCCCTAAATTTTCGAGTGAAATTTTGAAAAAATCGTCAAAAAATCAAAACCGCTAATAAAGTTACGCAATTAGACATTTCTTATGTAATTTTTCATTAGAAAACGATTAACATAAAATTTAAAAGGCTAACATGAACTGTTCTCGAGATATTTCACATTTTTCAAAAAAATTATCAAAAAGTCATATAAAATAAAAAAAATATATTTCCTATTGAGAAACATGATCACTTTTCATATGTACTACCATGCGATAAATTGGGTGACATCATTCTCGTGGATCTAGCTCGTTCCATTCATGAGAAAAGATACTTCGAGTAATACTTTTGTATTTGAATGCCAATAGTCATTTATCTGTTATAAGAATAACTTATTTCTCTCAGTAAAGCTTGGCGAGATTTTGGCGACGAATTTGGCGGAATGTCGCCAACTTGGCGACTTTTTGTATTGTTGTCAAATTAACGAAAATATCGCCAAATGGATTAAAATGACGCTAAATCAATGAAAATGACGACTAATTGTCGATAATTCCATATCTTGGAAAGAATATAAGTATTTACTATAAGAAAAACCTATTTTTTTTTACTGTAAAAGTAGTAAATTCATTGCATTATATAAGGAAAGTCATGTGTTGCCCACATCAGATTTTTTTTATGGGATAGTTTGAATATATCCTAAATTTTCCAAAGCAGTTTGTAAATTTTTAATAAGTATATTTGTGAATTAAAATATGTATGAAAAATTAGGACCCATAGGGTTTAATGTATGTATTTCGTTATTTCAACCCGGGTTCAATCCAAAACTAATTGGGTGATATTATTCATTTATATTCCCATATGCTCCATAGACCGTCTGAAAAACATACTAAAATTTCATTTTGATAAAGTCATTTTTACGGCAATTATAGCGCGAACGGGCGGATGGACAGACAGGCATGCGCGAATGAGCAAAGTTTTAAACACTTTTCAACTATGTTGTAATGTGTTAAAAAGAATGAATCATCCACCACTTTTGTACTACAAATTTTAAGGACGCATTCAATATTTGCACCTAATTCGATTCGCACCGGAAAACTAATTTAGTACATATTAAATGTATTTTGTATATGAGGTATTTGTGATACTGTAATCACATATCTTGATACGTAACCATGGGAAAAAAGGAAATGGTGTAAATATAGTGAAATGTATACTATGTTTTGTAATTTACGTTTATATCTAGGCCTTTGCACAGACGGAATAGGGATTTTTTGGCGCCTTTGGGTTGTGCGCACACTGACATGGATTGTAAATATTCAGAGATTTAATTGCAGCAAAATGTCAAAGTTGAGCTACAAATATTTGAGAATTTATAGCCCTGTCAGGTGTGGCTCGCGTCGGGGTACCTCCTTGGGACCACCCGGTTGTCGAGAATGCTCTCTGGTTCTTCTATTTTAGTGGAGCGCATAAAAAATGAGCGTCGCTTCAAAGACCAATGGTGAGGCATTTTTGGACCTCCTCCTTTTTTATAGCGTTTGGGAACAGCGAATGAGAGTTGGGGGGATTTCCTCCCTGTTTTGTGTCGTTCCCCTTATTTGCAAAGTTTGGATTTTTTAAGAAATGTGAAAATTAGTCAGTTGCTTTTCTGAGCTCGAGTAGAGAGCACTCCAAGTGCGGGGCACTTGTATTTCGGTGTAGCCCGACCCGGCATGTATTTTTGATGCATCTCTGACCCGGCATCCGAGGTCCCTATCTCGGGCGGCAAATGCCTTTGCCGAGGAACCGACGTAGTGAGTCCGGTATAGAAGGCGACTCGCAGCCAAGACGAGCCGAGCCTAACTCAGCGCGAGGGCGCATTTTCTCCGGGCAGTTCGACCAGAAAATGGAAGAAGGTCGTCATGTTTTATTTGGTTGCAGTACACACAGCTCTACCACCAAACGGCGCGGTGTAGGACCTTTGCTCCTTTAGCTGCATTTAAGCCGTGGTAACTGTAATACTGCGTGTAAGGAGTGTTTGCGGAGCATCAATCCACGGCTCCTAAGTAGCAGTTAATCACTACAAATAAAGTATCTGATCTCCACTCTTTAGGCAAGGGCCTGTACGCATGCTCACTCAAGAGCCGCTGGGACTTAAGCCGAAATTAAGAGGAGGAGAAGGAAAGTGAACAGTATGCCTATCGTCATTTGTTTTTGTTAGTTGCAGTGCAACACAGCTCTACCACTAAAACGGCGCGGTGTAGGAGCTTGCTCCTTTAGCTGCATTAAGCCGTGGTAACTGTAACACTGCGTATATGGAGTGTTTGTGGAGCATCAATCCCGGGATCCTAAGCAGCAGACGAATCTCTACGCAAACGTATATATTTGGCAAAACCTGTACGCATGCTCACTCAAGAGCCGCTGGGACTTAAGCCGTCGTTTAAGAGGAGGAGAAGGAAAGTGGACAGTGTGCCCATCTCCAAAATAATACTTGGCCAAAAATTTCGTCACCTGGTGATACGCACCGTGTTTTCTCAGACTGGTAGTGTTTTCCATGAACTATTCAAATAAATGAACCAAACTTCAATTAAGCGTGCCACACATTCCAACGTTCAGAGGTCAGCTACAGCACTCAGTGGAGTTCGTATGTATGAAGGTATGAAAATTATATATTGACTTTAAAATGTGTATATGAATGTTTAAATCACTGATGTGATCCAATAGTGTAAGGGCAAGGTTATGCTAAATGGGAGTTTTTACAAATTTTAATATATATACATTGTGTCTTAACAAAAAGTAATTAATTACAAGTTTTGGATGATAAATAAAATATTTGCAAATTAATGCAAAATAAACTGTGCACCCCGAGGTCAAGTTTAGGTAATTTGGGAACTCTTTTGTAATTGTGTAATTTTGTATATTAATGTGTAAAATTGAGATTTCATGTGTTCTATAAATAAAATTGTTAGTTGGCCACAAAAAGGGAGTAATTATTTAGTTTAGTAAATGCAATGTACTTTGGTCCAATCGGACCCCACTATACTTTAACGCGGTTGAGCCTGGTGGAACTATTTGGTGAGTATCTTTAATGTATTTATGTGTTTAAGTTTATTGTATTTATGTGTAAAATCCACCTCACCACATGGACCACCGCAACGCGTACTTGGTGCCGTGTCGTTCGGAAACGAACCACGGGTTTTTGCTAGATAAATTGTTGTGTGGGAAGCTTAGCCAAAATTGCGGGCCAGTACTGAAGATACAGAAATTGAGTGTAAATATACAATATTTAGTGTGTAAAGGATAGACGGGGTGTACTTAAATAAATTATCAACGCAAGTAAATAAAAAAAAATAGAAGTTAAGTAAAATAAATGCTGTATAAAAATATATACAGAGATAGGATATGCAAAGTATATGAATAACTGTGGTAAAGAGTGTTTTCATCTTTGGAAATATTGTGTATAAAAAGTATATTATGTGTGTGCAAATTTTAAATCATGTTGTGAAAAGCGTAATGCTATAACTCTCTGTAATATTTCAAAGTTACAAAATTTAGATCAACAAAAAATTAGGATTAATTGAAAGTGATTCATTATGTATAGAATTAGACTAGCAAGTTCAGTGATTAGTTAAGTGAAATAAAATAATATAAAAGTAAAAAAAAAAAATTAAAATAATCTGCTAAAGTAAATAAAAAAAATTAAAATATTATAGAGCAGAAATAAATAGTAAGTGTATGCAAATAAATGCAGCACAAGGTGTAGAGCCAGTGAATGTGAAAATAAATTTGGAAATGTTTTACAATATGTGTAAGATTCTACAATAATATTAAAATTAATTTAGAAAATATTCTGCAAAAAAAATTTTTTTTGAGTAGTCTACAATAGTTAGAGAAATTGTAGAAATTATTCTGCAATATGTTTTTACTATTCTACAACAAATTTAAAAATAATTGGAAGGTAGTCTACAAATAGATAATGTTGTGTTAATGTAAAGAAAATAAATATAATTATGAAAATAGAAAAATTATGTAGATAGAGCAAATATTAAAATTAAGTGAAAAATAAAATAGACAACACAAGTGTGTTACAGTAGCATAGTGCTGCAAAATGTGCAAAACATAGGGCAGCAAAAGCATATGATCAGTATTGTATATTGTGTATTGTATATTATGTATTGTATATTGTGTAAACTGTAGTGTTGAGGAAAACTCTGTAGTATTTTAAGAATTAGTGTGAGGATAGGGATAATAGTTCTCCAAATGCACGGTACTCAACAAAATCGCAAATTAAATAAAACTTCAAAAAAATTGTCTCGAGGAGGCAATTACAGCGGATAGTAAATATGTAAAATATTAATTTTATACAACAAAAAAAAAGAAACAGTAGGAAAGTATCAGCGTATTATCAGTAATGTTGTCAATAAGTAGCAATGAAGTACAACGTAAAATTCTTAGCGCCAGCCATTTATGAAATTTACCAGCGGTTCATCGATAGCAGTACAGCTAAATTAAAAAGCGCTAGATTCCCGTCCCATTTTATGCAAGTAGATATTAAATAAATGAACGCATAGTAAAAAGGAATAATTATGTACAAGATTAGAGAATCACAGAGGAATAACAATATACAGATTTTAATATAAATATAAGTGAATGACAATAAAAGATAAATTAAGAATAAAAATAAATAAATAAATAAGATATAGCTGCGTTAGACGCATGATTCATGAAGCGGACAAATAGCAGGTATTTTATACGCGGGTCGTATATTATAAAATGCGGAAACATTAATTTAAAAGGTGTCCTAGGTAAATCTAAACTTTATTCAAAAAATTTGGGTGTGGTGAGGTGGATTTTACACATAAATACAATAAAACTTAAACACATAAATACATTAAAGATACTCACCAAATAGTTCCACCAGGCTCAACCGCGTTAACGTATAGTGGGGTCCGATTGGACCAAAGTACATTGCGTTTAGTTAAAATAATTAATCACTCCCTTTTTGTGGCCAACTAACAATTTATTTATAGAACACATGAAATCTCAATTTTAAACATTAATATACAAAAATACACAATTCAAATGAGTTCCAAATTTACCTAACTTGACCTCGGGTGCACAGTTTATTTTGCATTAATTTGCATATTTATAAAATCCAAACTAGTAATTAATTACACAATATATATATTCAATTTTGCAAAAACTCCCATTTATCATACCCTTGCCCTTCCACTATTGGATTACATCAGTTACTTAAACATTCATGTACACATTTTAAAAATCAATATATAATTTCCATACCTTCATACATAGGACTCTCACTGAGTGCTGCAGCTGACCTCTGCACGTAGGAAAGGGTGGCACAATTAATTGAATGTTTAGTTCATTGATTCTGAAATGTTCATGGAAATACTACCAGTCTGCGAAAAACACGGTGCGTATCATCAGGTGACGAAAATTTTTGCCAAGTATTATTTTGGAGATGGGCACACTGTCCACTTTCCTTCTCCTCCTCTTAAACGATGGCTTAAGTCCCAGCGGCTCTTGAGTGAGCATGCGTACAAGTTTTGCCAAATATATACGTTTTTGTAGAGGTTTGTCTGCTGCTTAGGATCCCGGAATTGATGCTCCTCAAACACTCCATACACGCAGTGTTACAGTTACCACGGCTTAAATGCAGCTAAAGGAGCAAGGTCCTACACCGCGCCGTTTTAGTGGTAGAGCTGTGTTGCACTGCAACTAACAAAAACAAATGACGATGGGCATACTGTTCACTTTCCTTCTCCTCCTCTTAATGCGGCTTAGACCCAGCGGCTCTTGAGTGAGCATGCGTACAGGCTTTACCTAAAGAGTGGAGATCAGATACTTTCTTTGCAGAGATTGGCTGCTGTTTAGGAGCCCTGGATTGATGCTCCGCAGACACTCCATACACGCATTTTTACAGTTACCACGGCTTAAATGCAGCAAAAGGGGCAAGGTCCTACACCGCGCCGTTTTGGTGGTAGAGCTGCGTGTAATGCAACCAAATAAAACATGGCGACCTTCTTCCATTTTCTGGTCGAACTGCCCGAAGAAAATGCGCCCTCGCGCTGAGTTAGGCTCGGCTCGTCTTGGCTACGAGTCGCCTTCTATACCGGACTCACTACGTCGACTCCTCGGCAAAGGCATTTGCCGCCCGAGATAGGGACCGCGGATGCCGGTTCAGAGATGCATCAAACACACATGCCGGATCGGCTACACCGAAATACAAGTGCCCCGCACTTGGAGTGCTCTCTACTCGAGCTCAGAAAAGCAACAGACTATTTTTTACATTTCTAAAACTTTCAAACTTTACAAACAAGGGGAACGACACAAAACAGGGAGGAAATCCCCCCAACTCTCATTCGCTGTTCCCAAACGCTATAAAAAAGGAGGAGGTCCAAAAATGCTTCACCATTGGTCTATGAAGCGACGCTTATTTTTTATGCGTTCCACTAAAAAACAAGAACCAGAGGGCATTCTCGCCAACCGGGTGGTCCCAAGGAGGTACCCCGACGCGAGCCACACCTGACAGGGCTATAAATTTTCAAAGATTTGTAACTCAACTTTGACATTTTGCTGCAATTAAATCTCTGAATATTTACAATCCATGTCAGTGCGCACACAACCCAAAGGCGCCAAAAAATCCCAATTCCGTCTGTGCAAAGGCCTAGCTATAAACATAAATCACAAACATAGTATACATTTTAAATTACAATACACATTCCCGTTTTTCCCAGGGTTACGTATCAAGATATGTAATTACAGTATCACATTGGGTAGCTCGTGAATACATGCAAAAATGCGCCGAAATAAAACATAAAATAAAAATTCAAATCACATGGAAAATAGACGTAAATTTAGATTAAAAATAAGTAATAATAACATTTTGAAAGAGAGATCAGGGATTGTTTTTAACACAGTATCAGTTGAAACGATTTTGGATTTCCCGCCAATGTAGCACGCAGGTCAGATGACAAAGAGAATGAAGTTGACTTGTAAAATTAGACAGCCAAATTTCATTTCCACATCAAATAACTCACGTGTGTGTAAAACACAGAGATAACATTGCTAAAGAACATGCTAAAAACATGCTAAAATACTTACCTGCTCTTTGGTGCTTAGCAAAATGGAAAAATACGATGTGAATGGCTATGCGGACAGCCAGCCGCGCTTCTGCTCTGAATCGAGCTACGCAAGGCGCGAGTTCGGACTTCCGGTCTTCGAGCGAATTCGGAGAAGGGTTTTGGTGGGTTGCCTGGCAACAAGCAGATGTTTACTCGTAAACAGAGGAACGCCTGGACTGACAGTTGTTTTGTTGTGGTCGTATTACGTTGTAAATTAAAATGTGTAGAGTATAAAATTGTGAAATTATACAAATGTAGATCAGATAGTACTTGTTGTGTGTAAATGTATATGATTCGAACTGTAAACAAAAAAAAATGTGAACTGTGAGAAAAAGTGAGGGAAAATCTGTGAACAAATAATGATGATGTAAAGTGTACTGTATAATATTTTGTAAACCTAGCTTGACTTCTTTTCTGTTCAGGGGGGTGAAAATATGTGATACTGTAATCCCATATCTTGATACGTAACCCTGGGAAAAAAGGGAATGGTGTAAATATAGTGAAATGTATACTATGTTTTGTGATTTACGTTTATAGCTAGGCCTTTGCACAGACGGAATAGGGATTTTTTGGCGCCTTTGGGTTGTGTGCACACTGACATGGATTGTAAATATTCAGAGATTTAATTGCAGCAAAATGTCAAAGTTGAGCTACAAATCTTTGAGAATTTATAGCCCTGTCAGGTGTGGCTCGCGTCGGGGTACCTCCTTGGGACCACCCTGTTGTCGAGAATGCCCTCTGGTTCTTGTATTTGAGTGGAGCGCATAAAAAATGAGCGTCGCTTCAAAGACCAATGGTGAGGCATTTTTGGACCTCCTCCTTTTTTATAGCGTTTGGGAACAGCGAATGAGAGTTGGGGGGATTTCCTCCCTGTTTTGTGTCGTTCCCCTTATTTGCAAAGTTTGGATTTTTTAAGAAATGTGAAAATTAGTCAGTTGCTTTTCTGAGCTCGAGTAGAGAGCACTCCAAGTGCGGGGCACTTGTATTTCGGTGTAGCCCGACCCGGCATGTATTTTTGATGCATCTCTGACCCGGCATCCGAGGTCCCTATCTCGGGCGGCAAATGCCTTTGCCGAGGAACCGACGTAGTGAGTCCGGTATAGAAGGCGACTCGCAGCCAAGACGAGCCGAGCCTAACTCAGCGCGAGGGCGCATTTTCTCCGGGCAGTTCGACCAGAAAATGGAAGAAGGTCGTCATGTTTTATTTGGTTGCAGTACACACAGCTCTACCACCAAACGGCGCGGTGTAGGACCTTTGCTCCTTTAGCTGCATTTAAGCCGTGGTAACTGTAATACTGCGTGTAAGGAGTGTTTGCGGAGCATCAATCCACGGCTCCTAAGTAGCAGTTAATCACTACAAATAAAGTATCTGATCTCCACTCTTTAGGCAAGGGCCTGTACGCATGCTCACTCAAGAGCCGCTGGGACTTAAGCCGAAATTAAGAGGAGGAGAAGGAAAGTGAACAGTATGCCTATCGTCATTTGTTTTTGTTAGTTGCAGTGCAACACAGCTCTACCACTAAAACGGCGCGGTGTAGGAGCTTGCTCCTTTAGCTGCATTAAGCCGTGGTAACTGTAACACTGCGTATATGGAGTGTTTGTGGAGCATCAATCCCGGGATCCTAAGCAGCAGACGAATCTCTACGCAAACGTATATATTTGGCAAAACCTGTACGCATGCTCACTCAAGAGCCGCTGGGACTTAAGCCGTCGTTTAAGAGGAGGAGAAGGAAAGTGGACAGTGTGCCCATCTCCAAAATAATACTTGGCCAAAAATTTCGTCACCTGGTGATACGCACCGTGTTTTCTCAGACTGGTAGTGTTTTCCATGAACTATTCAAATAAATGAACCAAACTTCAATTAAGCGTGCCACACATTCCAACGTTCAGAGGTCAGCTACAGCACTCAGTGGAGTTCGTATGTATGAAGGTATGAAAATTATATATTGACTTTAAAATGTGTATATGAATGTTTAAATCACTGATGTGATCCAATAGTGTAAGGGCAAGGTTATGCTAAATGGGAGTTTTTACAAATTTTAATATATATACATTGTGTCTTAACAAAAAGTAATTAATTACAAGTTTTGGATGATAAATAAAATATTTGCAAATTAATGCAAAATAAACTGTGCACCCCGAGGTCAAGTTTAGGTAATTTGGGAACTCTTTTGTAATTGTGTAATTTTGTATATTAATGTGTAAAATTGAGATTTCATGTGTTCTATAAATAAAATTGTTAGTTGGCCACAAAAAGGGAGTAATTATTTAGTTTAGTAAATGCAATGTACTTTGGTCCAATCGGACCCCACTATACTTTAACGCGGTTGAGCCTGGTGGAACTATTTGGTGAGTATCTTTAATGTATTTATGTGTTTAAGTTTATTGTATTTATGTGTAAAATCCACCTCACCACATGGACCACCGCAACGCGTACTTGGTGCCGTGTCGTTCGGAAACGAACCACGGGTTTTTGCTAGATAAATTGTTGTGTGGGAAGCTTAGCCAAAATTGCGGGCCAGTACTGAAGATACAGAAATTGAGTGTAAATATACAATATTTAGTGTGTAAAGGATAGACGGGGTGTACTTAAATAAATTATCAACGCAAGTAAATAAAAAAAAATAGAAGTTAAGTAAAATAAATGCTGTATAAAAATATATACAGAGATAGGATATGCAAAGTATATGAATAACTGTGGTAAAGAGTGTTTTCATCTTTGGAAATATTGTGTATAAAAAGTATATTATGTGTGTGCAAATTTTAAATCATGTTGTGAAAAGCGTAATGCTATAACTCTCTGTAATATTTCAAAGTTACAAAATTTAGATCAACAAAAAATTAGGATTAATTGAAAGTGATTCATTATGTATAGAATTAGACTAGCAAGTTCAGTGATTAGTTAAGTGAAATAAAATAATATAAAAGTAAAAAAAAAAAATTAAAATAATCTGCTAAAGTAAATAAAAAAAATTAAAATATTATAGAGCAGAAATAAATAGTAAGTGTATGCAAATAAATGCAGCACAAGGTGTAGAGCCAGTGAATGTGAAAATAAATTTGGAAATGTTTTACAATATGTGTAAGATTCTACAATAATATTAAAATTAATTTAGAAAATATTCTGCAAAAAAAATTTTTTTTGAGTAGTCTACAATAGTTAGAGAAATTGTAGAAATTATTCTGCAATATGTTTTTACTATTCTACAACAAATTTAAAAATAATTGGAAGGTAGTCTACAAATAGATAATGTTGTGTTAATGTAAAGAAAATAAATATAATTATGAAAATAGAAAAATTATGTAGATAGAGCAAATATTAAAATTAAGTGAAAAATAAAATAGACAACACAAGTGTGTTACAGTAGCATAGTGCTGCAAAATGTGCAAAACATAGGGCAGCAAAAGCATATGATCAGTATTGTATATTGTGTATTGTATATTATGTATTGTATATTGTGTAAACTGTAGTGTTGAGGAAAACTCTGTAGTATTTTAAGAATTAGTGTGAGGATAGGGATAATAGTTCTCCAAATGCACGGTACTCAACAAAATCGCAAATTAAATAAAACTTCAAAAAAATTGTCTCGAGGAGGCAATTACAGCGGATAGTAAATATGTAAAATATTAATTTTATACAACAAAAAAAAAGAAACAGTAGGAAAGTATCAGCGTATTATCAGTAATGTTGTCAATAAGTAGCAATGAAGTACAACGTAAAATTCTTAGCGCCAGCCATTTATGAAATTTACCAGCGGTTCATCGATAGCAGTACAGCTAAATTAAAAAGCGCTAGATTCCCGTCCCATTTTATGCAAGTAGATATTAAATAAATGAACGCATAGTAAAAAGGAATAATTATGTACAAGATTAGAGAATCACAGAGGAATAACAATATACAGATTTTAATATAAATATAAGTGAATGACAATAAAAGATAAATTAAGAATAAAAATAAATAAATAAATAAGATATAGCTGCGTTAGACGCATGATTCATGAAGCGGACAAATAGCAGGTATTTTATACGCGGGTCGTATATTATAAAATGCGGAAACATTAATTTAAAAGGTGTCCTAGGTAAATCTAAACTTTATTCAAAAAATTTGGGTGTGGTGAGGTGGATTTTACACATAAATACAATAAAACTTAAACACATAAATACATTAAAGATACTCACCAAATAGTTCCACCAGGCTCAACCGCGTTAACGTATAGTGGGGTCCGATTGGACCAAAGTACATTGCGTTTAGTTAAAATAATTAATCACTCCCTTTTTGTGGCCAACTAACAATTTATTTATAGAACACATGAAATCTCAATTTTAAACATTAATATACAAAAATACACAATTCAAATGAGTTCCAAATTTACCTAACTTGACCTCGGGTGCACAGTTTATTTTGCATTAATTTGCATATTTATAAAATCCAAACTAGTAATTAATTACACAATATATATATTCAATTTTGCAAAAACTCCCATTTATCATACCCTTGCCCTTCCACTATTGGATTACATCAGTTACTTAAACATTCATGTACACATTTTAAAAATCAATATATAATTTCCATACCTTCATACATAGGACTCTCACTGAGTGCTGCAGCTGACCTCTGCACGTAGGAAAGGGTGGCACAATTAATTGAATGTTTAGTTCATTGATTCTGAAATGTTCATGGAAATACTACCAGTCTGCGAAAAACACGGTGCGTATCATCAGGTGACGAAAATTTTTGCCAAGTATTATTTTGGAGATGGGCACACTGTCCACTTTCCTTCTCCTCCTCTTAAACGATGGCTTAAGTCCCAGCGGCTCTTGAGTGAGCATGCGTACAAGTTTTGCCAAATATATACGTTTTTGTAGAGGTTTGTCTGCTGCTTAGGATCCCGGAATTGATGCTCCTCAAACACTCCATACACGCAGTGTTACAGTTACCACGGCTTAAATGCAGCTAAAGGAGCAAGGTCCTACACCGCGCCGTTTTAGTGGTAGAGCTGTGTTGCACTGCAACTAACAAAAACAAATGACGATGGGCATACTGTTCACTTTCCTTCTCCTCCTCTTAATGCGGCTTAGACCCAGCGGCTCTTGAGTGAGCATGCGTACAGGCTTTACCTAAAGAGTGGAGATCAGATACTTTCTTTGCAGAGATTGGCTGCTGTTTAGGAGCCCTGGATTGATGCTCCGCAGACACTCCATACACGCATTTTTACAGTTACCACGGCTTAAATGCAGCAAAAGGGGCAAGGTCCTACACCGCGCCGTTTTGGTGGTAGAGCTGCGTGTAATGCAACCAAATAAAACATGGCGACCTTCTTCCATTTTCTGGTCGAACTGCCCGAAGAAAATGCGCCCTCGCGCTGAGTTAGGCTCGGCTCGTCTTGGCTACGAGTCGCCTTCTATACCGGACTCACTACGTCGACTCCTCGGCAAAGGCATTTGCCGCCCGAGATAGGGACCGCGGATGCCGGTTCAGAGATGCATCAAACACACATGCCGGATCGGCTACACCGAAATACAAGTGCCCCGCACTTGGAGTGCTCTCTACTCGAGCTCAGAAAAGCAACAGACTATTTTTTACATTTCTAAAACTTTCAAACTTTACAAACAAGGGGAACGACACAAAACAGGGAGGAAATCCCCCCAACTCTCATTCGCTGTTCCCAAACGCTATAAAAAAGGAGGAGGTCCAAAAATGCTTCACCATTGGTCTATGAAGCGACGCTTATTTTTTATGCGTTCCACTAAAAAACAAGAACCAGAGGGCATTCTCGCCAACCGGGTGGTCCCAAGGAGGTACCCCGACGCGAGCCACACCTGACAGGGCTATAAATTTTCAAAGATTTGTAACTCAACTTTGACATTTTGCTGCAATTAAATCTCTGAATATTTACAATCCATGTCAGTGCGCACACAACCCAAAGGCGCCAAAAAATCCCAATTCCGTCTGTGCAAAGGCCTAGCTATAAACATAAATCACAAACATAGTATACATTTTAAATTACAATACACATTCCCGTTTTTCCCAGGGTTACGTATCAAGATATGTAATTACAGTATCACATTGGGTAGCTCGTGAATACATGCAAAAATGCGCCGAAATAAAACATAAAATAAAAATTCAAATCACATGGAAAATAGACGTAAATTTAGATTAAAAATAAGTAATAATAACATTTTGAAAGAGAGATCAGGGATTGTTTTTAACACAGTATCAGTTGAAACGATTTTGGATTTCCCGCCAATGTAGCACGCAGGTCAGATGACAAAGAGAATGAAGTTGACTTGTAAAATTAGACAGCCAAATTTCATTTCCACATCAAATAACTCACGTGTGTGTAAAACACAGAGATAACATTGCTAAAGAACATGCTAAAAACATGCTAAAATACTTACCTGCTCTTTGGTGCTTAGCAAAATGGAAAAATACGATGTGAATGGCTATGCGGACAGCCAGCCGCGCTTCTGCTCTGAATCGAGCTACGCAAGGCGCGAGTTCGGACTTCCGGTCTTCGAGCGAATTCGGAGAAGGGTTTTGGTGGGTTGCCTGGCAACAAGCAGATGTTTACTCGTAAACAGAGGAACGCCTGGACTGACAGTTGTTTTGTTGTGGTCGTATTACGTTGTAAATTAAAATGTGTAGAGTATAAAATTGTGAAATTATACAAATGTAGATCAGATAGTACTTGTTGTGTGTAAATGTATATGATTCGAACTGTAAACAAAAAAAATTGTGAACTGTGAGAAAAAGTGAGGGAAAATCTGTGAACAAATAATGATGATGTAAAGTGTACTGTATAATATTTTGTAAACCTAGCTTGACTTCTTTTCTGTTCAGGGGGGTGAAAATATGTGATACTGTAATCCCATATCTTGATACGTAACCCTGGGAAAAAAGGGAATGGTGTAAATATAGTGAAATGTATACTATGTTTTGTGATTTACGTTTATAGCTAGGCCTTTGCACAGACGGAATAGGGATTTTTTGGCGCCTTTGGGTTGTGTGCACACTGACATGGATTGTAAATATTCAGAGATTTAATTGCAGCAAAATGTCAAAGTTGAGCTACAAATCTTTGAGAATTTATAGCCCTGTCAGGTGTGGCTCGCGTCGGGGTACCTCCTTGGGACCACCCTGTTGTCGAGAATGCCCTCTGGTTCTTGTATTTGAGTGGAGCGCATAAAAAATGAGCGTCGCTTCAAAGACCAATGGTGAGGCATTTTTGGACCTCCTCCTATTTTATAGCGTTTGGGAACAGCGAATGAGAGTTGGGGGATTTCCTCCCTGTTTTGTGTCGATCCCCTTATTTGTAAAGTTTGGATTTTTTAAGAAATGTGAAAATTAGTCAGTTGCTTTTCTGAGCTCGAGTAGAGAGCACTCCAAGTGCGGGGCACTTGTATTTCGGTGTAGCCCGACCCGGCATGTATTTTTGATGCATCTCTGACCCGGCATCCGAGGTCCCTATCTCGGGCGGCAAATGCCTTTGCCGAGGAACCGACGTAGTGAGTCCGGTATAGAAGGCGACTCGCAGCCAAGACGAGCCGAGCCTAACTCAGCGCGAGGGCGCATTTTCTTCGGGCAGTTCGACCAGAAAATGGAGGAAGGTCGTCATGTTTTATTTGGTTGCAGTACACACAGCTCTACCACCAAACGGCGCGGTGTAGGACCTTTGCTCATTTAGCTGCATTTAAGTCGTGGTAACTGTAATACTGCGTGTAAGGAGTGTTTGCGGAGCATCAATCCAGGACTCCTAAGCAGCAGTCAATCTCTACAAATAAAGTATCTGATCTCCACTCTTTAGACAAGGGCCTGTACGCATGCTCACTCAAGAGCCGCTGGGACTTAAGCCGAAATTAAGAGGAGGAGAAGGAAAGTGAACAGTATGCCCATCGTCATTTATTTTTGTTAATTGCAGTGCAACACAGCTCTACCACTAAAACGGCGCGGTGTAGGACATTGCTCCTTTAGCTGCATTAAGCCGTGGTAACTGTAACACTGCGTGTATGGAGTGTTTGTGGAGCATCAATCCCTGGATCCTAAGCAGCAGACGAATCTCTACGCAAACGTATATATTTGGCAAAACCTGTACGCATGCTCACTCAAGAGCCGCTGGGACTTAAGCCGTCGTTTAAGAGGAGGAGAAGGAAAGTGGACAGTGTGCCCATCTCCAAAATAATACTTGGCAAAACATTTCGTCACCTGGTGATACGCACCGTGTTTTCTCAGACTGGTAGTGTTTTCCATGAACTATTCAAATAAATGAACCAAACTTCAATTAAGCGTGCCACCCATTCCAACGTGCAGAGGTCAGCTACAGCACTCAGTGGAGTTCGTATGTATGAAGGTATGAAAATTATATATTGACTTTAAAATGTGTATATGAATGTTTAAATCACTGATGTGATCCAATAGTGTAAGGGCAAGGTTATGCTAAATGGGAGTTTTTACAAATTTTAATATATATACATTGTGTCTTAACAAAAAGTAATTAATTACAAGTTTTGGATGATAAATAAAATATATATGCAAATTAATGCAAAATAAACTATGCACCCCGAGGTCAAGTTTAGGTAATTTGGGAACTCTTTTGTAATTGTGTAATTTTGTATATTAATGTGTAAAATTGAGATTTCATGTGTTCTATAAATAAAATTGTTAGTTGGCCACAAAAAGGGAGTAATTAAAGGGAGTTAGTTTAGTAAATGCAATGTACTTTGGTCCAATCGGACCCCACTATACTTTAACGCGGTTGAGCCTGGTGGAACTATTTGGTGAGTATCTTTAATGTATTTATGTGTTTGAGTTTATTGTATTTATGTGTAAAATCCACTTCACCACAGTATTAATATTAATAAACCTATAATTATCTAGAGCTGTATTTCTCAATATTTATGATTTTATCTCTCCTTCATATGGAGATTATTACGAAAATATAGATATTTAATATATTTTGTATACGAAATTTAGATATAAACTTGTATTTATGTATAGTAGTGTTTTTCAATATTGTTAACGTGTAAAATACCCTTACTGGAGTTTGTTTCAAAAACCAGACGTATTAAATATCCATACAGGCAACCTTCCCTATGACGTGATTCTAGGGTTGCCACATGCTAAAGTTCGGAGAGGTTGTTAGATTTAGCGATATAGAGCTAATTTTGTGACATTTGGAGACTTTCGAATGTTAGAAATCACCTCAAAATAACGAATACTCTACAAGATACGATAGACTTCTATAAATATCTACAGAAAATAAGTAAAAGGAGTCATCACTCGAAGAGTAATTGACGTAATATGAGCTACATTGAATTGGGAGTTACGTCAGTGCTTTGATAATAGTAACAGATGTTTTGTGAAATGTGATACGTTAATGCTTTAAGAATGGTAGTATCTGTTGTGTGAAAGTAGTGGAGCATGTAATTGCTGTTTTACTGTACCTGGCAGTGTAGTACCTGGTAGTTTAGCGATCTTATGAGACAGTTATCGAGTAATTTGCTGTACATTGTTCCTGTTTACGCTGTGCCTGTGAATAAACGTATTATTTATCCAGAAATTTAGACTCGTTCTTGTATCCTGTGCATACACCCACGATTCCAAAAGGTACTTCGTAACAATATTTATGTCCTTGTCTCTCCTTTATATAGAGATTTTAAGTATCATCGTCAGAATATTTAGTATCCGAAAAGTTGTCTATTGTGCAGACTTTTGGCAATTTGTATGGGCATAAAGTACATCCAAGAATTTGTATGAGAAATACTGCTGTATATTTGCTCCAAAAGAGATCACAGCTCGAATACGAAAATACTCAATTTCACTATATACGTATAAATATACAGGGTCTTTCTAAAGTCCGTATAAATTTTGAAAATTCATTAAAAATCGAAAAATCATCGCATTGAGGTACAGTTTGTACCATAAGTATTGCCAAGGTTTTTTTTTTCTGACGTGAAAAAATTTAGTAGTTTAAAAAAATCCCCTATAGGTGTTGCTTAACCGAATACATCTTTCAGAAGTTTGCAAATGAGGCTGTTATAAATGAGCTGTAGTGCTCCGTAGATTCTTCATTTGATTCATTAGTAAACGGGGCAAAGAAGAAGTTTTTACGAGAATGTTAACTTTGATCGAGAAAGCCTTGTTAGTGTAGCTGTATTACGTGAGCGGAGAATCAGCATCAGATGCTTCGCGAAAATTCTGAATTATAAAAAATCTAAAGAAAGGAAAAGATCCTATCACCTGTTCAGGGTTACTTAGGCTTGTCACACGATTTGACACGTACACTAAGTTATTTTAGTTGTCTTTCCAATGCGTTCAGCGCCACCATTAGGTGATTTTTTTTAGTAACAAAAATTTTTCATGTCAAAAATTACTCCCGTCATAACAATACTTATCGTACAAACAGTATCTCAAAGCGATGATTTTTCGATTTTTAATGAATTTTTAAAATTTATACGGACTTTTGAAAGATCCTGTATATGAACACACACACATATATATATAATATATATATATATATATATATATATATATATATATATATATATATAATACATACATATATAAGTAATTGCGCTATAATGCCTGTAAAATGAAGAACGTTTTGACAGACTTTAAAAAACAAATAAAAAACAGGGGTTCGTAGAAACACTTGATTTCTAGAATGTGAAATAAAAAAATACTGAAACGGCAAGCAACCATTGTCATACATCACACGAGATGTAAAAGGAAAGGTCATGATTTTTAAATATTGCTTATTTTCTCGGTAAATTCTTCCTGATATTACTTATTAAGAAAAGTATTTATATTATCATCTTTGTGTACTTTTCTGGAGGATACCGTAATTGGAAAAAAAATAAAAGTATTAAGTCTAATATTTGCGTATATCTTGCAGAAAAATGAAAGTATGTTTTAGATTGCAATATGTGCATATTTATTTAAACTTGTTAAAAACAGTAGGAGGGAGTTGACAAACGCCGATTCCTCTTTTCCATGCATATCCGTGGTTTACTTGGACGGGCACAGCTCAATAACCGAGTGGACTTTGCTGGTTTTTATAGTTAAAACTCAAACTTCTAATTCAGCCATAAAAGTTGATAAACTAGCCATTTTTCTATTTTTTTAGGTATATAGAATTGTTGACAACTTTATCCATTCCTTCCCCTGATCCATTCTGACAAGCAGCAATGATCGCAGAACTAGGATTCAAAATTGGTAAAAGATTACCAGTTGAGTGCTTTATTGCATGTATGTGACAACCTTTTTGTGGTGCACACAAAAAAAGAAAAGATATGCAAAACATATATTAAATTAAATTCCCTTAAACATGGCCGTACGATCGTATAACGTGAAACTCATGAAACCTTAAACATTAAACACATTGCGTTGTATACCTCTTAAACCCACCTTATTAATCTTCAGTGCGTGTCCTGGAATAGAATATTTATTAACATAATACTACAATTAATTGCACGATTTTAACTTTAAAATAAAATCATTTATTAACAACATAGATTACTTATTAAATTAATTACAACAATTGTTCATATTAATTGCAGCGGAGAGAGCAAATGTGAGACCATTTAATTAAAAATGCCTAAATTGCATTGATGACCTTCAACAATAATTGAGCAAAACATGTGACAATTGGCTTTTTCGCACTAATCACCGTTTCAAAATCATTTCTGTATCTTCAACATTTTTATTATTTTTATCATTTGCACAAGTATAGTCATTAGCATGGCTGCCTTCAAAAATGTGTTTATTATCCATTTGCCAAAGTTATTGCATGTATTAAGTCTAATATTTGCAACTAGTTTCCTTAATTTTAGTTTCATCATACACTTTATTATCGATCTGTGTCGATTTTGAGTTTACTTTATATATGTGATTATCATTTACATTTAATTTCGCATTGCGATCATCATTTATACTTTTATTAATTCCTTCTTTACTTGTTATGATATCATTTATATTATTTTCTGCACATTTATTTACCTAAATTTTCATTTTATTAATAGTTTCCTCATAATTCAATTTCTGGACATCATCATTGAATATTTCCCTTTTGGGATGCGTACAAACAGTTGCGACAAGTAACGCTTGCACCTCCGGCCAGGGTGATGATGTACTTTTTCCATAATTACAATTCTATTTTTAAAACTTTTACAACAAAGTTGAAAAGTGTTTATGACTTTGTTCATTCTGTCTGTCTGTCTGTCTGTCTGTCCGTTAGCACGATAACTGCCGTAAAAATGACTTAATCAAAATGAAATTTTAGTATGTTGTTCAGACGGTCTATAGGACCGCTGGGAATATAAATGAATAATATCACCCAATTAGTTTTGGATTGAACCCGGGTTGAAAAAATGGAGTACATTGAGTCCTATGGGACCTAATTTTTCAAGCGTTTTTTAAGCGGATTTAAAATTCACAAATTACTTCGAAAATTTTAGGCAATATTCAAATTGTTCCATAAAATATATAAAAAAAAATTCAGCGAAATATATTCTGTTGTTTTTTAAATAAAAATTAAAATAATAATAACACCTCTTATATGAAGCGATCAAGTGTCCATGATATGAAACGATCACATGACCCACTTCAAAATGATATATGGCATCCATCTTGTGTCAAAATCGTGATTTTTAAAGTTCTTTTTAATTCATATTGAGTGTTGTATCCGTCCTAAAACTACTTTATTTTTGCCTAAATTCTGTGCATCTACACACTGAAACAACGCAATGACAATATATTTCAGTTTAAATGCTCTTCCAAATTTCATTATTTCTACTATTAAGCCTATTTTTCACCTATGTAAAATGTAAACAGCAAAATATGTAGAATGAGTTGTATTAGAATCGCTGTAATTCTTTAACACAAAATCATTTAGACCATGGAGTCTGCTTAGCTGATATGAATGAAATATTCATTGATTTTAGAAAGAGAAGTACGATATTTTTCGATGAAGTTTTACGCATTGAGTTTACTTACTTGTAGCTCAATGGTCTTAATTTTTAAATAAAATAAATTATTATAGTATTGTGATGAATGACATGAATGGGGGAATTATTTATGAATGAAATGTTGCTTTTATAGAGAGAGCCAGGCGTGTTATTTTTTTATGACGTCATTTGAATGAATTTCAGTTGTTTTCGATGATGTTTTCAAATATAATAAATTATCGTAGTATTATGATAATTCTAAAATTATTACCGAGGAATGTATCACATTTTAAAGATGTTCAAACCAGGCAATTTATACTTTAATGCCGTCATTTGAATGAAGTTAATTTTTTTCGATGAAGGTTTAAGGTGTCAAATATAATAAATTAATATAGTATTGTGATAAGTTTTAAAATATTACCGAGGAATGTATTGCATTTTAGACATGTTTAAATAAAATTGTATTGAAGTTGGAAAGCGTTTCATAATCAATGCTTTAAGCATGATTGATCTTTCTTGTTTTTATTTAGCATGTCAATTGTATTTTCATGATAAAAGTTTTGATTTGATTAAACATTGGGACCTGGGCTTCGCGTACAAATCTCCTTTTCATAAATTTGGACTTCATATATCTCTTCATAATTAACACTTTACAAAAAAGTTGATAAGTGTTTATGACTTTGTTCATTCTGTCTCTGTCTGTCTGTCTGTCTGTCTGTCCGTTAACATGATAACTGCCGTAAAAATGACTTAATCAAAATGAAATTTTAGTATGTTCTTCAGACGGTCTATAGGACCCATGGGAATATAAATAAATAATATCACCCAATTAGTTTTGGATTGAACCCGGGTTGAAAAAATGGAATACATTGAGCCCTATGGGACCCAATTTTTCAAGCATTTTTTAAGCGGATTTAAAATTCACTAATTACTTCCAAAATTTTAGGCAATATTCAAATTGTTCCATAAAATATATAAAAAAAATTCAGCGAAATATATTCAGTTGTTTTTAAAATGAAAATTAAAATAATAATAACACCTCTTATATGAAGCGATCACGTGTCCATGATATGAAACGATCACATAACCCACTTCAAAATGATATATGGCATCCATCTTGTGTCAAAATCATGATTTTTAAAGTTCTTTTTAATTCATATTGAGTGTTGTATCCGTCCTAAAACTACTTTATTTTTGCCTAAATTCTGTGCATCTACACACTGAAACAAGGCAATGACAATATATTTCAGTTTAAATGCTCTTCCAAATTTCCTTATTTGGACTATTAAGCCTATTTTTCACCTATGTAAAATGTAAACAGCAAAATATGTAGAATGAGTTGTATTAGAATTGCTGGATTTCTTTAACGCAAAATTATTTAGCTCATAGAGTCTGCATGGCTGATATGAATGGAATATTCATTGATTTTACAGAGAGAAGGACGATTTTTTTCTCATAGTTTTCGAAGTTTCAAGCATAGATTTTAATTACATGCAACTCCATGGTCTTAAATTTTTAAATAAAATAACTTATTATAGTATTGTGATGAATGAAATGAATAGGAAAATGTTAATGAATGAAATGCTGCTTTTATAGAGAGAGCCAGGCGTGTTGTATTTCGATGGCGTCATTTGAATAAATTTCAGTTGTTTTTGATGAAGTTTTCAAATATAATAAATAATTGTAGTATTATGATAATGTTAAAAACATTACCGAGGATCCATGTGATTTATATTTAATTGTTGTCATTTGAATGAAGTGAATTTTTTCGATGAACTTTTAAGTTTTCAAATATAATAAATTAATGTAGTATTGTGATAATTTTTAAAATATTGCCGAGGAATGTATCGCATTTTAGATATGCTTAAATAAAATTGCATTGAAGTTGGAAAGTGTTAGTAATCAATGCTTTATGCATGATTGATCTTTCTTGTTTTTATTATCGTGTCCGTAACTTTTTGTAGCGTTGTCGCTTTTATTTAAATGGAACATTGGTTTATTTTTAAATTTTCACCAGGCCAAAGTCCCTTGTCATTTTAAATGACCGCGATTTCGACTGATGCTGCGGTCGCCTATTTATATTATACCTTTCATTTCTTTACGTACTTCTCTGAATCCGCTTTTTTGCCCGTTTCTAAATTGACTTCTTTTATATTCATATTTATTTTCTTCATTTTTCTGTGCGTGTTGGTTGTGTCAACAGATAGAGAAATAACGTCCTTTCTTTCCTCATCCTATGCAATATATAATTGCATTTTTTGATTTCTGCCGTTTTTCATCTTTTATTTGCTGAATTTTAGTTTTTAAATTTTGTATTTGCCTCTCCATCAGTCTATTAAAATCTTTGCCTATATTTTCATCGCTCTGAATCGTATTTTTTACTTACGTACTGGCGAACCCGTCGAAAATATTTTCAAGAAGTTCCGCATATTCCACCGCCTTTTCAAAATCCTGTATATTAAATTTTTTTTGTATTTCAAATGCCAGATATTGTCTTACAGACTCTATAAATTTTACAAATATTAAATTGTTCTTTCGTTCGCATAATTCCCTAAAAGTTCATTGTTTGAATCTGAAATTTCCAACTCCAACTCCGACACTTTCATACCCGGCGTCCTTTCATTCCTGCCGCCATTTTAATTTTATTTTAATTTTTCTGCTTTTGCAGCACTGTAAGAGATGTTTCAAATTGTTTTATCTTTAACTTTTTGATATCTTTAACATTATCTGCTTTTTGCAGCCCATTTTTTTTATAAAAATGTATGCGCTTTTTCCTTTAAACGGGTTTTCAAAATTGCCGCTTTATTTTCCTCCTACCATTCAGCCATCTTTGCAATATTCTCAAATTGATTAATAAAATATTCGATATCCTCGTCTTTACGTCCATTAAAACCTGGCAATAACTTTATCAATCCAAAATTCTCCATTTTTTACCCTTGGACTTTCAATAATACTCAATTGCGGTCTCTGAGGCGACTTCTGCAGTCTAGAAATTTTCTGAGGCATTTAAAGGAAAAGTATTCCTTCCAAAATCGTAACTTAATGGCATAAAATACACAATTCAACATAATACACACCAAACACTTCTAAATGCAAATTTCTTAATTATTTACTTTTTCAAACATATTATTTTCAATTTCTTCCATATATTTATTTCCTTATACATTTAGTGAATGTGCATGTTTAACGTTAAACACTACTAAAATCAGGTCATCACTTGCTTCTCCATTAAAATTATTCAACTCATTTAAATTATTTTTATCAACCTTAGTAGTATTTATTAAAATTTTCATTTAATTTTTTTAACTCGAACCAAAGAATCGCGAAAACCAAATGTGGTGCACAAGAAAGAAAACATTATTAAATGCAAAGCGCATCTTTACTTTACCGAAAACATTTACTTAAATTCATATACTACTTATTAAATAAATTACAACACTTGTTCATATTAATTGCGGCGGAGAGAACAAACGTGAGACCAGTTAATTAAAAATACCAAAAATGCATTGATGACATTCAACAATAATTGAGAAACACATACCTTCAAGTCTGTCTTTGGACATTGATTCCAACTCTCACATTAGAGTATTTTGTACTGGAACCAACTCATGAACTGGAACCAATCCTTTTGTACTGGAACCAATACTACTCTCCTGCATCTCTCTAAGAAAAATCGCTATTGTCGGCGAAGTCATTGAGAAATCGCTTGTAGAAGTCGTGAAATCTCTCGTAGAAGTAATTCTGAATATCACCTAGAACCTTTTGTTGCCGCCTCTTTTACTTGCGGTCTGTAACGCTCCTTATCGCTCTGATTGGCCGACCTTAGAGCAATGCGATCAGACATCTTCCAGAATTGGTCAACGGTTTTAACTATTCCCTTGGCTATATGTAACCTCTTAGGTTTATGACCTAACTGACTTCTCGGGTCAAAGTGTTGTAAAAATTGGCGTTGTTACGTCTGCTGCTACTGTTAAACATGTCATACATCGTAAATATTGAACAAAAAACTGTCTCACCAAATCTTTCTCAAATCTGGTTTCACATTTTTATATGTAGAAGTTGCTAGCTATGGAACGGGCGTCATCTATCTTATTTATGCACTGGTTGGGTGATTCCAATCTTTCATACAGGCTCCTACTGTTGCGTATTCAAACTAAAAGGACCATTGAAGTATCTCGTAATCAGTTCATTTTTACTTTCTCATACGTAGTATTGTTTTCACGAACATTTTCAGTTTCGATATTTTGCTGCCAATATATGTTTTAACACCTTTTGAACAGGTGTTTACTATTTTTGACTATTTATCTATCTATCTGACAGACGTCTGTCGTCGATTTTTTGTGTATACAATAGCACCTACAAAAAATCTGATGTGGGCAGCACATGCCTTTCCATATATAATGCAATGAAATTACTACTTTTACAGAAGAAAAGGTTATTCTTATAGTAGATATTTATATTATTTCCAAAATATTGAATTTTCGTTAATTAGTCGCTATTTTCGTTGATTTAACGTCATTTTTATTCATTTGGCGAGATTTTCGTCAACTTGACAACATTGAAAAAGTCGCCAAGTTGGTGACATTTCTCCAAATTCGTCGCTAAAATCTCGTCAAGCGTCATGGATAGATAAATAATTTATTCTTATAACAGATAAATGACTATTGCCGTTCAAATACAAAGTATTACCCAAAGTACATTTTCTCATGAATGGAACGAGGCAGATCCACGAGAATAATGTCACCAAATTTATCGCATGGTATTACATGTTGAAACGTGAACATGTTTCTCAACAGTTAATTTTTTTTTTAATTTATGGGATTTTTTGATAAATTTATTTGAAAAATGTACAATATCTCCAGAACGGTTCATGCTAGCTTTCTAAAGTTTGTGGTAATCATTTACAAAAAAAAATTACATACAAATGCCTATTTGGGTAACTTTATTAAAGGTTTTTGATCATCTTTTCAAAATTTCATTCTAAAATTTAGGGGGTTCTGACCATTCGATTATGTTTAAAAACAACTTTCAAAACTTTCAGTATACACGGATTGTAATTTTTGTACCAAATTTCAATCGAATTGTTCCATTCGTTCGGGAGATATCGTTTCCACATGCTCACTGACATACACACACACACACACTCGGACATCTCCTCAAAAATTTTCGATTCGTAATCAGGGATGTTTGAAACGTATTCTCCCGTCGGAAACTCGAATTCGAATTTTCAACCCCGTCACAATACTTTCCTTATACATTATAGTATGTATATAAGGAAAGTAATATAAATGGATTTTCACGAAAATGTATATCCTACATTGTTATCAAAAAATCTAGAATTAGATAGAATTTTTTAAAATTCGAGCGAAAGTTTTGAATTTTATTCTGAATCTCATATTTTTTAACATTGCAGCTTGAAAAATATATGTTCTTTAACGCGGTATTTTAATTCTGAAATTGACAAATGATATCTATCCCAAATTAGGTGTTTTGATTGAAAAATTGTATGTTCTATCACGTGATATTTTAAATTTTGAATTGTAAAATAGGTATAAAATGCATTTATGTGTCACTCTAGTAAGATTAACTGTTACAAATTGTACAATGTAAAACTGGGTTACCTAGCAGTTGATAAGCAATGTTTAAGAGTTCAAGACAGGTCTGTGTTGACCTTAGTTCACTCTTCTTTTCGAAAAGGGGGATACCGTAAGGATTAACAATTTATATTCTCAAGTTCTTATTTTCAAGCAGTATCTTCTCCGAAAAAAAAAGAAGTGGCTAAATTTAAATAGCAGCCGCGCAGATTTACGATGGACAGGTGGGGCTGATAACCCGAGTTATACGACGATGGTTAGAGACTGTTCAATACAGGTAAGTCGGAACGAGGTACAGAGTGTGTAGTGTGTCGATGCAGACGATGTGTTTTAAAATGATTTATTATTATAAATTACGTAAATGAAGTATATTTGTAATATTTGAAGTATATATGATTTTTTAAGTTTAAGAATAAACTTGTTGCTTTAAGAAGGATGCCTGAGTAATCATTCCAACGCTTTCACACACTGAGTCCCGATTTCGAACCGTAAGGTTAACAATCACTCAGAAAGTTAATCTGGTGGATAAAAGTAGCAGCAGAAAGCTAACATGAGGTAAAAATAGCAGGAGGCGGTCATAATTATTATCAGTTACACACCAACCTGACATTAGAGGGTGGAGAATAGAGAATCCACTTCAACGTTAAGCGTTTGCAATTTCGTTCCAGTAGCTCAGAGGTAGAGCTTTGATTGATTAGTTCGAAGATATGAGATTCAATTTTCAGTTGGGGCAGCTAGGATTCTTATATTCAATGCTGATAAAGGTAATGTAACAGAGCCCATTTCCTCTAAAATGTAATCTATCAGATTTACAAAGCTGTAAGCCATACGACTGGACAATACTCTGATGGATACACTCTGCATTCTACATTATCTATTTTGAGTAAAACATTAATCATAGAAAATTTTGAAGTTTCATTGAATGCTATAAAGCAGACTATACTTATTCAAATTAATCATTTTCAATAATTATAAGACATAAAATTTTAGAATGAACGATGCCCCAAGTCATGCGATCACATATTTCTAAATACTTAAAGTATCATTAATATCATTACAAACTATCAAAACATATTATTCTACAGAAAATAACTATCATGAAATAACTATCATGAAAATTTAAATGATGGGCTTCGTAATATAATTGTGGTTTGAAGAATTTGTTGACAATCTACTGTTCATTTATCTTAAATTAAGTAAAATAAATGTTACGTCTTCTATATGCAATTTAATATCAATACTTAATTTATCTTTGATCATAATAGGATATGATGTTTCTCCTGAAATATTAGAATTAGTTATGGTGTACCTTTTTTAAAACTAATTACTCAATTTTCCGATTTAAACTAAATTGTAATGTCATTGAAATTGTCTTATGCCGCATTTGAATGTACATTTCAGATGTAACTTAGAATTGCTCATAATAAAGTTGTTTTTACTTGAAAGTTTTAATGTATTTTGAATCAAAATGAATAATATATTAAATTTTCATTTGAATCATCTAATAAGAAGTAGTTGTCTAGTATAAATAAATGTCATATTAAATTTTAATAATAATATATCTGTATCTTAATTATAATAAATCTCGTAATAAAGTTGTTTTTACTTGAAAGTTATAATGTATTTTGAATCAAAATAGATAATATATTAAATTTTCATTTAAATCGCCTAATATGAAGTCCTTGTCTATATAATAAAATGCAATGTCCGTGTGTCTGTCTGTCTGTCTGTCTTATACACTATAGGCTCAGCGACCGCGCGTCGCTGAGCTACGAAATTTTGCAGTCGGAGACGCGGGGGGGGGGGAAAGGGGGACAAGTAAAAACTGATTTTTATAATTTAAATTTTTTTCTGTTTTTTAATGTTTTATGCGATTTCGACCGTTTCCCCCCCTTTTTCCCATTTTTCCTCCACCATCCAGACGTCTTGGAAAAAAGCAAATCACGCGACCGCAAAGAGCCGTCAATTGCGAGTAAAAAATATATCAATTTCAAATCTCAATTTCAATTTCTAATATGTTTTAAAGACTTTAAAACAAAAGACACTTTCGGCTCAAAAAAACGAACTTCCGTTTTTAAATCCTCGTATCCGAAAATATATCGAGCATTTCCACTAATGATTTACATTTTTAGAAAGATCAAACATCAGGCTTTCTTACAAGCCTAATTATAAATAGCAACCCGATCCTGATTTTAAAGAAGTAATGATTTTAAATTTCTTGACGAATTCTCGGGAAGTTCCGACTTCCCAATTCCCCTGCCCGAGCAGCATGAGACGTCAAGCTATTTCCATGGAGATCGTGCATTGGGTTAGAAAATTACGTGATATTTTAAATGATGGAATTAAGAGCTTAGCATGTGGTCATTATAAAATTTAAATGATTGAATTATAGTTTGTACGGTTTTTGGCCTAGGGACAATTAAAAACCGAAATAGTGTTTCCTTTTTATAAGATTTTTGGCTCATTATGCTGGATTGAATTGTGGCGATGTATTGTTTCCATCGGGTGGTGGTTGGGACCACAATGAAAATACTTAAACACTGAAGATATAAAAAAATAAATAAAAAGAAAGTTAAGGAAATTGTCGCGGAAGGCGCGGTAGCCCAGTGGTTAGCGCGCAGTAATTGCACTCGGTAGGCCCGGGTTCGATTCCTGCCACTGCCAAACCTGCCGCCGTGTTTACGCGGAGTACGATCACGTGAAACATGTGGGTCCTTAAGTCCTTTCGAGAGATTGGTGGTAGGGGATGGAGGATACGGTCCCTGTGGATGCCTCTCCCACTGGGTTCCGGTCTAAATAGTGTGGCACTTCCTGACCGTCCAAATAGTTACCTTACACCTGTCTGAGAGAGTTTGGCGCGGTCAGAATTTTCAAGGGCAGCGAACAGGCTGGTCGCCGAAGACGGCTAGTATAGTATAAATAAATGGTATATTCATTTTTAAAAATAATAAATATATGAAAATAAATAAAAAATATGATTGACATGTTTGTTTACAAACACTCTCGAACAGTATGTAAAATTTATTTCTATTCTGCATGAAGGATTATGGCTCAAAAGCAATATTTTATTTATTTTCCTTTCCTTACATTTCAGTCACTTTCTTACTTATTATTTTACTAAATTAATATGATTTAAAAATAAAATTTTGTATTTAAATAGTATATAAATGAAACTGTTATTAAATGAAATATGTAATCTAGTGCTAAATTGAGTGGTAAAAAATTGCTTAGATACCAGAATTAGTTGATATTCACAATGCCTATCAGGTAACCGTAACATTATCTACAATTTGAATTTTATCAGTGACTGATGATGGTAATAAAGTAAACATTCCTCGCTAATAAAATTAAAACGCACATTATCAAGTACGTAGTAGATAAAATGAAACATTAAATACATTTTCTTTATTTGAATTTATACAATTAATGACTAAAATGTCATTTTGTATGACTTTATAGAATAGAACTTATACCTCATCATATAAATCACTCCTCAAAAAAGGAAATATTTATTTAAATAGCCTTGACGACCCAACCCCAATATTTTATATAGATCACATTCGGCGAAAAACAATTCATAATTTGAACCTCAATCCTATAATTGCCAAAAATTTAAAACGCTTTTGTTACATAAAGAGAGAGACAATTTATATTTACATTATCAACCATAAAGCCATAAGAATTAGTGTGCCAACTAAAATTGTTGCATATTGTTTGTAAAAATATTTATATAATTTTACACTGTTATGTGACATATAAATAACTAGATCTGATTATTAATATTTTGTAAATGTAAAAAAATAAAAGGTATCTTAGCCATTTATCAGCCAGTTTCAAAGAAAAGAACAGTATCTTTTGTTGGATAAAAAGATTAATACCAACAAAATCAAGAACGCGTATGTCAACTACTGTACTTACTTGTGCTCTGTCTTTTCATAATTAATTTAAGACCCAATATTCACTCCCATTTTCCAAAATTCGCCAAGTTCATGATATTATTCTAAAGTGTGCGGTAATGCTGACAAATGATCGTCAAATTTCTCACCAAGTGCTATAAATAGATACATAGATAGACGCCATTAAGAGGGAATAACTTTTCTTTGTAATACGAAACGTGTGGAACAATCTATTTACTGCTTTTCCTGAATATAAAAAATAATAATAAAGTCACAGAAGATAAATATATTCAAAACTCATTTTGCTCCAATAATTTGATAGGAAATATTAATTTACAATTTCTTTATCTGAAAATATCACCCCACGTTCTCATTATCAATTCAAATAGTAAATGTTTTATGCTGAAATAAAAGCGATTTCGTCCCTACCTTAAACAAAAATGCAAGAAAATAATAAATGTTTTAACGCATTTAATCATTGTTCTTTACTTATCTCTGAGATATTGTTTTAGACTAATTAGTTCACCTTATACGAGCGTCACACTGAAATTTTTGAGATACGGCTAAATGGTGCAAGTTAAGCTTACCAACTCTAAGGAATGTTCAAAGTACTCCCCTCCAACATCAATGAATGCACTTTTGTAGACGAATTTTCTAAAGATTAAATACTTCAAGCCATCCATTTCTTGGAATCGGTAAAAAATATGCTTTTATAGCCTCATCAATCTGATCTTTGGAATGAAAACGACGCTCACGTAATATTTCTCTTAGATTAAAAAATAGCCAAAAGTCACACATTGCAAGATCAGGAGAATAAGGTGGAAGTTCCATCACTTTAATATTCTTTTGTTCATGAAATTCGACTGCCATTCTTGCTAAATGAGAAGATGCATTATCACAGTGAAGCATGAGTCCCCTAACATTCACTTCCTGAGGAACTTTTGGAAGACACCTAGTGGTGTACCAGTTAGTTATAACTCTCTTTTGTCCCTCTAGCTTTATGGCTTTGATCTAATCTGCACTTCTGCAGAACACTGCATAGATTACTTATTTCATTGTGTATTGTCTTTTAACCATTGTTGGTTTGGGGTCATCTTCAAAGACCCATATTTTATTTATTGGCGTGTTGGAATGCCAAAAAAAACGGTTTGTACGCTCCATCATCAGTTATGATTTCAGAAATAATACGATGTCCACCATCATTAAGTAGTTTTAGGGTTTCTTTACTGATTCTTACACGGTTCGCTTTTTGGTGTTCTGTTAAATTATGGGTTACCCAACGACAAAGTAATTTTTTCATCTGCAGTTCTTCATCAATAATTTTATCTATAGATGCGTATCCAATAAATAAAAACGACGTATTCCTTTTGTATTATTTGGTAGGTACAACGATTATCACTCATTAACAGTTTTCGAATGACCGACACATTTTCTGGGACTACAGCTGCCAAAGGTCTTCCTGTGTGTTTTTCATCCAGAAGAGAATTTTGATCTCTTCTAAACTCTGTAAACTATCTAGTGGCACGAGGTGGAGCATCATTTTTTTATGCTTCACCTTTGGCTGCGGACATAAAAGGGTTCAAATTTAAATATCCGACCAATAATTTTTTCTAGCGCATGTCGTCTGCCTATGTCTCAAAAATTTCAGTGTAACCCTCGTAAAAGTATATAAATTATTTATGCAATTAAATGAAGTTTATTTCCTTTTTACCTATATTTCAATGCATTGTATGTACATGAGTACAGACTGTAAAGGCTCTAAAATTTGATTACGAGTTTTCATATAATCTGCAAGTCGATAGATCAAATATCGTAAAAAAACATCCTCATCACTTAAGATATATCGTTCTCAAAATATTTTAGATTTTGAAATTTTGCTAATTGACGATAATACAAAAGGAGTCAGTTGATTGAAGAGAAATGAATTTTTAGATTCATCAGTTTTGATATAGTTTGAAAAAGATACTAATTTTATGTATTATTATTGTTGACAATTAATCTCAATTTAGTGAATACAAATAAGGACAGAAAAGGCACATGTCAGTTTCTGGTGGAATTAAAAGCCATGTGCTATTTTATTAAATGTATATGTGCTTTATTTTAAGTGATGTTAATTTCTGAGCATATTTTAATCTGAACTGAACTCGGGTCTTCTGAGTGCAATCGCCATGCTAACCACCGGACTATCCCGCTCCCACAAACTGCTACTTGTAAGAATTCAACTCTCCAGTACTTCCTTAAAACACTGTCATAAACAAATAAAGTGACTACAACTATTTTCAGGGCGTTATAAATCCTCTCTTTTAGGTTCAGAAAATGTATGTCCATTTAACAAAGGATAAGACACAATTGATACATTTTTTTTAAAAGAGGCATTATTGCATTGGACACCAAAATTATCTTGTTAAAAATTATTGGCACATAATGAACTTATACCTGTTTTCTTCATGGAAGTACTAGAAAATTAATCTCATAAATAGCTTCCTTTTAAAGTCGCTCCCACAGTATAACCCTGCCTATTAACTTTAGAAATAAAAAGCTGTTTTGGAGATTGCAAATTTTAAAGTTGCCTTCACTAAATTTTTCCAAACTCGATACCTTACATCAGATATTTGAATCAGTCGAGATTCTTAAATACGCAAGTATGCTCGACTTCAACTTCAGATATTCATTTTTGCGAACTTTGTGTCATGTATTGTAATAGATAGTTTATCAAATCTAAAGTAAGAAATTTGGTCCATAGATTCACCAGTAATATATATAGAACGTTTCAAGAGCCAAAAATGCTGTTATCCTAATAATTTGTGTACATTGTATCCGGTTTTTCTGCTAGAACTTTGCTATATCCTTTGTACTTAACGAAATAAAAATGCAGCATAATTTTCTTGTTACAGTAATAGTATTCCAGAACCTTCAGAAATACAGTTTTCCGCATCTTCGCAAATATCCAGTATTCTAGTGTAAAATGATTTGGTGTGTTTTTGCAGATATATTTCGTTTTGAGCCAGCAAATTTACACAAATTATTGGCATTCTTGCGAATAGATCGTTATATGTAACTTTCCAGAGAGTTTCATTTATTACTATTTAGACAAAATCGCAGAAAAGTAAATAATTTTTTGGAATTATTATGACAGAAACATATTTTCTTTAAAATTCATGATTTTTATAGCAATGTGTCTTATCAGAAACATTTATAAAACTCAGATCAAGTGTCACGATATTGTTCCGTGTTTAGCGTTAATAAACAGTTGTACTTCACGGAACGTGACTTTATGCAGATATTTATTTCAAAATATTTATCTAAAATTGCAGAAAAGTAAAAATGTTTTTGTAATTATTATGACATGAACATATTTTTTCTGATTCACGATTTTTAAAGCAATATTTCATGTAAAAACCATTACAAATAACGGAACAATGGTTCCGATGTTGTTCCTGGTTCCGTAGTATTGAACAATTATAAAGCACGGAACTAAGGTTAGTGTTTGTGGAAGAAATTGAAATTTGATCTGTACTATGCTCGTAAATGATATCAAAATAGTATATGTCAACATACATATATGGAATGCAATCTTTCTTTGTCTTAACATGTCTGTTACAATCTTCAAGAAATATATTAAGTGTTTTGAAAAAAAACCTTAACATAATTTGCACAAGAAAACTTATGAAAAATATACATATTTCACTTTTTCTTTTTTTTGAATTTATACAATTAATGACTAAAATGTCATTTTCTTTGACTTTATAGAATAGTACTTATATCTCATCATATAAATCACTCTAACTCAAAAAAGGAAATATTTATTTAAATAGCCTTGACGACCCAACCCCAATATTTTATATAGATCACATTCGGCGGAAAACAATTCATAATTTGAACCTCAATCCAATAATCGCCAAAAATTTAAAACACTTTTGTTACATGCAGAGAGAGACAATTTATATTTACATTATCAACCATAAAGCCATAAGAATTAGTGTGCCAACTGAAATTGTTGCATATTGTTTGTAAAAATATTTATGTAATTTTATACTGTTATGTGACATATAAATAACTAGATCTGATTATTAATATTTTGTAAATGTTACAAAATAAAAGGTATCTTAGCCATTTATCAGCCAGTTTCAAAGAAAAGAACAGTATCTTTTGTTGGATAAAAATATTAATACCAACAAAACCAAGAACGCGTATGTCAACTACTGTACTTACTTGTGTTCTGTCTTTTCATAATTAATTTAAGACCCAATATTCACTCCCATTTTCCAAAATTCGCCAAGTTCATGATATTATTCTAAAGTGTGCGGTAATGCTGACAAATGATCGTCAAATTTCTCACCAAGTGCTATAAATAGATACATAGATAGACGCCATTAAGAGGGAATAACTTTTCTTTGTAATACGAAACGTGTGAAACAATCTATTTACGGCTTTTCCTGAATATAAAAAATAAGAATAAAGTCACAGAAGATAAATATATTCAAAACTCATTTTGCTCCAATAATTTGATAGGAAATATTAATTTACAATTTCTTTATCTGAAAATATCACCCCACGTTCTCATTATCAATTCAAATAGTAAATGTTTTATGCTGAAATAAAAGCGATTTCGTCCCTACCTTAAACAAAAATGCAAGAAAATAATAAATGTTTTAACGCATTTAATCATTGTTCTTTACTTATCTCTGAGATATTGTTTTAGACTAATTAGTTCACCTTATACGAGCGTCACACTGAAATTTTTGAGATACGGCTAAATGGTGCAAGTTAAGCTTACCAACTCTAAGGAATGTTCAAAGTACTCCCCTCCAACATCAATGAATGCACTTTTGTAGACGAATTTTCTAAAGATTAAATACTTCAAGCCATCCATTTCTTGGAATCGGTAAAAAATATGCTTTTATAGCCTCATCAATCTGATCTTTGGAATGAAAACGACGCTCACGTAATATTTCTCTTAGATTAAAAAATAGCCAAAAGTCACACATTGCAAGATCAGGAGAATAAGGTGGAAGTTCTATCACTTTAATATTCTTTTGTTCATGAAATTCGACTGCCATTCTCGCTAAATGAGAAGATGCATTATCACAGTGAAGCATGAGTCCCCTAACATTCACAGTCCCCTAACATAACTTCCTGAAGAACTTTTGGAAGACACCTAGTGGTGTACCATTTAGTTATAACTCTCTTTTGTCCCTCTAGCTTTATGGCTTTGACCTAATCTGCACTTCTGCAGAGCACTGCATAGATTACTTGTTTCATCGCTCATTGTCTTTTAACCATTGTTGGTTTGGGGTCATCTTCAAAGACCCATATTTTACTTATTGGCGTGTTGGAATGCCAAAAAACGGTTTGTACGCTCCATCATCAGTTATGATTTCAGAAATAATACGATGTCCACCATCATTAAGTAGTTTTAGGGTTTCTTTACTGATTCTTACACGGTTCGCTTTTTGGTGTTCTGTTAAATTATGGGTTACCCAACGACAAAGTAATTTTTTCATCTGCAGTTCTTCATCAATAATTTTATCTATAGATGCGTATCCAATAAATAAAAACGACGTATTCCTTTTGTATTATTTGGTAGGTACAAAGATTATCACTCATTAACAGTTTTCGAATGACCGACACATTTTCTGGGACTACAGCTGCCAAAGGTCTTCCTGTGTGTTTTTCATCCAGAAGAGAATTTTGATCTCTTCTAAACTCTGTAAACTATCTTAATACAGTGGCACGAGGTGGAGCATCATTTTCTTATGCTCCACCTATGGCTGCGGATATAAAAGGGTTCAAATTTAAATATCCGACCAATAATTTTTTCTAGCGCATGTCATCTGCCTATGTCTCAAAAATTTCAGTGTAACCCTCGTAAAAGTATATAAATTAATTATGCAATTAAATGAAGTTTATTTCCTTTTTACCTATATTTCAATGCATAGTATGTACATGAGTACAGACTGTAAAGGCTCTAAAATTTGATTACGAGTTTTCATATAATTTTCAAGTCGATAGATCAAATATCGTAAAAAAACATCCTCATCACTTAAGATATATCGTTCTCAAAATATTTTAGATTTTGAAATTTTGCTAATTGACGATAGTACAAAAGAAGTCAGTTGATTGAAGAGAAATGAATATTTAGATTCATCAGTTTTGATACAGTTTGAAAAAGATACTAATTTTATGTATTATTATTGTTGACAATTAATCTCAATTTAGTAAATACAAATAAGGACAGAAAAGCACATATCAGTTTCTGGTGGAATTAAAAGCCATGTGCTATTTTATTAAATGTATATGTGCTTTATTTTAAGTGATGTTAATTTCTAAGCATATTTTAATATTTTATAATAAGTATAATAGGACATTTTAATATTCAGGACTATTTTACAAAGGTGATTCTGCGGTGCACATTCAAAAACAAATACAAAGCATGCTCTAAGTTAAACTCTTAATCAAAGCCGTTGATAGTATATCGTATAACACTTGCGCTGTAATGAAATTGCGCTCTAATAAAACCCACCATATAATCTTTAGTGTGAGCACTGGAAGGAAATATATTAACATACTACTACTCACAATTAACTGCACGATTTTTGAACTTAAAAGTAACATTATTTATTACGAACATTCTCTTAATTGTTAGATTAATTACAACAATATCATATTATTTGCGGAGGAGGTTGGACATGTGAGACTAGGTAAGTTTTTCATGAAATAGGATATGACCTCATACAATTATTGATATGCACACATACCTCCAATTTCGTCTTTTCTACATTTACTCACGGCTTGCTGTTGCACTTCCCCCTTCAGTAACCTTTGTCCTCCTTGGTATGCTTGGTCTTTCTTGGTCTTTCTGTCTTGCACACTACTGTTAGGCATCTTTCACTATATTACAAAGAATCTCTTACTGAACTCCGAACGCAACTGCACAGATTCTAATTTCTATATTTTAATATTTTAAACTATCTTGAAAAAGTAGTTTAAATTTCGAAATTTCAATATTTTGAAAATGACTAAAAATGACTAAAGAAGCTAAACCATACACAAATAAATATGTTATGTATAAAATCATTTGGGCTCCAACTAACTGGGGCCACTGTCGATTTTTATATGAAAATCATGCTTCACATTATGTTCACGAGTAGTAACTTTTAAATATGTATTTACTCACTTGACGATAACAAAATTCCGAATAATACCGTACCCCTTTCGTTTTCATTTGTAAGCAGCTTTTCCTGCGCGACCCATGAAATGCTAAAATTCTCGAAATAATGAATAAGTCAACTCAATTCACAGACTTCTCAAACACAGATTTGAGGAGAAATTACTGAATTAATGTCCTCGGTAATTTTACCAGCACTATTGCATAATTTACGTTGGAACTTTATCATTTATTTTAGGCAAATCCAGGCACAGATTTTGGGAAATATGTTAATCTGGACTGTTTTCAAAATGCGTTCTAATTAGCGGAATTATGCAAATAGTTTTCTGGGTGTTAATGAATTCTCAGTATGTAGTGTTTCTCATTAGAAATACTTTATTAAGTTTTATAAAACCTTACATTAAAGCCTGTAGATTAAAAAATGCCCTTCAAATTGTTATGTTTTTTGTCAGGAAGCTCATATTTTTCGAATTGAAAAATATATTTCCCAAATATTTCCCAAAGTGTCAAGAGCATCCCAAAGTTACCATATATCCCAACTACAGACTATATATTAGCGTATGAATTTCAAATTATTTTGCCAAAATAAAATTATTGACTTCAGAAATTGAATATACCGGTAAGACATGCTATACGTTGTAAAGAACTCTGCTTCCTCAACCGGTAATCGAACCCTGGATCTTCGAACTGGCCAGTCGACAATTTACCATTGAGCTGCTGAGACGGAATTGCATGCTCTTATTGTCGAAGTGGACTCTGCATTCTCCTCAGTCTAATGCCAGATTGGCGGCAACTGGCAATCTGACTTGCCACATTCCTGCTATTTTCATCGCAGGTTATCCTCCTGATGCTATTTTTATTCTCCAGGTTAACTTCCTGCGTGGTCGTCGCTTTGAAATCGACGCTCCATATACCAGAGTCCACTGAATCCGTACTATTCGTACTAGAGACACTTTCAGACCTCCGACATCTTGTTGCCATGGAAATTTCTACTAAAGTGACCTTAGCTTATGAGTAGATTCTGCTCTCAATTAATTTTGATCATTGAATCTCTTTATTTCATTCTTATTTATTTATATGGATTTATTGTGTTCCCTCCATATTTTCTGTTAAAAAAAAAACTATGTTAACTGTTTCTATTTTCTCGGGGTTTTTTCTTTTGACACTTTTTATTTGTATTTTTTCTAAATTTTCTTTTCTAAATTGTATCCTAAATTTCTTAAATTTCTGTTTTTGTTTTCCGTGTGACAAAATTTCTTTCCTTTTCCATGCATTATATTTTTTTATGTAATTTCTAAGTTTCACTTTTAAAATTTTATTTTTTTCTTTAATGTTAATCTATTTTTTATTGTTTTAATATGCGTCGCTCTAAATTTAATTTTTCAATAATCTTTTTATCTATATTCGCAATAAACCTTTTCCCATTTTTGAAAAATGGACTTACATGTCAAGTTCAAATATAATGTAAATCTGTCTATTTAACTGCCATGTTTTTCATCAATTGTTATCTTTATAGACCTAAATAAATGTTCGTTTGGCGGGATGGCAGACCCTGGTTGCCTCCTGAGTGCAAGAGGTATTCTTTCCCGGCGTGCCGCTAGCTACTCTAAACCCACTATGTGAGACGCACTGTCTGGGGTCTTCAGGCCTCCGACGTCTTTGCACTAGCCCGCAGGGTTAATTTGTTCGGACGCTATGAAAAGTGTCTTGTTACCCAAACGGGGAATGCAACTCTGGATTTCCGAACTGGCCAGCCGACGCTCTAGCGTTGAGTTACTGGGACGAAATTGCAAGCTCTTATCACCAAAGTGGACTCTGTAATGTATACGAAAGGAAATTTTCGACGTGCATAGCAGTTTGAGTAGACGACACAATTTTCATTGTACTAGTGATTTATTTTACATCGTTTTTAACATTGATTTCTTCCTGATAGTGGCAATGATTTCTTATTTATATGTTATGTCAATGTGTTTGTGGAAGAAATGAAACGCGTATAAGATTTGTCACAAAGTTTTGTCTTTGTTTTGTAGACATAATTATCCCCGTGGAATCACTTTGGGACCTATCACTCAAAGTCGATTTGATCGGATGGAAGATTCGGTCCCGCAATAATAATAATAATAATAATAATAATAATATTAATGCTAGCGGGTGAGTGAAAAACGAAAGTAAAGAGTGATTACATATAGTATTTTGTCTAAATAAGAAACTGTGTATTGAAGTTTAAAATAATAATATTAATAATTTGAATAAAAAAATAAATTAAGCTTTTAATAAGTGAATAATAGGTTGTAATGGACATAATGAATTATTACAGTAATTTATAAATATTGAAATTGGCTTTGAGTGATGATGAAAAGTTATAAGCTAATAAAAATTGTAAGTTAATAATTGGTTAATAAAAAGTAAAATATATATAAATACAATTTAAATATATTGTGAGATCCGGAGACATTTAGGCAGTGTTAATATACTAAGAATTATGATATCTACCAAGCAAGACAAAAGCGCAGACTCGTAGGCGCCAGTTTACTACAACCCTGGCCAGGGAGGTCATGAAAGCAATACATAAAGGTACTCAAATTACAGGTGTGGTTAAGTCAGAAAGTCTAATGTACGCCAAATCTGAAACCATGCAGATTAGTTAACAAATTAGCCAATAAAGAAGTGTTGTTGCATCGCCCTGAGGGCAAACAATAAGATACGGAGGGCGTATCTTGACCTCAGGCGAAACAATGTGGCAACACGCAGTAAAATTTCAACAGATACGTGTCAATATCGATATATTCAGGCATGGTGCAAGATTCTCTATGAAGGTCTATATATTAGGTCTCAATGATGTGTACAGTCAGATGGACATAAGTGGAAACTTTAAGAATAGAGAGGCTATGCGGGCTAAGAAGGTGGTTTAAAATGAATTAAGAATGACCGGCATTTCAATAGTAAGTATTGAGAGGTGTTGCAACGATGAATGACTGACTTTCGATATTGAGAGATGGTGTAATGATGAATGACCGACATTCGGTTCAATGTCCAAAGACAGCAAGAGAGGTATGTACCGATCTACATTGAATTTAGGTCTATATGATTTTAGGCAAATAGATGCCTGGTCTCACACACCCAGTTCTCCTACTTAAATATATATATATACAGTGCAACTTGTATAAAACGAACGTCTCTAATTTGAAATCGTAGTTAATTCGAAGATTTCTCTTGGTCTCTTAAACTTTGAATTAAATCAATGTTAAAAAATCGTGGATAATTCGAAGTTTTTTATAAAAACTTTTGAACCATAACAACTTTTCGGCCTGTCATCGTTAAGAAATCATCGCCAGAATACCCCCACCTGTTCAAAATGTGACAGCTTAACCCTCCCCCCCCTTCGCTCTAGCTGTTCGACCGGTTCGAACGTTCAACCTACAGAAGGTGTTAGTTCAACCAACTTCAAACGTCATTTGAGCTTCCTACTTTCAGTGAGTCTGTAGTGTTATGAGAGTTTCGCAAGTGAGCATTCACGATATCTTTGAGTAAACCACGCGTTCAATACAAGAATTTAACGTTTGCTGAAAAGGTCGCCGTCATTCGCGATGTGGAAAAAGGTGTGCAGAGATAATGTCAAATCGCCAACGAGTACGGGATAGCGCAGAACACTTTGCCTACTTTTTTTTAAAATAAGGACAAAATTCTAAGTCACGCTGCTGCTATGCGTGGAAATGGAAAAGATCGCAAAAGGGCTAGAGAACCGGACAATCCTGAAGTCGACGAGTACGTGTTGAAGTGGTTTAAACAAGCACGGGACAAAATCATTCCTCTGAGTGGCCCCCTTATTCGAGCAAAAACGGAAGAATTTTCTGCCGGCTTCGGAAAAAGTTATTTCAAGGCTAGCACTGGTTGGTTGTATGGATTTAAAGATAGAAGTAGAATCTCTTTTAGGTGTATGTGTGGAGAAAGTAGAAGTGTGAATCAAGAAGCAACAACTGTTTGGAAAGACGATGTTTTACAAATGATTGAGAGAACACCGGCTAAAGACATTTTCAACGTTAACAAAACTGGGTTGTTTTTCAAATGTGCTCCAGACAAGACATTAGCGTTAAAGGGAGATCGTTGCAGTGGGGGAAAGAACATTAAAGAGCGAGTCACTTTATTGGTTGGGGCTAACATGAATGGCAGTGGAAAGCTGTCTTTGATCATAATAGGCAAGTCTGCTAATCCAAGACGTTTCAAAAATGTCAAATCAAAACCAGTAGCGTACAGAACAAATAATAAAGCTTGGATGACTGCAGAAATTTTTAATGATTGGCTGCTGAAACTTGATAAAACGTATCGACAAAAGAACATAAAAATTCTGACAAAATTCTGAACAAAATTCTTAGTAACGCTGCTGCTATGCGTGGAAATGGAAAAGATCGCAAAAGAGTTAGAGAACCGGACAATCCTGAAGTCGACGAGTGCGTGTTGAAGTGGTTTAAACAAGCACGGGACAAAATCATTCCTCTGAGTGGCCCCCTTATTTGAGCAAAATCGTAAGAATTTTCTGCCGGCTACGGAAAAAGTTATTTCAAGGCTAGCACTGGTTGGTTGTATGGATTTAAAGAAAGAAGTAGAATCTCCTTTAGGTGTATGTGTGGAGAAAGTGGAAGTGTGAATCAAGAAGCAACAACTGTTTGGAAAGACGATGTTTTACAAATGATTGAGAGAACACCGGCTAAAGACATTTTCAACGTTAACAAAACTGGGTTGTTTTTCAAATGTGCTCCAGACAAGACATTAGCGTTTAAGGGAGATCGTTGCAGTGGGGGAAAGAACATTAAAGAACGAGTCACTTTATTGGTTGGGGCTAACATGAATGGCAGTGGAAAGCTGCCTTTGATCATAATAGGCAAGTCTGCTATTCCAAGATGTTTCAAAAATGTCAAATCAAAATCAGTAGCGTACAGAACAAATAAAAAGCTTGGATGACTGCAGAAATTTTTAAAGATTGGCTGCTGAAACTTGATAAAACGTATCGACAAAAGAACAGAAAATTCTCTTGTTTATTGACAATTGCACTGTGTGCTAACTCCTCTATTCCACATATGGACAATGTAAAGGTTACTTTTTTTCCACCAAATATGACTTTAGTTGTGCAACCGATGGACCAAGGCATCATAAAAAATCTCAAGCATTTTACAAATGCCTTTTCGTTCGAAACCTCTTGACATATTCTTTCAAGGACAAAAACAAAAAACAGTAATAAGTTTCCTTGATACAGCACAATTGTATCACAATGCATGGTCTCAAGTAACGGAAACAACGATAGCAAATTGTTTTCGAAAGGCAGGATTTACCAATAAAACTGACCCTTGATGATTTTGCTAACCTTAAACGACTAAACTGTACAAAACAAACAGACATTGCACAATTTTTTCTAAACCTATAATTTTCTGTATTGAATGTAATACGTACATGTATGTAGCTTACGTAAATCTTATTTTTTTACATACATATAGTGTTTCAGTCCTTCATACCATGATATTTCTCAAAAAATATTTACTTATTGACAGAATAACCTTTTCAAGCATTCAGTGGACCTGAAACTAAAGTTAAAAGATGTAACTTTTTTAAATCGGAGTTTTGGATAATTCGAATTTTTTTAGTGGTCCCTTCAGCTTCGAATTATCCAAGTTGCACTGTATATATATATATATATATATATAATCTGAGTCTTAATTGTATGTGTGTAATAAATAGTGTTTATTTTAAAGTTTAAAATGGTGGAAGTTTATTTTCAACGTTGTTGTTAATATATTTATATTTTAGGAACTCGCACAAAGAATTTATAGAGGGTTATAATGCGGCAACGATGCAACTATGCGGCTGTATGATTTACGGGCATTTAAGAATGACAATTTTTTTAAGTGAACCCAAATTCACTATTTAATATTAAAAAAAAGACTAACTGGATGTTTATCTTTTTTGTGCACCACATATATATATGAATGAAATAAATCAATAATGTACAGAAAAAATTTTGGTGTATGTAATAACATTTTTTTTTTCAAATTCGAATATATATATAGGCAAAAAGTGAAAATACTAAAAAAATAGAATGACAAAGTAGAATACCGTAAAATGTTATAATATCAAATATGTGTACTTTAGATATTTAGAATAATGTCAAAAATAGGTACTTAACATGTTATAATGATGTCAAATATATGTATATAATATGAAGAAACGGTATAATGCATATCAAAATAAATAATAACATAAATTGAAATTCAATAGTAGTGCAATGCTAAAAATGATACATGATCTAATGTGTTATATATGAGGTTTGCGCAAAAATCAAATGTTACTGGTTCACAAATATCTGTACAAAGTTAAAACACAGATGCAGGATGTGAATATTTGGTGGACATTAAATTAGGCAAAATGAGACTATTACAATCCGGCCAATAAATTTCAAAATGGACAACGCAATGCATGGAAAAACTTCACTGAACTTTACTGATTGTTGCAAACGTTTTGTATGTCGATTCTTCCTTGCTAATTGGGGATGAGGATAAATGTGAGACCAAGTAAACTATATATGCTCCAAGTAACACACCATGGTGGAATAAAGCTGAATAAAGGATTTAGAAAAATAGACACCAGATTTGACGATTTCAGTTTAACGAGGTTTACGATACATAAATTCACCAATTTGCAATGACAGCAAAAGTTTGGAGAGTTACTGTGTCTACATGGGCGCAACACACACTTCTAGGTCTGACATCTAGATGCATCGAAAAGGAGAAGTCCAATCATTACCGACCCTGAAACATCATGCAAAACAAGACCAATCAAATACATGAAAGAATTGTTTCTCTGAAGTAAAGTAAAATATAAATTAATATTGCTAACAACAGAAAGGCAACTGATTGAAAAGGATCTTCGATCTATAAGGACGATAAGTATAAAAAGGAATAATGAGTGCTGCGACGAAAAGTAAGAAGTAATGCTTACCAGCATATACGGAAAATTAGGTATACTGAAATCGGTATTTTTGCAAAGTTAAACCAATAAATTATCGTTCCATCGCAGTTACCAATTTCCTAATGCGTCTTAAGTTATTTTATCTTCACTAGTAAAATCTTCCACCATGCGAAGCATGAAATAGCTTTAAATTACGGGAATAATAAATGAGTCATATGGAAATAATCCTTAGCTGCGTTTCCAAAACATCGCTTTCCGCGAAATTTCCCGGAAAATTACCGAATTCAAGTTCTCGGAAATTTTACCAACAGTATTGGAAGGTTTACGCTAGAACGGTTATGTTAGATATCCATCATTTTAATTTAGACAATGCGTATAGGTAGATACATAGCAGGGATATATATATATATATATATATATATATATATATATGTATAAGTTACTTCTGCTTTTAAAGTATTTTCACTTTAAAATTATATTTCATTTCGCTAGTAGTTATCTGTATTTCTATGCGTTCTTAGTTGTTTTTTGATTATCTAAAATCTTAGTCAATCCTACGTCATATATTGCGAATCAAAATTATAAAACCTATTCATAGTTGATTACAATGAATGTTAAATTTTTTCTTGTATTTCATTTTGGCGGCCATCTCTTACTTATGCATGTACAATAGTTAATTTTTAATTTCCTAAATAGTACATGCTTATGAACAAATTTTAATCGTTATTACATTTTTCTCATTTAGCATACATAATGCTTAACATTTAGTGTACACGTTATACAAAATGAGTGTGGGCTAATAATGCGATATTAACTCCATGTAATATTAAATATATTAAATAGACCATTTATGTGATATAAATTATTGTGAATATCTTAATATTTACATTAATATGATATAATGTGATACAAATAATGTGATATAATAATGTGAATAAATGTGATCTAAAATAATATAAATATATCAACCGCTACATTATGTCTTTATACCCACCGACTATCAGACAGTAGAATGTGCTCATTTTCGAGCACTTTGCGTGCTTATAATAACTTTGAGTAACCATGTTTCAATTTTGAAAAACGCATGTACTCAATTCTGAGTATATCAAAGAATTAAATTTTAAGCATATTTAGGTTCAAATTGTAAATACTATGTACTCATTTATGAGTATATGGTAGAATCACTTTTTTTTAAGCATAATTGTAAATACTATGTACTCATTTTTGAGTATATGAGAGACTCAATTATATTTTTATTTTTCAATTATATTTTTAAACTGTAAATAAATGACGGATGACAAACAGCGCGTATGCATAAGACAAGCAATGCTTATTTTGTGTCCGTATTCTACCGCCACATTAGAGACAAAACATACGACCGCATAGTACCGCACATGAAATGTATACATCCGCCATCGTAATTCTTATGATATAGTTCTTTAATTTCGAGGCTATAACTTTTATTCTTCGAAATATTTGCAAAAAAAATTTCAGAATTATAATTGCACATTTATTACACCCTTTTTAATGAAATAATACGTTTATTTTTTGAAGTACTCATTTTCAAGCAAGTGCAGTTACTTATATTTCAGTATGTCAACCTACTCGTTTATGGTGCTATTGTACTCAAATGAAAACAAGTACCTTGAGGATTTCGCTTTTGAGTAATTTATTACTTTCCTTATACTATACATAATGTATAAGAAAAGTATTGTGATGGGGTTGAAAATTCGAATTCGAGTTTTCGACGGAAGAGCACGTTTCAAGCATCCCTGATCACGAATCAAACATTTTTGAGGTGATGTCTGTGTGTGTGTGTGTATGTGTATCAGTGAGTCTGTGGCGACTATATTCCACTAACGAGTGGAGCGATTCGAATGAAATTTGGTACAAAAATCACAATCCGTGAATACTGGAAGCCTTTGGTTTTTAAACGCAAACGAATGTTCAGAACCCCTAAATTTTCGAGTGAAATTTTGAAAAAATCATCAAAAATAAAAACCTTATATAAACTTACGCAAATAGACATCTCTTACGTAATTTTCCCTTAGAAAAGTATTGACATAAAATTTAGAACGCTAGCATGATCCCTTCTCGAGATATTGAAAAAATTTTTAATAAATTTATCAAAATATCCCATAAATTAAAAGAAATATATTAGCAGTTGAGAAACATGTTCGCTTTTAATATGTAATATCATGCGATAAAATGGGTGACATCATTCTCTTGGATCTAGCTCGTCCCATTCATGAAAAAATATACTTTGTATAATACTTTTATATTTGAATGCCAGTAGTCATTTATCTGCTGTAAGAATAACTTATTTCTTCATCCATAACGCTTGGCGAGATTTTGGCGACGAATTTGGTGGAATGTCGCCAACTTGGCGAGTTTTTTAAATGTTGCCAAATTAACGTGAATCTCGCCAAATGGATAAAAATGACGCTAAATCAATGAAAATTACTACTAATTGACGAAAATTCAATATCTTGTAAAGAATATAAGTATCTACTATAAGAATAACCTATTGTTTTGCAGTAAAAGTAGTAAATTCATTGCATTATATAAGGACAGTCATGTGCTGCCTACATCAGATTCTTTTTTACAGTGTGTCATTCCCATTTGCAATTCTGGTTATAATGGAATAGATCAAGAATTCAAATTGCGTATATCTTAACGAATATTTCATCTAAAAGATACCGGGATGTCTTAGCACTGACATGACATAATTGTGTCCGGGAGATACAATTGTCATAGCTAAATTCTCCTATATTTCCTGATTATTTTTCATATTTCACTTGATTTCTCGAATCAACTTTACTTCTAAACTCTTGATTTTATAATTATTTTTAGTCACGCTTTCTGAAGCCCCTATATAATCAGAGTGGCACCACCATTGTAGCTTCGCTGCTTTCATGGATTTTTGAAAAAAAGATCGCACCTCACACATAAAAATTTCAAGAAACAGGAATATAAAAAATATTCAAATGCTCAACATTACTACCAATTTGACCATTTCTTACCCCTTTTTTGTTCAGCAAGGATCATGCAGAAATGCACGTCGATCTATAATCTTGACTTCTTTGAAGTTTTCCATATCCAGAAAAATTCTTGTAATTTAGTTAATGACTTCATAAATATTCATTTTTTGGCCGCCGTCTCACGGATCTATTGTAAAATCCCCCTCCCTTTCTTCGTTCTGCTCCTTTGGGGTTCTTATGTACCGTTTTAATTTATTATTTGCCTTATTAGGCCTTATTTATTCTTGTTCGGATTTGACTTGTCTTGGAAGATTCCTGCAACTTGGCGAACACCAATCTCATGAGTTGTTTCTCGTTCCGGATTGGCTGGACTGTTCCTCATGCTGCTTTATGATTGGCTTTCTCTTAATTACGGGAAACGTAGAGCAAGGCACCTTCTACTTGACTCACAGCGAACCAGGTGGAATAAAGCGAGGTATGTCGTTCCCCAGGACGGGGTCTCCTAGATTCTTTCACTCTAAAATTCCTTTTTCTAAGTTGAAGTACTAAACTTCAACGTTTTCTTCCTCTTGGTCCCCTTGGCATCGGTAGGTGGCGCCACAGCTGCCCACTTCGGTGGACAGAGGTGGTTCCAGCTGCGGATTCTGAGCCAGCCAATAGGAATTCAAGAGGCTAGCATTTGCCCGCACATCGACGCCAGCCCTGTTCTCTTTCTGATATAGCTCAGTTGCTGACTGTTAGTCAATGTTATGCAATTAACAAATCCCCGTCTTTAATTATTAAAAAACTACACTTTATCTTTTTCTAAATTTGTAACTCCTGTCTCTCATCTTGTAAATTTTTTAACTTTATTTAACTTCTTTTAACTTTATTTAACTTTAAACTTGTACTTTATTTAACTTATAATTATTTAACTTTAAACTTAATTCCCTGCACTCGTAATCTTTAATGTGACTCACTCTTGCGCCTTTCCCGCCCTTCCGCTAGCCGAGCAGAAATAAACCAAGTCCAAGGCATACCTACAAGCTGATCCTTTACTCCAGCCCACCGAAGTGGAGCAATCACGGAGACCTGCATATTGCTATGCTATACAAAAATCACACCTATGGTCTGATATGTCATTTTCGATATGGGGATGAGTCTCCTAGAGGCAGGAACCGACCTAACCCGAAACCTAACATCTTGGATCTTGGAAATCCTCTTAAGGATTTCGGGTTTGTTGGTCCTAAGCACTGACGTATGGAGTCAACTGTATCCTCAAAACAGCTGTATATTGATAACAGTAGTATATTGATTTATTTGCTCTTATATACGTTGTTCAAATTCTCCTTTACGTTGTTCAAATTTCTCTTTCCTTTTTTATGTCCAAAAATATTCAATATTTTTCAATTTTATATGATGTTTTGGAAAACTTTACTTGGAAAATGTGCAGTGTCTAAGGAAATTGTGCAGTGTCTCAAAATTGAGAAAACAAATTATTCAAAACTCAGGACTTAAATATTGTTAAATAAAACATCATTTCATACACAAATGTGTATTAGGAAACGAATCACATACTCTAGAATAAGCAGTTCTCGTGATATATTTCACGTTTCTAAAATAAATTTATAAAAAAAGTTATATAAAATTAAAAATCTAGTATCACCAAAAATGTCATATTTCATGTGTAGTTCCATTCAACACATTCATTAATATCATTCTCGTTTATTTTGTACGATCCATTCATAAGAGAAGGCACTTTTTGTAGTAGTCATAGCATTTGAAGCCCATGAATTCTCTAATAGTTATTTACTCGGCGAGATATTGACTGAATATCAGTTGCATGTTTTGTGTTTTAACACGTGAATATAAAAATTCATTCTGGTTTGACTATTAAATTGCCAAAAGCGCCCAATATCATTTTACGCAAGAAAAAGTAATAGCCAAAAATATTGTGCCGTGAGTTTTGTACAATATTATTTTGAGTGGAGAAAATAGATTACTCCATTTATTAAAACTCATGTAGTACTAACATCCTATTTTTAATACTTAAGAGTTCTAAATTTAAAGATTTAATTCTCGTTTCCTAGTTTCAATAGTTAAAAATTATAAATTTTTAATGATTTAAGTGCTTAAAAGTCTTTGGAAATTTCATAACCCAGTTGAATATTTGAAGTTTTCTTCTTTGTCTAGTATTACGATTTTCAAAGCCCATAATTCCGAAGATACTTCTAACTACCTTAGAAACAAAATCTATCAAAGTGGCATGTTTCATTTCGGCTTCGACTATATTAGAAAATCTCTTTAAGAGGTATTTATATATTTATTCAGTATAATTTTTCTATTTACATTAAGTGCATATTTATCGTCGAAATTGATATTGCACTTTTTCCGAGAATCTTTCATTCCAAGTTAAATCAAAACAGCCGAAAACACAAATAAATTCTTTATTATCCTTCTTTAAAGTCATTATGATTGCAAGTATTATAATACTTGCTATTATAATGACTTTAAAGAAAGATAATAGATAAATAATACTAAACAAATTATCATTTTCTGAAAACATCCAATGAAAATTCAAACAATTTTTAAAATGCATAATATAATCTATTTCATTTAATAAGTTAACTTATTCTCAATGGAATTTGAAAACATAATTTTTGTTGAATACATATTAATTAAAAATTCTGAATTTGGTATACATAAGATTGTTTGAACAATTAAAATGTTTATGATTTATTGAAACCAGTGTTCTAAAAATATAAATTTTTATTGTAATATTTTTTTTATTCTGACAGTTTTCATCAATATTTCAATTTAGCTTTCAAGATTTTAATAACAAATAGGACTTTAATTATATTATTATATTACTAGCAGCATACCCGTTCTTCGTACGGAGTATAAAATATAAAAAAACTTAAAATTTACAATCATATGCAAATTCCTATAGTATACTATATGAATTTTTTATTAAAATATTCTGTTAAAATATTTAATTGAAGGCTCCTAAAAAGAAATTTAAGAATCTCTGTTCTCGCTACACAAAATTATCTTCAAGGGCAGATCTGAAGAATAAAACATCTTGGCTCCTTTTGTAAGCAAATTTACAAAAAATATGGAATTGAATTAATATATGCAACATAAACGCGTTAAAATTTTATGGAACCCGTACTACTTATATGAGCGAATATTAGAAAATATAACCTGTATTAGTAGATTACATGTATTAATTGAAAATATCAATATACCCGTAATCGTTAAACCTGAAAAAAATAATTGATTCCAATATATGCCAAAATAAAAGTGATAAAATTATATGGGAAGGTCTAACCGTAGTATTTATAACGTCGTAGATTAGAAGATATATCCGAGTGTTAGTAGAAGATTACGCGAATTACAATATGAGTCTCAAAAGTATTTGCCAAAATAAAGCAGATGACGTAATAAATGGAAAATATCAATAACCCCCGTAGTCTTCATACACGAACACCGTACCTGATTCCAATATGTGCCAATATATGTCAAAATATATACCAATATACCTGTACTGCGTATATTCTCGTAGATTAGAAGATATACCCGTGCATTTATAGAAGATTGCCCGTCCAAAGTACAACATATGAATTTCAAAAATTTTTGTCGTAATAAAACAATGACATAATAACTTGAAAATGCCGACAATCTTAGAATCAATAATCTCCGAAAATATCAATAATAATGTTTAAATTTCAAGACCATAATTGATATTAGCCAGACAAAAATGCAATGGCAATGAAATTGATTTTATATACATATATATCTTCATAATTCAAATGGGAAAATATTTAATCAAAATCGTCTGCCGCATAAACACATTGGATTTAAATCCGTTACTAAGCTACATAATATTATTTCCTTCAAATAAATTGGTGCAAAAAATATCGTCTGAAAATTGCTATCTCTAAGGAAGGTTTCGCGACTTTCGTCAATTTAGCGGCATTTGAAAAAATTCATTTCATTTATTCAGCGCAATTTTATTAATTTCAAGATATTTTTACGGATTTACAAACATCTCCATCAATTTGGTGACATTTTAAAAATTCGCAGAAAGTATACAAACTGACGGTTGGACTGACAGACAAATGCTAATGAAATATCATTTCAGTACTCTATAATAACAAAACAAATTTAATTTCCTTGATTTGCGTTATTTTTAACGATTTGGCGACATTTCCGTCAATTTAGCAACGTTTAAGAAAAGTTGCCAAGATAGCAATATCTTGCCAAATTCGTAGCTCTGAATATGCAGATCTAAATAAAACATCTTGAACCCGTTTATATATACTAAATGAAAACACTAAAATTGCATTAGAAAATATACCCGTTCTACTCTTTTTAACACTTTAAAACAAAGTTGAAAAGTGGTTATGACTTTGTTCATTCTGTCTGTCTGTCTGTCTGTCTGTCTGTCTGTCTGTCCGTTAGCACGATAACTGCCGTAAAAATGACTTAATCAAAATGAAATTTTAGTATGTTGTTCAGACGGTCTGTAGGACCTATGGGAATATAAATGAATAATATCACCCAATTAGTTTTGGATTGAACCCGGGTTGAAAAAATGAAATACATTGAGCCCTATGGGACCTAATTTTTCAAACATTTTTAAGCGGATTTAAAATTCACAAATTGCTTCGAAAATTTTAAGTAATAGTCAAATTGTTAAATAAAATATATAAAAAAAATTCAGCGAAATATATTCAGTAGTTTTTTAAATAAAAATGAAAATAAGAATTACACATCTTATATGAAACGATCACGTGACCATGATATGAAACGATCATATGACCCACTTCAAAATGATATATGGCATCCATCTTGTTTCAAAATCGTGATTTTTTAAAGTTCTTTTTAATTCATATTGAGTGTTGTATCCGTCCTAAAACTACTTAATTTTTGCTTAAATTCTGTGCATCTACATACTAAAACAATACAATGACAATATATTTGAGTTTAAATTCTCATTCAAATTTGATTATTTCTACAACTAAGCCTATTTTTCACCTATGTAAAATGTAAACAGCAAAATATGTAGAATGAGTTGTATTGGAATTACTGTATTTCTTTAACACAAAATAATTCAGTCCATGGAGTCTGCATGGCTGATATGAATGAATTATTAATTGATTTTATAAACAGAAGGACGATTTTTTTCGATGAAGTTTTAAGCATAGAGTTTATGAATTTTAGCTCCATGGTCTTAATTTTTATATAAAATAAATTATTATAGTATTGTGATGAATGAAATGAATGAAATCCTGCTTTTATAGAGAGATCCAGGCGTGTTATTTTTTCTATGACGTCATTTGAATTTATTTCAGTTGTTTTCGATGAAGTTTTCAAATATAATAAATTATCGTAGTATTATGATAGTTTTAAAAATACTACCGTGGAATGTATTGCATTTTAGAGATATTTAAACCAGGCAATTTATATTTCAATGCCGTCATTTGAATGAAGTTCATTTTTTTCAATGAAGGTTTAAGTTTTCAAATATAATAAATCAATGTAGTATTGTGATAAGTATTAAAATATTACTGAGGAATGTATTGCATTTTCGACTTTTTTAAATAAAATTGCATTAAAGTTGGAAAGTGTTTCTTAATCAGTGCTTTAAGCATGATTGATCATTCTTGTTCTGTTTCAAAAATCGGTTAAATGAATTTATTGGCTAAACACAATATCATATACATAATAATGTAAATGCAATATACATAATCATTATTTAGTACCAGAATTTTTTATCAACACTGCAACAATGTTATATAATTTTATAAAGAGCACCATTGTTAGAGAGCTATCTGATGTTATATATATTAATATTAATTGCTTATGTCACTGTATGCTCGTAAACAGTATGTTGGTAGTTGCATCATGGTATTTACATCCACAAGTCTAACATCGTGTATTTATTGAAATCCATTGTTTGTATAGGGACCGTTATCACTACGGAAGATCTAACCCTTTGTAGCGTTAACTTCCAACACAAGAGATAAGCATGTCGTCTCAGTAGTTCAATGGTTAGAGAGTCATCTGGCTATTACTATTGATCTGGGATGAAAACCGGTTGGTTGGTAGTGAATGCATTGCCACCAATAAGAGAAGATGAGTTGCTAATGTAGAGCGGCCCATCTGCCTCTGTAGGATACAACTAGTTAGTTTGAAGATCCGTGGTTCGAATCCCGGAGGAGACGTCACGTCTTCTCCGGGAATAATGCTCCATTTCCATGTGTAATATTTCGGGTGATTCGTCTTGCGAGGACAGCGACCCATTCGCCTCGCGTGGTTTGTATGTCAATTGTTTATGTCACTTTATGCTCGTAAATAGTATGTTGGAGTTGAACCATGGTATTTTGATCCACAAGTCAAACATCGTGTAGTTATTGGAATCCATTGTTTGTATAGGGACCGTAATCACTACGGAAGATCTAACTCTTTGTAGCGTTAACTTCCAACACAAGAGATAGGAATGTCGTCTCAGTAGTTCAATGGTTAGAGAGTCATCTGGCTATTACTATTGATCTGGGATGAAAACCGGTTGGTTGGTAGTGAATGCATTGCCACCAATAAGAGAAGATGAGTTGCTAATGTAGAGCGGCCCATCTGCCTTTGTAGGATACAACTAGTTAGTTTGAAGATCCGTGGTTCGAATCCCGGAGGAGACGTCACGTCTTTACATTTCCATGTGTAATATTTCGGGTGATTCGTCTTGCAAGGACAGCGACCCATTCGCGTCGCGTGGTTTGTATGTCAATTGTTTATGTCACTTTATGCTCGTAAATAGTATGTTGGAGTTGAACCATGGTATTTTGATCCACAAGTCAAACATCGTGTAGTTATTGGAATCCATTGTTTGTATAGGGACCGTAATCACTACGGAAGATCTAACCCTTTGTAGCGTTAACTTCCAACACAAGAGATAGGAATGTCGTCTCAGTAGTTCAATGGTTAGAGCGTCATCTGGCCATTACTATTGATCTAGGATGAAAACCGGTTGGTTGGTAGTGAATGCATTGCCACCAATAAGAGAAGATGAGTTGCTAATGTAGAGCGGCCCATCTGCCTCTGTAGGATACAACTAGTTAGTTTGAAGATCCGTGGTTCGAATCCCGGAGGAGACGTCACGTCTTTACATTTCCATGTGTAATATTTCGGGTGATTCGTCTTGCGAGGACAGCGACCCATTCGCCTCGCGTGGTTTGTATGTCAATTGTTTATGTCACTTTATGCTCGTAAATAGTATGTTGGAGTTGAACCATGGTATTTTGATCCACAAGTCAAACATCGTGTAGTTATTGGAATCCATTGTTTGTATAGGGACCGTAATCACTACGGAAGATCTAACTCTTTGTAGCGTTAACTTCCAACACAAGAGATAGGAATGTCGTCTCAGTAGTTCAATGGTTAGAGAGTCATCTGGCTATTTCTATTGATCTGGGATGAAAACCGGTTGGTTGGTAGTGAATGCATTGCCACCAATAAGAGAAGATGAGTTGCTAATGTAGAACGGCCCATCTGCCTCTGTAGGATACAACTAGTTAGTTTGAAGATCCGTGGTTCGAATCCCGGAGGAGACGTCACGTCTTTACATTTCCATGTGTAATATTTCGGGTGATTCGTCTTGCGAGGACAGCGACCCATTCGCGTCGCGTGGTTTGTATGTCAATTGTTTATGTCACTTTATGCTCGTAAATAGTATGTTGGAGTTGAACCATGGTATTTTGATCCACAAGTCAAACATCGTGTAGTTATTGGAATCCATTGTTTGTATAGGGACCGTAATCACTACGGAAGATCTAACCCTTTGTAGCGTTAACTTCCAACACAAGAGATAGGAATGTCGTCTCAGTAGTTCAATGGTTAGAGCGTCATCTGGCCATTACTATTGATCTAGGATGAAAACCGGTTGGTTGGTAGTGAATGCATTGCCACCAATAAGAGAAGATGAGTTGCTAATGTAGAGCGGCCCATCTGCCTCTGTAGGATACAACTAGTTAGTTTGAAGATCCGTGGTTCGAATCCCGGAGGAGACGTCACGTCTTTACATTTCCATGTGTAATATTTCGGGTGATTCGTATTGCGAGGACAGCGACCCATTCGCGTCGTGTGGTTTGTATGTCAATTGTTTATGTCACTTTATGCTCGTAAATAGTATGTTGGAGTTGAACCATGGTATTTTGATCCACAAGTCAAACATCGTGTAGTTATTGAAATCCATTGTTTGTATAGGGACCGTCATCACTACGGAAGATCTAACCCTTTGTAGCGTTAACTTCCAACACAAGAGATAGGAATGTCGTCTCAGTAGTTCAATGGTTAGAGCGTCATCTGGCCATTACTATTGATCTAGGATGAAAACCGGCTGGTTGGTAGTGAATGCATTGCCACCAATAAGAGAAGATGAGTTGCTAATGTAGAGCGGCCCATCTGTCTCTGTAGGATACAACTAGTTAGTTTGAAGATCCGTGGTTCGAATCCCGGAGGAGACGTCAATTCTTTACATTTCCATGTGTAATATTTCGGGTGATTCGTATTGCGAGGACAGCGACCCATTCGCGTCGCGTGGTTTGTATGTCAATTGTTTATGTCACTTTATGCTCGTAAATAGTATGTTGGAGTTAAACCATGGTATTTTGATCCACAAGTCAAACATCGTGTAGTTATTGGAATCCATTGTTTGTATAGGGACCGTCATCATTACGGAAGATCTATCCTTTGGAGCGTTAACTTCCAACACAAGAGATAGGAATGTCATCTCTGTAGTTCAATGGTTAGAGCGTCATCTGGCCATTACTATTGATCTAGGATGAAAACCGCTTGGTTGGTAGTGAATGCATTGCCACCAATAAGAGAAGATGAGTTGCTCATGTAGAGCGTCCCATCTGCCTCTGTAGGATACAACTGGTTTGTTTGAAGATCCGTGGTTCGAATTCCGGAGGAGACGTCAATTCTTTCGATTTCCATGTGTAATATTTCGGGTGATTCGTCTTGCGAAGACAGCGACCCATTCGCGTCGCGTGGTTGCGAGTTATATGTGTTAAGTGTGTAGGGCTCTATATTTGAAGAAAAATTTACCGTTCTGAAACCTGTACAACTGTTTATGTGATACGAACTGTCTGTACTTTGAATTAGGGTTTCTACTGTAAAGTGGGCTGTGATCAAGTACTTTGCCTATGGCAGAGATGCCAACCTCTCATTGATAATTTCAGTAATCTAGACAGGAAATTTTCAGTAATCTTTCAGTAATTACACGAATGGTTCGATTTGCAAAAAAAATTTGTTTGTAAAAAGAATCAGAATAATATTTGATCAAACATTTTGTGGTGAAATAGGAGAATGATAAAAGTTAGAATTAATATTTTGGAACCATACAATGTATGCAACAACAAACTACCATAATTTCCAATTGCAAGTTCCTAAAATATAAGCACATTAACATACTACGGAAGTTTCTTCCACCATTTACGATATGTAATAAAAATAAAATATCATAAAATAAATATAAATAAAATATATATAATATCATAAATAAAATATATATAATATCATAAATAAAATATAATATCGTCTAAGAATAAAATACCATAAACATCTAAATTAAATTTTAAATTTATGCAAGTTTTAATGAACGGAAATAGTAATATAAATAGTAGTTAAAGGTTTTGAAATTTGAATTGACGTATGTTAAGAATGAAATATGTTACTGAAAAACTGCACAATAATAAGCGAAAAAGTTGTAGAATGGAGTACATTGCAACAATACATAATAATAATAAACAAAAGTATGACCGCTAAATGAAAGTATTAGATGTTAGAAATGATATAAATGATATAAAAGTAATGACCTCAGTAAGGAATCGTAAGAAGTTAATCAAAATTTAAAATAAATAATTCCATAAAATGGATTAAAACAACAGTCGATAAACTTAAATAAAAGGGTTGTTCACTCTTCAGGTTAAATTTTAATTGATACGTAAGTCACTTAATGATAATTTTGATAATTAATAGAAATTAGTTATAGGTACCTTACTAATTAAAATTTAAATAATGGAGGATTGTCATTATACAATTTTTTTGAGAAGAATGAATTTGAAGAAGAATGAATTTGAAAAGTGAAGATTTTGAGAGAATACATACAGAACATGATTTCAATAACGAGAAAGACTCACGATATGGATCACGTGTATACGATGTTCAGTTATATATTGGGTAGATAAAATTGTTCAAAGTAAGTACATAATTCAAAATAAAGGGTAGAATCGAGAAGTATATAGAGTGCATTTTGTCTAACATTTGTGACATGCTGAACGGATAAAGAAAGCGAAGCGATACTTCATAAAATTCTTTTGTAGAAGACACCCAGGAGTCTTCATTTTCTTTAAAAGCGTGGTCTGGGTGCAAATGATCAACCGTGCGGATCTCAATTCGGAGTTGAAGTGCTTGTTACTTCAACTAGTACAGAAATGATTAGAATGCCGATTAATAAAGAAATTGGTTGCTGAAGACGTCTTTCTTCTCTCCCGCGTTAGAAGGGAGCGTTTCCTGCTTCGTTATTCATTTCAACCGTCAGTTGTCAAGCCCCGGCGAAAAAGCGAGTTTCGTCGAGTTACGGTTCAGTTTAATTTTCTTGTTTGATTTTTAAGAGGATGAGCTTCCGGAGTGAATGCCACGCTATTAAATACAATACGGTAGAACTTTTTGAAGTGGTTTAAACATGTCTGAGGTTAAAAAAAAAAGGTTATAGTTATATACTGTGATGTTAAATGCTAATAAAATATGATATATTTTATGAAAATAGTAAAGTTTATATGAATGAATAATGGATTATGTAAAAATAATAAGATGGAAACAATAATGTTAATGTTGTTTAACTTGTTAAAAAGTTGTTTATTATGTAAGATGTGTCGATAAATGTATATAAATATATACATATTTGGCGAAAGAATGTGCATAAATAAAACATAGTACATTAATCCAAATTTAAATTGTGATTTGTTTTAACGCCCGAATTGATATAATGTTCCATTAGCACATATAAGTGATAAATGGCGTGCGAAAGAAGTTTTAGTGTTAACAACAAGACTTTGTTTTAGATTTATATCAGGTATCGATGACAAAATTTCCTTGTTGGAAAATGACAATTATAAAGGTTCTATAAACACGAATATTTCGGTGTTTCTTTTGTGCTTATTTGTGTGAGGGGGAGAATATGTGAGACCAGGAAACATTTAGGCAGTGTTAATGTACGAAAATTTACGATATCTACCAATCAAGTCAAAAGCACAGGCTCTAAAGCACAAGTTTCAGACAGCCCTGGCCCGGGAGATCATGAAATCAATAAATAAAAGCAATTAAATTACAGTTGTGGTTGTCTTAGAAAATCTACTGGAAGCCAAAAGAGGGGAAAACATGCAGATTTATTAACAAAGCAATCAATAAAATGTGTCGCTGCATCTCCCTGAAGACAGCCAATGAGATATGGAGGACGTATCTTGTCCTCAGCCGAAACGATGTGGCAACAGGCGGGAAAGTTCAAGATTCAAGGGCTTCTATTAAGAGAATATAAAGCCCCTATCAATTTTAAAGATGACACATTTTAAAGACAGCGTATCTCATTTATTCGGAAAATCGAGCAATTTGCGTTGCGGCACCTCAGAAAGTTGAAAATATTGGAAAACTTCAGTTGCACACTTTCTTTCTTTCCTGCCATTTATACACCAAATTTGAAGTCTCTTTCCCATCGCAAAGCATGCTTTTTCTATCATGTCATTTTTCGACCGTTTTTGTGTGGTGTACGTACCCTTTTAAATGAACATTTTTGAAAAACTCTATTATTCCTGGGTTTTTTATCAGATGATTGGCCTATATACCTACTACAAGCCTCTATCCTATTTTAAAGGGGACGTATCTCATTTATGCGGAAAATCGACCATTTTGGTGTGTGACACCAACTACAGTAAAAGCCATTGGAAAATTAAAATTACACACGTTTTTCCTTTCAAACTATGTACCAGTACACCAAATTTGAAACCTCTATCTTATCCCGTAGAATATCTTATTTATTACTTCATATCTCGAACATTTTTCCTCTGGAGCATTCCCTTAAATGAACATTTTTGAAAAACTCTATTTGTCTTGATTGTTTTTATCAGATGATTAGACCAATTAAAAAATTTCAAGCCTCTATCAAATTTAAAAGAAGTCGTTTCTAATATATCTAGCAAATCGAATATTTTGGTGTGCTGCATACCCTAAAGAAGAAAATATTGAAAATCTGAAATTGCACACTTCCTTTCTTTTAACCGATTTACTTTTACACCAAATTTGAAGTGCATAACTCAAAGCTAAGTATATTGTTATATCACTTCACTTTTCGACCGTTTTGTTGTGGAGCACCCTCTGTACAGAACAATTTCGGAAAATACCATGTTTCCAGAAGTTTTTATCGAACGGTCGACTCTTGTACCAGACAACAAGTCTCTATTTATTCGGGAAGTATCTCTAAACGTGACAAACAGACAGGCAGACAGGCATACAGATACAGGAACAGACAGACAGATATACGGACACTTGGTAATTCGTATGCGTAGACTAACGGAATATCCTTTGACATTCAACGATATCGAGCAATAGTAACCTTCGTAAAAAGTGGATTATTAAATGATTCGATTTTTCTAGTAGTCCTTTTCAAACTGTCCGGCTGTGCAGGAAATTTCATATATGTGTCTGACTTCAGACTGGGCATTTCACATCTTTTCAGCCAATTAAACGTTTATGTATGCGGCATGCTTAAATTTGCAACTATTAGTAAGCTGATATTATACACAATATTCCTGTCTAACGATCTATCTTATCCTTGCCTGAATTTTAAAGTCTCTGTCTTATTGCAAAGTCCCTTTTACTGTCACTTCACATTTCGAACGTTTGGTGTGGAACACCCATTAAATGGACAGTTTTTAAAAATACAGTTTCTAAAAATACTGCTGTATAACCGGTGTGTCAAATTTCAAGTCTCCATCTCTCATTTCATTTTCCGAGTGTTTTGATGTGAAGCATCCTTCTCTACAGAATATTTTTGAAAAACTCGCTTTTTTCAGAGCGTGTTATTGAACGATTGACTTATGCAACAAATTGCAAGACTCTATCTCACATAAGAAGGCGCTTTTCATTTATTCAAAAAATCGAATATTTTTATCGTGCAGCACCCCTAATGTGTCACATTATGAAGAACTGAAATTGTACAGATTTGCCTTTTCCAACTATCTACCAGTAAGTCAAATTTAAAGTCTGAAGCCTATCGCGAAGTGTGTTTTCTATCATTTTACTTTTCGAAAGTTTCGATATTGTGCACCCACCCCCTTAAATGAAATTTTTGCAAAATAATGTGCCAAATGTCACATTTTAAAGGAGATGTTTTCCATTTGTTCGTCAAATCGTACATTTTAGTATGGGGCACCCCTACAGCAGAAAATGTTGAAAAACGGAAAATGTTCACTTTAGTCCTTTCCAACATCTACTCTTAAACCAAATTTGAAGTCTCTATCTCATCAGAAAGCATCTTTTTCTATCATTTCACCTTTCAAATGCTTTTGGGAGGAATACCCACCCCGTTAATGAAAAATTTGGAAAACTCCATTCTTCTTCTATTTCCATCAGATGATTGGCCCATATACCAAATATATATCCTCTATCACATTTTAAAATGGACGTTTCTCATTTATTCCAAAAAATTGAACATTTTGGTGAGTGGCACTTCTAAAGTAGAAAATATTAGAAAACTGAAATTGTACACATTTTTCTTCCAAACTATCTACCCTTACACCAAATTAGAACTCTTTTTCTCTTCCCTAAGCATGTTTCTTTATCAATTCACTTTTCGAAAGGTTTTCTCTGAAGCACCACCTTAACGAACATTTATGAAAAATTATATTTGTCTTGGGTGTTTTCATCAAATTATTAGCCCATATCCAAGATTTCAAGCATCTGTGAAATTTCAAAGGTGCCATTTCTTATTTATTCGGCAAATCGAACATTTCATGTGTGGCTACCCCTTAAGTAGAAAATATTGAAAATCTGAAATTGGACACTTCCTTCCTTTCGAACGGTTTACCCATACACAAAATTTGAAGTCTCTATGGTTTTATATCAATTCACTTTTCGGACCTTTTGGTGCGGAGCACCGTCTCTTCAGAGCATTTTCTGAACATACTATGTATTTTTCAAAGTGCTTTTATCAAACGATCGACCCATGTACCAGATTACAAGTCTCTATCTATTTTGAAAGTGCCTAAAGAAGCATGACTGACACACGGACAAATTTCACTTTTCGAACGTTTTTGTGTAGAACACCCTCTCTTTAGAACATTTTCCAAAAATACTATTTTTCCAGCGGGTTTTATCGAACGATCGACCTGTTTACCAAATTGCAAGTCTCTATATATTCGGGAAGTGCCAGAAATGTGTGACAGACAGACGGACAGATGGACAGACAGATAGATGGATGGACGGACAGACAACCAGACGGATGGACGGACGGACAGACAGACTGGCAGACAGAGAGACAGACAGACAGGCAAATGAACAAACAGACGGACGGACACTTTGCTATCAGCATAGATATTTCTTACCTAGAATGAATAAATTATATAAAAATTCTTGATCATATTATATATGCTATTAAATATAGTCCTTCTTCATCATCCAGAAGTCAAAAATATATATTATATTATATTATTACTTTTAATTTGTTAATACAGAATATGGAATTATCTTTAATAACTTAATTAATACTGTTCTACTCAACCGATGTTTATTTGAATATGTTTATAAAAATAACTAAAATTCCGAAAAGTATTTTCTGTTATACTACTCCAGAGAATAATTACTAAGAGCATGTTTGCATTGTTACTATAAAGACTGTTTAATGAAAACACTTATGGGAATAATAGATTATTGTTTACAATAATTATAATGCAATTAAGAAAATTTTAATTCGTTAATATGAAGTGTGATATACATATTCTTCTTAATAACTAAGTTCATACGGTTCTACGCAACCGTTGTGTTTATTTGAGTTTTTCTATAATAACTAGAATTCAAAATATAAAAATAGTTTTCTCCTAAACTAATCCAGAGAATAATTACTTAGAGCATATTCTAATTTGTTCTGGTCTGAATTGGGTGACTCTCTCTGCCACCCAAACAGTTACCATCAGATCGGGTCGGACGGTCTGAATCGAAATAAATAAATAAGTAAATATTTTAACTTGCAGATGCATTTAAAAGGAGTGGTCAGTTATATTTCTGTTTAAAAGACATTATATGACATACAGCGCATTGACACATGTGATAATAAAATTAAGGTAATGAAATAGAACTGATCAACTCGATAATATAAAATATCGCAATAGAGCATAAACACAAAATAAACTCTCCAACAGGTTTCAAAGCCTCAGAACAGTCTCCTTTTTCAGTACTGGCAAGATGCACATCCTCACTTAATCAAGTACAACAACTGAAAAGCGGTACATGTGTCTAAATGTAAAAGAAAAGTTGTGCAATCGAAGTGTGGAGAGAATGGCAACAACCGCAACGGCATGGCAAACAAATTTGGCAACAAATTTTCTCATATCTTGTACCAAGTGTGCCGTCTCTTCTTTGTCGCTGTTACTTAAATAGACGAGTTCTTTATTAGAAGAAGAAAGATGTTCTGTGTCTTTGAAACTTGTTGACCAGTTTATGTTTACATGTGCTCTGTATTAAGGACGTTTTATACTATCTTGTTAATATTATAGCAGCTATTGAGCTTTTTATATATGTTTAATTTTTTATGATATTATCGATTTATATCTAAAACTGGCAGTTCTTGCACATGTTAACAAACATTTAATAAAAATTCATCCTATAAAGCACAATTTTACAACATTTTTAGCGAAATAATTTTTATAATGGGATTTTGGCATTTAAAACAAAATCCAATATTTTTATGACTTTCCACTAATCCAATCCTTTAAAATGTTATTAGAATTCTTACATTTCACGATCAAAATATTCTCACCTAATTACGAGTACATCCATCGAATTGTACGAGATATCGTGTCCACGTAGACACACAGGCACCATTGAAACAATGGGTGATTTGTATTCAAGGATAAACTCCAAACCTGTAACTTTATCCAAATTCCAGCAAAGTTTCGACCAAATCACAATTTTTGCCCTTTACATATATAATATTTTACACACTTAGTAAAATTCTTCGTGAATTGACATATATATCAAGCTACTTTTACAATTTCATAGAATCGTACAAATAAATTTTATACCAGATTATAATTTCTTTCGTCTTGCCGTACATAAATACATAAATTGTTACCCAAAATGAATGGGGTTGCATGCAAAATTGAACAGGAAATTAATATCCAAAAATAAAAACACTCATTTTTTTAATTAATACGCACTTAGATTAGAATACTAATGCGCTTTTCTTCACAGAATATATAATACTTATTGACTAACATACTAGATTGTTTTAATTTTTATACTCCATCGAGAAACATAATAACAGTCTGTTTTGAAGCAAAAAATAAAGGCGGCGAGTGTTTTAAAACTAGTATTATGTTAACTACATATTATTTCACTGATTGGAACAAAGATTTTCATTAGCTCATTTTTTTAAAAAATACATAAATAATTTTAAGCTTAATATATGACAGCTTACATTTTTTTTTTTGTTTTTCTTATAACCTCCTGTTTCGGTCGAGCCGCATACAGGACCAGTGATGCCGGAAGAAGGACAAAGAATGACACAAGACGAGATCACAAAGTTTATTAACACAAACAAGCATCACTGACGAAGGTCAGAGGGGTGCAGCTTCACATTTGGCGAGGACCCAGAAGGCGGAAGACTGACTTCATCCTCATGAAGACACCCATGCCTTACTCGGGATTCGAACCGAAGCCCACTCGGCAGCAGTCGGAGACGCTATCCACTTCACCGCCTGGGCGGCGACAGCTTACATAAAGTAGTGTAACAGATCTTTCCGATCCACCGCTTACAGGTCTTGCGCTACTAATGTCTTCACACACATGTGGATTACGAACCTATCCCGATCAATGGTACCCAAGGACAGCGAGTCATTAAGAGATAAGGCTAAATAATCCATCAAAAAGACATTTTTTTCCCTATCATTTCACCTATTCTCTTTTGTGGACATACTTCCAAGTGAGTGGATCAGTTACTAAAACTATTGTTTTGGGACTCTCTACGGTTTTAACACTTTTAAATAAACTATGCATAGCTTTGCTGGAGAGACATAATCGCTGATCGACAGCAGCAGCTCTGATGGAACTGCCGCCATTGGATGACCAATATCGACCAGTACTGCAAAGCAAAGACTAAATAAGGCCCTTGTCTCTGCGTCCTAGTCTGGAAAGAGCAAGGAACAACCAGCCAGTCCTGTGACATTGTTGAACACCATGCTTTTGGTAGTAGTTATATAATTATACAGGCTGGCTTTTCATTGGGAGACCACACCGACCTTCATTCTCAAGCAGTACCGTAATGTCGCAAAGATATCACAACCCTTCCCTAAGTCCTTTTAACTCTTACCAGATTTTATGCAGCTGCAGTTGGTCCACATTACTGTTTAATTGTTGAAGCGCTAGTTTACATAAAAGGAATCAGAACAGAGTTATTGAATCCCTCGCTTGTCTAGCGCATTCCCCGGATCGTATTCCAATTTAACATTTTTTGAAGGTCCTTCAAAAAATCTGTTGCCATCTCGTCGCCTCTAACATTTCCCAGGAGCTACAAACTTTTCTTATACAGAAATAGCAATTGTTGACCTCTGTTGCTCTCAATCACTGGATTAAAAAGATGAATCGTCCGTGCTAAACATATATCCGAGTTCGAAGGCACCTTCTTCAATATCAAGCATTGCTAACTACTCCATGAATGCATTCAGAATGTTTATCCTCGCAATGCATCGTTCTGTTGTAGTAATTTTGGAGTAAATAAAACCCATATATCTGCATGCTTTCACTCAATTAAGTTCTTAAATAGTTTTATATTGGTCTCTTTAAGCTCCATTTATTCAGTTTGGATAAGAGCATACCATAAGTTTTGCAAAGCTGGAAAAGACAAAAATCCCTTCCATAAAAGTGTCTATGAGAAAAATTGCTCAGAAATGCACTGTTTTAAGTTCACGATTTATGTCGCAGAAAAAAGGAATTCTTGAATGTACAATATATGACCTCGATAAAGGTGCTCGAATACTTTTGGAGCTATACTAGTGTGTACTGCAAAGTCAGAAACAGGGTGGTACATGTTTGTCTTGTGGCATACAATGAAAAAAACATTAAATGCAAATAACATTATGTCGAGCATTTTTGTAATTCTTAAAGTCACACAAAATGTAGTTCTAATTATAATTAATTTCCTTCAGATATAGAAATGTTTATTAATTATTTGAACGAAATGAGCAGTTTCGAAAAAATTACTCAGCAAATGAAATGCTCAGAATTAAAACCATTCATTATAATAATTGAAATTTAGTTAGAAAGCTAATACACCATCTCTAAGTGCATGAAAGACTAATTGACCGAAGAAAAGACTAATTGACTAATTGAATGCTAGACGTCTTCAATTTTAACAGTTCAGCGGCAATTAATAAATGCGAAGCGAATGTTTTAAAACCAAAATTCTGTTAATTTGATTAAATTATACATACTACGTTCTGGGTTGTAATTTCTCTTTGAAAATCAGCTATAGAGAGGGTATTTTAAAAAAAAATCATTGTGGCTTAAATCACTATAAAGGGGGATTTTGTAAAAATATGGAAATTAAGCAAAGTAATAAAGTACTGTGTTGGCCTGATGTAGGTTCAATGTTATCTGAGCTAGCTTAGCTTGTGTTTTTCACTAAATCAATAATATGTTCTGATGAAGATCATTAACATACGCATAATCCTAGAGAATATTTGTGATGATGATGAGGATGATGTGAGTTTCGCAGAGTCAACTCCAACGAAAAGAGATGCATTGTCGTCCCAGTAGCTCAATGTCAGAGAATCCTCTGGACAGTTCGTCTGCAGGGCAATCGATCCAGGGTTTGATCCCGATTAGGGCAGCGAAGGTCTTTACAATGGCGCCCGGGCAAATAAACTCTGTAGGCTAGCGCAAAAATGCCAGAGATCTGAATGTGACCCTAGAACGACTGGTACGGATTCAGTGGACACCGGAAGATGAACACAGATTTTAAAATTTAGAGGATAACAACCGTGCAGGATATTAACCTGGAAAAAATAGTAGCAGCAGTAGGCTAACCTGAGGTAAAAATAGCAGGGAGTAGTAAGTCAGATTGTCAGTTGACTAGAGTAGAGAATGTAGAGTCCACTTCGACGATAAGAGCTTGCAATTTCTTTATCAGTAGCTGAACGGTAGAGCGTCGGATGTCCAGTTCGGAGATCCTAGGATTTATTCCCATTTAGGACAGCAAGGTTCTTTACAGTCTTAGAGCAATTTAAAAAATCTTGCCTAAGGAGTGCCTAGCATTTGAACAACGACAAATCTAACAGCAGGAGGATTGTACACGCAGTACGCACGGTATGTGTGGTGAAAAAAAAACAAAATATATAAAGCATACCTTTAGACTTATTAATTTATTCAGATAGTTAATGCGTTGATTGCAATTAATACCCCACCTTTGAGAATAAAAAATTAAAGTTTATTTATTGTTAATTGCGTTGATTATTCACTAACACCGCTTTAACCATCGTAAGAGAATTATGAAAAAGCGTATTAAATTGATTTATCTAAACATGGCCGTAAAATCGTACATCGTAGAACGTTATTACACACTGCGTTGTGCGCCGCTGATAACCCTCCACTTTTAACTTTAGAGCGATTTCTGTAAAAGAATATCTATTAATATAATACCACTTGATTAATTGCACCATCGTTAACTTTACAAATAAAATCATTTATTAACAACATAGAATACTTTTAAATTACTTACACTATTCTTCATATAAATTACGGTGGAGAGAGCAAGTGTGAGACCATTTTCTCAATGATTCCAAAATTCATTACCAACTTTCTACAATTATTCATGGGCACATACCTTCATTTTCTGCTCCGTCATTAACCACAATTCTTGCATCGGCGTATATCGCACTGGCCTTAACTCGAAGTGTTGGGTGCCTTACTCGTACTACTTCTGTTCACTGTATTCTCAAACACTTCTAGAACCTGTAATCAAGGCATTGACGTTTCACATTCGCCTCTGGACTCCGTAGAAGTCATCATGACTTCTCATCTGTATTGCATCCGTACTATCGTAGAGAATCTCACTCTTACTTCTGACTTTATTAACTACTTCATCACTTGTTTCATAACTGCCAACTGATATTCTCATAGAATTTGTGTAATATCATCTCTTGGATGCCCCTTAATTTTATCTGAGGTCTGACACGCGTTTTTTGCTCTGATTGACCGAATTTAGGGCACTGTGCCAGACATCTTGCCATTGGTAAAAATCTTTTACCACTCTTATGGCCGGCCACTCAAATTGCTGCTCGTGCCCTAGGGCGAGTCGGGTGGTCTGGGTTTTCGATCAGTCTTATGGCTACACCTGAGCCTCTATGTTTATGGCCTAATTGACCTCTCGGGTCAAAATGTTGTAAAAGCTGGCGTCTATTCATCTGAAGCATTGTTGGCTATTGCAGCCAACGATAAATTTTGAACAAAAAATTGTCTTACTTAAATGTAGTGTAAACTCAATTTCTGCACTTATTCTGGTCTTATAGTATGTATTAAACAAATGAAAATACAATTAAGATGTAAAATACACATTATGCAAAGAATAAGAAAAACATTAGCAACGAAAATAAGCACAAATAAACACTAGCTCATGTGAATATTTGCAGCAAGAATTGAGAAATTTTATAAACGAATGTGTAACAATTCGATTCCCAAATAAACTTCCAGACTTATTAAATTGCATAAATTCTTAAATCTATATGAATAAAATTAAAAATCTATATTTCTGTCTGTTTTTCCTATTATAACGGGAGAACGGTTGAAACGAATTTGATGAAATTGTGTGGGTAGCCCTATAATAACCACACTTAAAATTTAGTCCATATTTCGAGTGTCTACAACGAGTGGTTATCGAGATATTAGTGCAAAATGAAAATTTTATTTGTCTCATCATCACGGGAGAAGGGCAAAAATAGTACAACCAGTTGTTCTTGAGATATTAGTGAAAAATGAAACTTTCATTTGTATCATCATCACGGGAGGAGGGCTAAAGCGAATGTAATGAAATTTTGAGAGTAGTCTTGAAATAGACCACTTAAATTTTAATCAAGTTTCGACTTTCTAAAACAAGAAGCTGTTGAGATATTAATGAAAAACGAAGCATTTACCTAGGAGTTCTACTCAATAACTCCCTGGTTCCTCCAAACGAGACGGTTGGAAATCGTTTGTTTAAATCGTGAAAGGGAATTAAAATTTTATCTCTGAGTTTGGTGGAAGATTTTTGCTCTGATGAGTCACTTTCTCAAAGCATGAATGTTTAAAATATGAATCGTTTGTAACCATGAATGCTTAAAACATGAATTTAAATGGAAAAATTTAACACCATGGTTTATTTTTCACAAGTTGTAATCAACAATGGAAGGTATTAAGAAATCAAAATGGTTATTTAATTATTATAATTTTATGAGGAAGATTCTATCTTATATCATATTGCTCGGCAACGTAATTAAAATAAATGTGTTTGCTAATTTTTGATTAATATTTTTTCGATTTGAATAATAAATGAATGGATATAAAAATATATCTTATACATGAATGATTTGATTTTTCTTTTAATTATTAATTGCGGAGTGAGTACATCACTTTCATTTATTTTGGTAAAGAGTTGACACCTTATACCTTTCTGGTAGGTCGGGTCAAAGAAAAAGAAGAAACTTAACGATCATGTTTAGCTAATAAATTATATATTGTATTTAGCCAATAAATTCATTTAGCTGAAAGTTGAAACAGAAAAAGAATAGAACGATCTTCAAATACAATTTTAGTGTTTTCCTTTATAATATACAAACGGGATCAGGATGTTTTATTCAGCTCTGCAAATTCAGAGATACGAATTTGGCAGGATATCGTTAATTTGGCAACTTTTCTTAAATGTTGCCAAACTGTCGGAAATGTCACCTATTAATAAAAACGACGCAAATCAATGAATTTTTTTTGGTTTCTTAGAAGAAGTTACAGAAATGATGTTTCGTGAACATTTGTCTGTCAGTCCAACCGTCCTACTTAGTAACACATTTAGCTAATATTTAAAATACCACCAAATTGAAAAAATGTTTGTAAATCCATAAAAATATCTCGAAATTGATAAAACTGCACTGAATAAATGAAATTAAATGCATGTTGTTAGAGGATAATATTGTGATGGTGTTTTGCCAATTTTTCGCCAAGTGGGACTGTGTCGTATCGGTATCATACAAATTCTTAATTTTTCTGTTTTAAATGTATTTTCGTGCTGAGTGTAAGTGCATAATATATTCTGATTTAAATGTTCGTCTGAGTGTGAAATAAAGTTCTTCTGAGTGCAAAATCTGAGTGCGAAATAGACCGTTATGTGTATATATGTATCAGTTTTTTGTTTGGAACTTTTCGTCGTCTGGGAATGCAAGTCTGAGAGAATTTTTTGGGGGCTCTAGATGGGAGCCCTCCCACGGTCGGTTGAAAGGAGGTACATGTTCTCGCTTAGGATAGAAGAGTTTTTGATGGCGTGATGTTTGACTGACGTCATGACTGTAGCTTTAAAAAAAGGACGCTATCGTTTCGTGGAGATGGAACAAAGCGAGCGTTTGAGATTACAGCAGGCCCAGTTTAACTTTTATGAAATTCTAAATTCCAAGAAAAAATTTAAATCCCATCAACCAAAAAATTATTACTATCTCACTTTAGCCACTAAAATCAGCTGATATTCAGTAAGTACAATTTTACCATTTTAAGAAAAGATTTATTTGGAACAGAATTGACTTTAGGTATAAGTTCTACCGGCCTGAATTTTAATTAAAGCTGTAAATGACTTATTATTGGATTCAACATAAATAAAAAAATATTGTTTAGTAAATATGAGATATAAAGAAACAATTTTGGATTTTATGCCCATCGAATTAAACTTGGTAAATACCTCCAAATGCTGAAAATATGTTTTTGTATCAATATGTATTATCGAAATATGAAACCAAGAGAATTTGGTTAGAAGTGTTTGAGAGAATAATTGATTTTTCTATATATTTATTATAACACTATTGATTTGATATATATATAAATGATTAAACATTAAGTAAAGAATTTTAACAAGGCAAGTTTGGTAATTATTCTGTGTACAAGTAAACGTGTCTCCCTTACCATATTTTAATAGAAGGAGTCCCTTACCATATTTTAATAGATAGAAGAAGGAGTGTCGTTTCAAGACTGAAAACGGTTGGTACTTTAGCCATTTTAAATTTTTGTGTTTTACTAATGAAGACTTTATTCATATGCATTTTACATATATATTTTACTAATAAAGATTTTATACATATAATTTTAAACGTATGTATTTTATATGCATAAGGATTTGGTTCATATATTATAAATAGGTAAAAGTGTCATCTCTAAAGTGCCTAAGCTGCATTGCCACTTCAACTATAACAGCTTGCAATTCCGTCCTAGTAGCTAAATTGAGAAAGCGTCAGCTGGCCAGTACAATTATCTGAGGTTCGAGTCCCGTCTGAGACAACAAAGTTCTTTACCATATTTACGAATCAACCCTGTAGGTCTGCAATGATGTCAGGGGGCTGAAAGGGATCATAGTGCGACTAGCACGGATTCAGCGGACTATGGAATGTAAAGTGCCGATTTCAAATAAGAAGGCCAACGACTAAGCAGGAAGCTAACCTGGAGGATAAAAATACCATCCTGTGGTGCACAAACGAAAACATAATTTGAAATTGGCTTTTCTACTTATCGCATTTTTTATAATTATTGTCGAATTATCGTATATAAATCGTGAACCATTATAACATTAAACATTAAACACATTGCGTTGTGTATCACTTAAACCCACCTTATTAACGTTTAGTGCGAGTCCTGGAATAGAATATTTATTAATATAATACTACAATTAATTGCACCATTTTAATTTTAAAATAAAATCATTTATTAACAACATATATTACTTATTAAATTAATTACAACAATTATTCATTTTAAATGCGACGGAGAGAGCAAATATGAGATCAGATAATTAAAAATACCTAACATGCTTAATAACCTTCAACAATAATTGAGGAATACATACCTCCAAGTCTGTCTTTGGTCATTGATTTCAACTCTTACATCAGAGAATTTTATAAAGATACCAACTCAGAATGTGGTACTCATAATTGTACTGCAGTTGATCTGGCATCTGCCATTGCGTTCAGTATATCAGGACATTGGACATTTCTGTGGAATCTCTACGGAACTCTGTTCGCAAAACTTGCGGAATGCTTATCTACTGCGTTTCTCCTTGACAAATCGCTATTGCCGTCAAAGTCATCGTGGAATCTGTCGTAGTAGTAGTTCTAAATATCACCTAGAATCTTTTGTTGCCACCTCTTGTGTTTGCGGTCTGTACCGCCCTTTACTCTACCATTGGTTGACCTTAGGACAATGCGCTCAGACATCTTGCATAATTGGTCAACGTTTTTAACCATTCTCGTGGCTATATGTAGCCTCTTAAGTTTATGGAATAATTGACCTCTTGGGTCAAAGTGTTGTAAAAACTGGCGTCGTTAAATCTGATTCTTTGTTAAACATCACAAACATCGTAAATATTGAACATAAATGTCTCTCCGCTAAATCTTACTCAAAATCTGGTCTCACATATAGCCTCGAGAATGGTTAGAAACGTTGACCAATTATGGAAGACGTCTGATCACATTGCCCTAAGGTCGGCCAATCAGAGCGACAATTACCGCAGGCAAAAGAAACGGCAACAAAAGGTTCTGTACCTCCACAACCGTAGTTTTGTTGTGCGGGTATCCAATATACTCTCTTCTCCTAGGCAGATTTGTTCTGGTGTACCTCAGGGTTCCCTTCTAGGGCCCCGACTGTTCAACCTTTACATTAATGACATTCCTAAGGTATCTAATGTTGCTATTGGCCTCTATGCCGACGACACTGCACTGATCGCCCGACATCCAAGAACACAAATCGTGCTCGAAAGGCTCCAAAATCAGCTAAATCTACTAAATTCTTGGTTTCTGAAGTGGAGAATTAAAATTAATACTTCCAAGTCGGCGGTACTCTCAATCCCAGCACTGCCCTCCCCCCCCCCATTTGATCTTAAATAATGAACCGATTCCCTGGACGAACTGCTATAAGTACCTAGGTGTACTTATAGACTCAAAATTAACTTGGACCCCTCACATTCTTGACATAGTCAAGAAGGTAAAGGGGGCAAGAACCCAGCTTTACCCCTTCTTAGCTAGAAATAGCAACTGTCACTTAAAAATAAATTATTACTCTACAAAGCCTATATCAGGCCCATCATGACTTACGGTTCCTCTATTTGGGGAACCGCATCTGACTTCAACATTAAGAGACTTCAAACTCAGCAAAACGTTACACTTAGAATGATTGTTAATGCTCCTCTTTATGTTAGGAATGACGTCATTCATAGAGATCTCAAAATTAAAACCTTTTTGGCCCATGTTAAGAAATTAGCGCTGCATTTTCATCTTGATCTCCCGAAGGTTGGAAACGCTATTCTGTTAAATTTGTCTAATTACGATCCTCGGCTTCCTAAATGCAGGAAGCGACCTCGGGCCCTGCTCGGGCGCCGTGAAGACGTCCCGTTTAATCCTAAACGTCGACGCATTGAATAGCTTCAATCTTTATCCAGTTTTCCATCCTTCAAACGTCTTTCCTCTGAACATTTAACACCCTAGCATTTGGGATAATTTATCTGCATTCGACCATCTTCTCCCCCCCCCCCGTCCTTCTGGGCAGCTGGCATCTCTGCGTTTCCTTGCAAGGTTCGCGCATTTCTGTGCGCACCCAAACGTTCAAAATTCCTCTCTTTCTCCTTTTTCTGGATTCTCCTTTAAATTTTAAATTTAAACTTAAAAATTTTTGTAAAAACAAATTAAATCCTATTTTTCCTAAATTTCTTTCTTAAGACTCGGATGATCATAAATTCTCCGAGCAACCTATTGACTTTCGTAAACTCCCTTTAATAAAATCCCTTTCCTTCGTTTTTCTTCTCTTTTTAGATAGGGGATTAAAGTCTGGTTGTTAACCCGGATTAGGCACCCCTTTTAAACACCTACCTTGCAAGCAAAAGGTTCTAAGTGATATTTAGAACTTCTACGAGAGATTTCACGATGACTTCGACGGAAATAGCTAATTATTCATAGAGAGATGCAGTAGAGAAGTATTCCGCAAGTTTTGCAAACAGAGTGTTCCGTAGAGATTCCACAGAGATGTCCAATGTCCTGATATACAGAACGTCAAAGGAAGATGCCAGAACAACTGCAGTAGAATTAGCAGTACCACTCCCTGAGTTGGTACCTGTACAAAATACTCTGATGTAAGAGTTGAGATCAATGTTCAAAGGCAGACTTGAAGGTATGTGTTCCTCAATTATTGTTGAAGGTCATCAATGCATATTAGGCATTTTTAATTTACTGGTCTTACATTTGTTATCTCCGCCGCAATTAATATGGATAATTGTTATAATTAATTTAATAAGTAATCTATGTTGTTAATAAATGATTTTATTTTGAAGTTAAAACGGTGCAATATTAATTGTAGTATTATGTTAATAAATATTCTATTTCAGGACTCGCACTAAGATTCTGTCGTAGATCAATAAGAAGGGTGTAAGATACACACAACGCAATATATTTAATGTTTAATATTTTACGATGCACGATATTATGGCTATGGTTAAAGCAGTATTATTAAATAATTAACTCAACTAAGAATAAATAAACTTTAATGCTTTATTTTCAAATGTGGGGCATTATCAAATAATCAACGCAATTAATGATATTCAAAGTAATAATCTTTAATATGTACTTCTGTGCACCACACGTCCTAAGACTTATCTAGGGGTAAAAATATTAGAAAATGGTGAGTCACATTGTAAAGTTTCTCGTTATTCTAGGATTAACAGGAGGAGAATACAAAGGCCTCTTTTACAATTCCACCCCAATAGATTAAGTGGGAGACAATCGGATGACCAGCACGAATCCCCGCGGTTCGAACCACGACTGGGACAGCAATGTTCTTTATACCGGAAGTAATATCTGAATATCCTCCCTACCCTAATTTGATTCAATATCTATATCAGTCATCATTTAAACTTTATCTATAGCCGATTCCGAAAAATATATGATTAAAGGAAAATATTTCAAGCATAAGTGGAAATATTTAGGAAATCCCTTATTCCCGTCAAAAATTAACGTATAGCTGCTTCTGAGAAATGGATTTTTCAAGGAAACTTTTGGTAAAAATATATGTTTGCCTTTAAAATAATTCAAAATCTCACATACTAAGTGGCAATATTTTAGTGGTTTAATCTTTACTCTGTATAACTTAATTACATATTATAAGGTATAAAATATTTCTTTTGTTTTCATTTGCATATAATATTAAACACTAAAATGTTTTAACTTTAAATCTTTTTCAATTTTTCAAATATTGTGACTTGTCAATAAAACAGAGAATAATGTGTTTTACAAGTGTGTTTCGCCCATTTTATGAACGTATCTCATGGAATGATTTTTCAAACATGCACTTGATATATATGATCGTTGTTTTACAAAGGAGTTACATTATATTCAGAAATTAGAATATAAATATGACAGAAGCAGCATCAAACACACGCACTTGCTTATATATTCATATTTAATGTGATTTATGTTTATGATATTACACTATATCTTATCTCTCTTGAAAAAAAATATTTATGCATGTTTATTACTGCTTTTGTTTCGAACGCCTTCGATACAAGATGGTAATAAATACTAAAATAGAATGTTTCTTTGTCAAAATATTATAAAATGATGGAATTCATGTTTCCGCGTAAAATATTATGCGTTCTTGTCATGCTATAGATAGCCTATTCAAATTGATGTTCATCCATCATATTGTGGGTTCCAACATGAAATATACTACACTTAAGTTTTACATTGTGCTATTATTTTCATATTCAGTTCTTATAGTCTAACATAGTATTCTTTCCGTGTTATTTTGTTTTGTTTATGGTATATTTAGAGTGTTTTTATTCTTTCTGAAATTTCGATCACTTACATAGAAATATTTGACATGATTCACCTGTTTGATTGAATCATATTCCGTACTAGCAGCATACCCGTTCTTCGTACGGAGTATATTATATAAAGAAATTTATAATTCGCAATCATGTGCAAATTCTGTTAAAATATTAAATTTATTGCTCATAAAGAGAAGTTTAAGAATATTTGTTCTCACTATGCAAAATTATCTTCACGGGCAGATCTGAAGAATAAAACATCCTGGCCCCTTTTGTAAGCAAATTTACAAAAAAAAAAAGGAATTGAATCAATATATGCAACCCCGTACTACTTATATTGTCGCAGATTAGAAAATATGCCAGTGTGTTAGTAGAAGTTTACCCGTATTGCAATATGTGTCTCAAAAATATTTGCCAAAATAAAAGAGATGACATAAAAAATTGAAAGTATCAAAAATCCCCGTAATCTTAATACCAGAAGGTCGTAATTGATTCGAATATATGCCAATATATATCAAAATATATGCCAATATACCTGTACTACTTATATTCTCGTAGATTGGAAGATATACCCATGCATTTGTAGAAGATTACTCGTACAACGTACTGTATATGAGTTTCAACAATTTTCGTCATAATAAAACAATTCCATAATAATTTGAAAATATCAGTAATTCCCGAATCAACAGTCCCCGAAAATATCAATAATAATGATGTTTAAACCTGAAGACCGTAATTGATATTATCCAGTCAAAAATTCAATGTCAATGAAATTTATTTTATATACATATTTTTACTATTCAAATCGGAAAAGATTTAATAAAAATCATATGCCGCATAACATATTGGATCCGTTGCTAAGCGACATGATATCAATTGCTTTAAATAAATTGATGGAAATCATATCATCTGAATAATGCAATCTCCATGGAAGGTTTGGCGACATTTTCGTCAATTTAGCTATAACTTAAAAAATCGCCAAATTTATCGCCAAGTGGGACTGTAGAACTGATAATCCCATTATACGACAAATTGACGAAACATCATCACAATACTATCCCCTAACAAAACACAATTAATTTCATTTATTAAGCGCGATTTTATAAATTTCATGATATTTTTATGGATTTAGAAATATTTTTACCAATTTGGTGATATTAAAAAAATTCCTTAAATGTGTTACTAAGTAGGATAGATGGACTGACCGACAAATGCTACAGAGACATCATTTCAGTACGTTATTCTAAAAAAACAAATTTAATTTCATTGATTTGGGTCATTTTTATCAATTTGGAGACATTTCCACTAATTTGGTAAAGTTTAAGAAAAGTTACCAAATTATTTAGAGATATTCCTCTCAATTCGTAGCTCTGAATTTGCAGATCTGAAGAATAAAATATCCTGATCCCGTTTGTATATTCTAAATAAAAACAGTAAAATTGTAATAGAAGATACATACATACACCCGTTCTACTCTTTTTCTGCTTCAACAATCGGCTAAATGAATTTATTGGGTAAACACAATATATGAGTTTATTAGCTAAACACAATATATGAGCTTGAAACCTCTTTGCTAAAATAAATGAAAGTGATGTACGCAGTCCGCAATATAATTAAAAGAACAATCGAACCGAATTACAAATTTACAAAATATATATTACAGAATTTACAAAATATATTTTTACATCCATTTATTTATTATACAAATTAAAAAAAATAATAATTGATATTAACAACACATTTAATTTCATTCCGTTGCCGAGCAACATGATATAAGATAGAATCTTCCTCATAAAATGCGAAATTAAATAGCCATTTTGATTTCTTCATACTTTACATCGTTGAGTAAAAACTTGTGAGAGATGAACCATGGAGGTAGATTTTTCCATTTAAATTCATGTCTCAAACAATTTATGTTCTCCTATAGTGACTAATTAATGCAAAAATCCTGCACCAAACTCGGAAATAAAGTTTTATTTCATTTTGGCGTTTAAAACAAACGATTTTCATCCTTTCCGTTTGGATAAACCACGGAGTTGGAGAGTAGATCTCCTAAGAAAAAGTTCCGTTTTTCATTAATATCTCGACAACCCCTGGTCTTAGAAACTCAAAACTTGGACAAAATTTATGGGGGGCCATTTCAAGGCTATCCACAAAATTTCATTAAATTCGGTTCAGCCGTTTTCCCGTGATGATGAGACAAACGAAATTTTCGTTTTTTACTAATATCTCGAGAACCACTGGTCGTAGAAACTCAAAACACGGACTAAATTTTAAGTGGGGCTATTTCTAGGCTACCCACAAAATTTCACCAAATTCGGTTCAACCGTTCTCCCGTGATGATGGGACAAACAGACAGACAGACAGACAGACAGACAGACAGACAGACAGATTTTCAATTTTATTTATATAGATTATTTGACGTACTTCTAATTTTATGATTATTTGTTAAATTAAGTTTCAATTGGAAAAATTTTCGCTGCCCGCATACTTCATATGCACTGGTCCATTTAAAGCCAGGCCTTTTGCTAGTTAATACTTATTTAATTTTTATTAGTATACATTTCATTATGTAAAAGCTCTTTTCGGAATTAGTAGTAATTTGAAATTACATCTATCTGTAAACAAATGCGAATGCAAAAAATGAACTGTTATTGGAAAAGGGGATGCATTCAACACTTTCTTGTCTGATTCGGAAATAATGTTGCATTTTGACTACAATGCCAAATTTGTTTCTTTGTCATCAGTACTAACTTCATTGCTATTAACACTCATTTCTTTCCTGTTAATAATCATTTCATAATTTAGAAAATCTTTTCATCATTAGTAGTGCTTTGCGATTATATCCATTTCTAAACAGGTGCTTGTTACGAACCCCTCTCCGTCCATCCCAAGAAAACTGGGAAAGGTTATTCTCGGCCAGCCATCTTACTTCTCCGAGAGTTTTGCAGCTGGCCACGCAATTTGATACTGCGGACTGCGGGGGTTCAAGGGCCAGAAATTAGAGGGAATGGGAATGGCGGTTGGAAGAAGGACTTGCTTTCTGGACTCGGAGCAAAACCGACGATGGAACTCGCAGATTCCCGAGAATTGTGATGTATCAATTTGAATCTGTGAAGATGTGTATATATGTGTAAATAGTTATATGTAATAAATAGGATGTCTTGTGATTATAAGAATGGTTTGCATAAGCTTAGAAAAGCGAACAATGGAACGGTCTCAAGGCGATGACCATTGGAACAGAGAGCAGAGTTCGTGACACTGTCGCAGCTGACATAGATAAATGCTAAGCAAATGGAAAGGTGGAAAACGCTTTGGAATAAATTGGATGAGGATATATCGGCGTGAATCATATGGATTCATTTGTGTGCGTGTTTAATAATATGGAGGTGAATTACTTACTGGATAACTTATGACAAAGACTTCCGACCCCAACCCATAAGAAAGAATGATGACATCTGGTACAGAAGAAGAGGTAAGTGGAAATTTTCACATTTAGGGATGATGCTCTCTGGGCTAGGGCGGATTTTAATTTAAATTGTAAAATTAGTAATGAGTTTACAGTGGGTCATTTGGCTTGTGGAGAGTAAATTATTGATGGGAGTAAATAATAACTTTTAAAGTTTTGAATTTTGCTAATAAATAACGGAAATTCCTAGATGAGCAATGACAGAAGTAATATATGGATAAAAATTTTAGTTCAATATACAAATGTGTTTAAATGCTGGTTTGATAAGATATGATAGTAAATTGTTGCATGAAATTGTGTTATATTTAATATTAATGAGAAATTTGTATGTGGAAATATAAATAATATTATGTGTGGGGTATGTTAATATGAATATAATTTTAAATGACTTTGTTCCTAAGGTATTGTTAATGTATTTCATGTATGGTGGGGGAGCATAGGGGGTTGTTGAAAGTCCTGGGATAATGTTATTGTGAAGCAATTTCGAGCAATTGTTAAAATGGCTTTTTTATTGGAAGAGAAGAAAAATGATCTTGTGAGGCTATGTTATGAAATAGGCGAGACGGCGGATTCTGAGTGTCAGATAGTAGACTTAAAAATATAATTTGTGGGAGCAAAGAGTATGAGGAAAAGGAGATAAGAAATATAATATATTCTATTAGGGAAGAGAGAGAAGAGAATGAAGAACGGGATAGAGAGAATAAAGAGTGGGAGAAAAAAGAATTAGAGTGCAATAGAAAGTTGAGAGAGTTGGAGAGAAAGGAACAGCAAAAGAGGGAAAGCGAGATCAAATGGTTAATGTGGGAACTGGGAATGAACCAGAATAAGAATAGTGAAATTCAAATTGCACAAAATACCACTACCCAGAACTTTAGCGGCCAAATTGGCAGAGCGCTGAAAAATGTGCATAAGAACACAGTGTTGTGTTTCGCATGTAAAAAGTTAGGACACTATAGGTATGAAAGCTCAGAAATATGTAGTGCGCTTAACAGTAAATGGCTTAATTCGGAAAAGTCGCGAAAAAGTACAAGGCTTAATTCGGAAAAGTCGCGAAAAGCTCAGTTTGAAATATTTGAGGAGACTTGGGAAAAACCAGAATTGCCAAGTCTAGATATTCAGACAGGGGCGAAACGCGTTGATAAAATTAAGCTGCCTTTTCGGGTGTCCGATCTCCCGAGTCTCAGAATGGAAAGCGAGAATTCCGTTATGGAAAATTGGGTTGGAAAGTATCAGAGAGAGGGGTTTCTCGTGGACTCTAAGTTCCGAAGAGAAAGAGAAAAGATGCTGAGGGAGAAAAGACATACAATGTCGCGAGTGAAGCCTGCCCTGACGAAAGAAAAGTCGGGGGGAGTCGAAAGTTTCCTGATCATAGATATGTCTAGGTCACAGTTGTCCTTGAAGGGAAAGGGGGCGATCGAGAAGGCGACCTCAAGTTCCGAGTCCGATAGTGCGCAATATATTAGGGACTGTAAGGAAGGGGAAGGGGCTGAGAAAGGCCATCCTGGGATCCCGATATCTGTGAGTCCAATTATCACCGAAAAGGAAAATGTTACGAGTTGTTTAGAGACATTGGGGATCTTGAAGAATTCGAAAGGAATGGATAAGAGTCGAATTACGGAGTGTGAGGGAAAGGAGACGGAGACAATGAATGAAAGATGGGAAACTGGAGAGTCAGTTATAGCCCAACGTGAGACAATAGGAACGGAAGGGAATGAAGTGTGCTCAGTTGGAAGTCATGAGAAAGCCATGTTAGCTAAAGTGGGAACAATGTTGAAAGGGAAATGTGAAGGAACAGGAATTATGGAGGTAGTTATGGGTTCGGTCATTGAGGAGAAGCAAAGGGCTGGTGGAGGTAGAAGTAAGTTGGCTTCCCTGCTAGACCAATGTTTTTGACAATGAAGGAGGTTATTGGCTCTATAATGATATATTGTGTGTTCTTTGAATAAAGTTTTGAGCCAGTAATCAAAAAAGTGTGAAATTATGGAAAAATGTACGTGAAATGTAGTGTGTTTAATATCATTAAGGTATTTCTATATGTTAGTCGTATTGTAATGTGTTCGGAAGTGAAAATTGATAAATCTAGTGTATTAAGAATAGTTTTAGTTTATAGGATGATTTTGTTTTAAGTGTACACAGTATAAGTGGAAATTGATAATTAGTGTTTTAAGCATAATTTTGGTTTGAAGTATGATTTTGTTTTAAGTGCTAAACAGTAGAAGTGGAAATTGATAATTAGTGTTTAAGAATAATTTTGGTTTAATGTATGATTTTGTTTTAAGTGTAAACATGTGAATCGGAAATTGATAATTAGTGTTTTAAGAATAATTTAGTGTCTATGGAAATATACTTTTGTGTATGAAATTCAAATTTGGATAATTATTATGTAATGGTTTGATCCTGTCACTGGCTCATAGAGGAATTCCGGGTTGCAGAGAGCACGGCCTGTGTGTGGGAATTTCCACTATGGGGAGGGGGTGCAGGATTTGGACTTTCCAGTCATCGTTGGTCAACGGATGGACTGAAAAGTGGGGGGAAGGTGTTACGAACTCCTCTCTGTCCATGCCAAGAAGACTGGGAAAAGTTATTCTCGGCCCGCCATCTTACTTCTCCGAGAGTTTTGCAGCTGGCCACGCAATTTGATACTGCGGACTGCGGGGGTTCAAGGGCCAGAAATTGGAGGGAAGGGGGATGGCGATTGGAAGAAGAAGGACTTGCTTTCTGGACTCGGATCAAAACGGACGATGGAATTCGCGGATTTCCGAGAATTGTAACGTATCAATTTGAATCTGTGAAGATGTGTATATATGTGTAAATAGTTTATGTAATAAGTAGGATGTCTTGTGATTATAAGAATGGTTTGCATAAGCTTAGAAAAACGAACCATCGAACGGGCTCAAGGCGATGAGCATTGGAAAAGAGAGCCGAGTCCGTTACATTGCTGATATAAAAATTAATTGTTCATTGAAAAATGGCTAAATCCTGTACTTCCTGATAATGATACAATGGTAATAATAAAGGAAGCAAAAGCGGTGATATCAACTATCTAAATATAATGGCATTAAATATTCACGTATTTTTAATTTCATTGACATTTATATAAGGAGATCACGTGACCATTATATGAAACGATCACGTGACATACTTCAAAATAAAATATGACATCCATCTTGTGTCTTGTGTCAAAATCGTGATTTTTAAAGTTCTTTTTAATTCATATTTAGTGTTGTATCCGTCCTAAAATCGCTTTATTTTTGCTTTAATTCTGTGTATCTACATACTGAAACAACGCAATTACAATATATTTGAGTTTAAATGATCATCCAAATTTGATTATTTCTACAACGAAGCCTACTTTGCACTTATGGAGAATGTAAATACCAAAAGATGTAGAATGAGTTGTATAAGAATTGCTGCATTTCCTTAACGCAAAATTATTTAGCTCATGGAGTCTGCAATATAGCTGATATGAATGAAATATTCATTCATTTTACACGATTTTTCGATGAAGTTTTAAGCATAGAGTTTAATAACTTGCATCTCCATGGTCTTAAGTTTTTAAATAAAATAAATCATTATAGTATTGTGATGAATGAAATGAATGGAAACATGGTATGAATGAAATGCTCCTTTTATAGAGAGAGCCAGGCATGTTATATTTCGATGACGTCATATGAATATGTTGCATTGGTTTTCGATGAAGTTTTCAAAAATATAAAATTATTGTAGTATTATGATAATTTTAAAAATATTACCAAGGAATGATCGCATTTTAGAGATGTTTAAACCAGCTAATTTATATTTCAATGCCTTCATTTGAATGAAGTTCATTTTTTACGACGAAATTTTAAGCTTTCAAATATAATAAATTAATGTAGTATTGTGATAATTTTGAAAATATTACCGAGGAATGTATCGCATTTTAGATATGTTTAAATAAAATTCTATTGAAGTTGAAAAGTGTTTCATAATCAATGTTTTATGCACGATTGATCTTTCTAGTCATTGGTTATAAAAGTGTTTTATTAAGGAAGTTCGAAACCTGTCCTTCCAAAATCATGGGATCATTAAGATTAATGAAATTTAATATTTTTCAATTTAATGCTTTAATTTTTATCTCAAACTTCTTTTAATGATGTTCATAAGATGGTCTGGAAATAGACTTTGTCAAACATACTAATTAGCGCTGTATGTGCAGTACACGTTATATGTAAAGGATGACAGGGATTCCTCTTCAATTCTGATTCTTGAGCAATGCAAAATATGGATGCGGCGTCCTCGAAGATAATTGTGAACACTAAAAATTTGGGACAGTTACTGTATTAAAATAAAAATATGCTATTTATTTTTTTTAAATCACTCACATATATTAAAACATGAATTATATTTTAATAACAATTACATTTAATAGTTGTTCACAAAAGTTCTTGCAGTTGGACTTTTGCAAGAATTGAAAAGCGTTGATTATTGTTTTTACCGTTTGTAAAAAAAATGGGATTTCCAAAAATAGCTCAGTACAACAAAGAATATCTTATGTGCGAGAGAGCGTCTGAAAGTCATATGGAAATGATATTTCATTTAAAAGTACTTCACTTTACTGCTCAGTCTTACTTGAACACTGAAAAAACTGGAATTTAGATGTTTTAAACGCTATTGACTCAAATAATATTTAAGTACCGATGAAGATGCATTTTTCGATCCATTCGGACCTGCGTCATTGATAACAACACACTTACATTTAACTGTGAAATTAAACATGTGCTTTCTTAAACAGATTAATTATCATAACATGATTTATAAAATTGTTTCTTATATTTTATTATATTCTGTTTTCATTCCGGTGCTCATGTTTATCAAATTATTAATTTTATTTCACATATTTTCCCATATATAAATATACTAGAACGTATTATCCAGTGTTGCATGTGTTCTATGTAAGCGTCCACTAAGTATAAATAATTAAAAAATCTGATGTGGGCAACACATGACTTTCCTTATATAATGCAATGAATTTACTACTTTTACAGTAAGAAAATAGGTTTTTCTTATAGTAGATACTTATATTCTTTATAAGATATTGAATTTTCGACAATTAGTCGTAATTTTCATTGATTTAGCGTCATTTTAATCCATTTGGCGAGATTTTCGTTAATTTGACAGCATTTCAAAAATTCGCCAAGTTGGCGAAATTTTGCCAAATTCCTCGTCAAACTCTCGCCAAACTTTGCGGACGTAGAAATGAGTTATTCTTATAGCAGATAAATGACTATTGGCGTTCAAATACAAAAGTATTACTCGAAGTATATTTTCTCATGAATGGAACGAGCTAGATCCACTAAGATAATGTCACCGAATTTATCGCATGGTATTACAAATGAAAAGTGAACATGTTTCTCAATACGAAATATATTGTTTTTATTTTATATGACTTTTTCATATTTTTTTTTAAATGTGCAATATCTCGAGAACGGTTTGTGTTAGCGTTCTAAAATTTATGTCAATCGTTCTCTAATGAAAAATTACATAAGGAATGTCTACTTGCGTAACTTTATTAGCGGGCTTGATTTTTTGACGATTTTTTCAAAATTTCAGTCGAAAATTTAGGGGGGTTCTGAACATTCGATTACATTTAAAACAATAGAGTGTTTACGGATTGTGATTTTTGTACCAAATTTCGTTCGAATCGGTCCATTCGTTCGTCTGTTATCGTCTCCACAGACTCATTGACTTACACACACAAACATAAACACACAGACTTTCAGACACACACACACACACACACACACACACACACACACAGACATCACTTCAAAAATGTTTGATTCGTGATCAGGGATGCTTGAAACGTGCTCTCCCGTCGAAAACCCGAATTCGAATTTTCGACCCCGTCACAATACTTTCCTTTAAATTATGTATATAAGGAAAGTAATAAAGACATGTGCTTAAATAATACTGTTGAACACAATACAATTTAAAATGGTTTCGATTCAAAAATTCCACAAATCATATAGCTCGCATTCTCTGAATAAACTCAAAATATGAGAATCGCAATTGACCGTACATTCAACTACTCTTGAAACAGGCAATTACGCTGAAATACACATGCGCCCTAATAAATTTAAAGCGCCATCTGTCTGAAATTCCAAATTTCACGGCCGAGACGATTTTCTATGAACTTGCCATCGTACCTCGAATGAAATTCGAATTGCGTTTTTATCCACGTGTTTTATTGGATTTTTAGTGGTCGCAGAGGAAATTCTAGCTTATAAAAAAACTAAATTTTTTTTTTTTAAAATGACGTCGAGCTGCACATATTTGGGTCCTGAAGTACCTGTGAACCAAATTTCATGGTAGTACGATGCTTAGCTTTATCTCTATAGACTGCACAGACGCACACATACAGGCATACTACATCTTCTTTTATAAGTAAAATAGCATTTTCAGATGAACAGAATAATTTCCGTTCGGCAGACGTCGTGCCTCTCTCGGCTTGTCTGTGAATACAAAAAAATCTGATGTGGGCAATACATGACTTTCCTTATATAATGCAATGAATTTATTATGCAATTACTTTTACAACAAAAAATAGGTTTTTATTATAGTAGATATTTATATTCTTTTCTAGATATTGTATTTTCTTCAATGAGTCGTCATTTTCATTGATTTAGTGTCATTTTTATCCATTTAACGAGATTTTCGTTACTCTGGCAACATTTAAAAAAGTCACCAAGTTTACGACATTCCGCCAAATTCGGTGCCAAAATATCGCCAAGCGTTATGGACAGAGGATTAAGTTATTTTTATAGCAGATAAATAACTATTGGCGTTCAAATACAAAAATATTACTCAAAGTATCTTTTCTCATGAATGGAACGAGCTAGTTCCACGAGAATGATGTCACCAAATTTATCGCATGATATTACATATGAAACGTGAACATGTTTCTCAACAGTTAATGTTTTTTTTTAATTTATGGGATTTTTTTATCAATTTATTTGGAAGATGTGTAATATCTCGAGAACGGCTCATGGTAGCGTTCTAAAGTTTATGCTAATCGTTTTCTAAAGGAAAAATTACACAAGAAATGTCTATTTGCGAAACTTTATTAAAGGTTTTGATCCTTTGATGATTTTTTCACAATTTCACTTTAAAATTTAGGCGGGTTTTGAACATTCTATTACGTATAAATACAATAGGCTTCCAGTATTCACTGATTGTGATTTTTATACCAAATTTCAGTCGAATCGCTTCATTCATTAGTGAGAAATCTTCTCCACAGACTCACTGACACACACACACCCACACACACATACATCACCCCAAAAATGATGGATTCGTGATCAGGGATGTTTGGAACGTGCTCTCCCGTCGAAAACTCGAATTCGAATTTTCGACCCCGTCACAATACTTTCCTTATACATTATATATATAAGGAGAGTAAAAATTGGTATTCTATCGGATACTTTTCACTTATTTGGATGCTTTACTAGTAGATTTTGTAACATATTTTGTAGCCTATGAAATTTAGTTTGTTTTTTTACAAATATCGCTCCAGTTGCAGCTACGTATTCAAAACAGCATGCGTCTGATTTATGCTAACTATAAGTTGTTAACAGCTCATTTAGCCAAAAACATTTAATGCATACAGCTGGTTTGTATTATAAAAACCAATTCAAACTCAGGATAACTTCAGAATGAATACTTCTATTAATCTGTTAAAAATGGTATATATATATTCATTATGTATAAAACTAGAACGAGATAGAATTTTGTCTGATTCACACGAATAGAAAATTTATTATTTGGAATTATTTAGGATTCCCTTTATTGTTTATAGAGAATAGTATATAGTTGTATAGTCAATGAATGAATAAGATACTTTAAAATGCCTTATGTAATGTTGTTGTTGTTTTTGTTGTTGAGACCCAGACCGTCCGACCTACCAGAAAGGTGTAAGGTAACAGTTTGGACGGCCGGGAAGTGCCACTCAATTTAGACCGAAACCCAGTGGGGAAGGCATCCACAGGAACCGTACCCTCCTTCCCCTACCACCAACCTCTCGGAAGGACTTACGGACCCACATGTTTAACGTGATCGTACTCCGCATGAACACTCCGTCGTACTCCGCAGTTGTGGCAGCGTGCAAATCCAGCACGCAAACCACCTGGCTACCGCGACCGAAATGTGCCAACAGCACGCGGTGTTCCCAAGTGGTCACCCACCCAAGTACTAACCGCGCCCGATGCTGCTTGACTTCGGTGATCTAACGAGAACCAGTGTTTTCAGCACGGTACGGCCATTGGCGCCTTATGTAATGTGTAAAATATCTTGAAGTTGTACATTGTATACTTTAATTATAAACATTGCAATGCATTCAATTTAACGGAATATCTAACATGTTCCGAAATGTATATTTTTTAATTAAGAATATTTATAAAATGTTAACTGAAGTGTGGCTCAACTCCAATTTCTCATACCAAAACTCAATTTTAGTAGTTTTTGTACTTTCCTTATATACATAATGTATAAGGAAAGTATTGTGACGGGTCGACTTTTCGACGGGAGAGCACGTTTCAAGCATCCCTGATCACGAATCCAACATTTTTGAAGTGATGTCTGTGTGTGTGTGTGTGTGTGAAAGTATGCGTGTGTGTGTGTGTGTGTGTCAGTGAGTCTGTAGAGACGATAACCAAGGAACGAATGGGCCGATTCGAACGAAATTTGGTACAGAAATCACAATCCATAAACACTGGAAGCCTATTGTTTTTATACGCAATCGAATGTTCAGATTCCCGCCCCCCTAAATTTTCGAGTGAAATTTTGAAAAAATCGTCAAAAAATCAAAACCGCTAATAACGTTACGCAAATAGACATTTCTTATGTAATTTTTCATTAGAAAATGATTGACATAACTTTTAGAACGCTAACATGAACCATTTCCGAGATATTGCATATTTAAAAAAAATTATCAAAAAGTCAGATAAAATAAAATTCCTATTGAGAAACATGTTCACTTTTCATATGTAATACCATGCAATAATGTGGGTGACATCATTCTCGTTGATTTAGCTCGTTCCATTAATAAAAAGATACCTTGAGTAATACATTTGTATTTGAACGCCAATACTCATTTATCTGCTGTAAGAATAACTTATTTCTTCGTTTATAACGCTTGGCGAGATTTTGGCGGCGAATTTGGTGGAATTTCGACAACTTGGCGACTTTTTTAAATGTTGTTAAATTAACGAAAAACTCGCTAAATGGATAAAAATGACGTTAAATCAATGAGAGTGACGACTAATTGACGTTTAAAATGTTACTAAATTAATGAAAAACTCTCCAAATGGATAATATTGACGCTAAATCAATGACGACTCATTGATGATGACGACAAGGAAAATGACGACTCATTAATGAAAATTCAATATCTTGGAAATAATATAAATAACTACTATAAAAATAATCTATTTTTTTTACTGTAAAAGTAGTAAATTCATTGCATTATATAAGGAAAGTCATGTACTGCCCACATCAGATATTTTGTTTTCATATTTTATGAGAAAAGATGGATATCGTGGGTGTGCATAGTTACAATTATAGAGTGTTATCCTTCACTTTAAATGAATATTTCAATTTGTACCATACTTGACGAAGTACCCCTCTGGGGAGTAACTTTCTCCCTGATGGTGGGTAAAGACGTCACGAACAAAAAAAATTCTATCGCGAATAACTTTCACACCACTCTATGAAACTGTCAGGTCTCTTGATCATTGAGTTATAAATAAAATCTTTTATGCACGATTATATCAAATTTTGTCTTATGCTGCCATGTTAAAAAAATATAGAACTTTGAATAAATTTCTAATTCGTTCAACTTTCAAAAAATTAAATCTAGTTCCAGATTTTTTGATGACAAAACCGGATATAAAATTTCGTGAAAATCCATTTGTATTTGTAGCTGGTAATTGTATCATATGCACAAGACATAGACCACAGACATGCTGACAGACAGATGGACATTACTCTAAAAATAGTTAAAACGTATTCAGAAGGTGTTTAAACATATACTGGCATCAAAATTTTGAATTTGAAAATTTTCGTGAAAACAACACGTTCTCTATGCAATAGTACATAGTATGAGCAAGTAACTACAAAATAATCAGTAAACTAAATGACTGAATGAGTGATATATCAAAATTATCAAACACTTAGTTTAGCTAGAAACTAAGAGACCAAGGGAAAAATCTAAGATTTCAAACACTTATATTTGGGTTGACGATGCAGAGGAATAATATGAAACACAACTTTGCTTAATTATCGAAAATTTGCTCTCTAGATATAATTTCGCTTTTGGTCTCGTTCGATTCGTCTCAACTTCCAGATTAACGGAAAAACCCAGTATTTTAAAAATTCAAATTAGGTAGATGGTTCAGAAGAGTCATTTAAAAATATCAACGTTATTTCGAACTTTTACACTATCTAGAATCTCAGTTACCTTACACCTTTCTGGTAGGTCGGACGGTCTGGGTTTCAACATCAACAACAACTATCTAGAATCTAACACCGGTTCTCGTTAGATCACCGAAGTCAAGCAGCATCGGACGCGGTTAGTAATTAGGTGGGTGACCATCTGGGAACACCGCGTGCTGTTGGCACACTTCGGGCGAGGTAGCCCGGTGATTTGCGCGCTGGATTTGCAAGCTGCCACAACTGCTGCCGTGTTTATGCGGAGTACGATCACGTTAAACATATTGGTCCATATGTCCTTCCGAGATGTTGGTGGTAGGTGAAGGAGGGTACCGTCCCTGTGGAAGCCTCCCCCACTGGGTTCCGGTCTAAATTGGGTGGCACTTTCCGGCCGTCCAAACGGTTACCTTACACCTTTCTGGTAGGTTGGACGGTCTGGGTCTCAACAACAACAACTATCTTGAATCTTCCGGCCACTCAAATAGCGGTTGTAAACCCCAGGGTCAGTCGAGTGATCTGAATGTTCAACTAGCTAGAATCTTGGTGTGGGTCTCTTTCGATCCGTCTCAACTTCCAGATCAACAGAAAAATCGAAAATTTGAAAATTCTAATTAGGGGAGATGATAAAATGGAATTTTTGAAAAGCTTGCACCACTTTGCACCTTGAAAGTAATAAAAATAAATTGATATCCATTTGAAAATGATCGGAAAACTTAAATAATTGAAAAATGTTGTAGTATGTAGAATCAATGTATTTTTACTTTCCCTGCAATACATGGTAATTTATAGGGAAAGTATTGGAATCATGCCGAAAATCGCAACTCGAGTTTTCGACGAATCTACACGTTTCGAGACCTCTAGAATACGAAAAAACCATGTTTAGCGTGACGTCTGTGTGTGTGTCTGTGTGTCTGTCTGTCTGTCTGTCTGTCTGTCTGTCTGTGCAGATTTTGTATCCACTCTAACGAAAAAACTAATGGACCGAATTTCACAAAATTTGGTAGGTAAGTCACTTGTGCGCGAGTCTGGTGCTGATTAGTTAATAAGTGCCGATTTGGAATAAGAGAATCCGCCTTTTTTTTTGCAAAATGGACCGCAAAAGCTTGTATCTACTCTAACTGAAAAACTACTGGACCGAATTTCACAAAATTCGGTAGAAGAGTCACTTGTGGGTTACCTTGGTGCTGATTAGATTTTGGTACGATTCGGAAAAAAATAACCTGCCTTTTTTTGCAAAATGGCCCGCGAAAATCGTCAAAATCTAAACTGAAGAACTAAATATACTCAAATATATCCATTAAATGATCATTTAATACGTAATTTTTAACGACGAAAATAATAAGACTAACCCCATTACACTAGAACTAGCCGTTCTCGAGATATTTTAGTTTTCCGTATTTTCTCTACGCCACCTTTGAAAATGAGTCCGGTTACCGAATGAGAACGAAAATTGAATTAAAAGTGAAATAAATTTAATTAAAATATAGAGAACGTTAATATAAGTCTGCAGGGAAAGTCATATACTGCCCACATCAGATATTTACTTTCCCTGCATACATGGTAATGTATAGGAAAAGTATTGAAATCATGTCGAAAATCGCAACACGAGTTTTCGACGGATCTACACGTTTCAAGACCTCTAGAATACGAAAAAATCATTTTTAGCTTGGCGGCTGTGTGTGTGTGTCTGTCTGTGTGTCTGTGTATCTGTCTGTCTGTCTGTGCAGATTTGTATCCACTGTAACTAAAAAATTAATAGACCGAATTTCACAAAATTTGGTAGATAAGCCACTTGAGGGTGAGTCTGGTGCTGATTAGTTTTAGGTTCGATTCGGGATAAAAGAACACGCCTATTTTTGCGAAATGGCCCGCAAAAGTTTGTATTCACTCTAACTAAAAAACTACTGGACCGAATTTCACAAAATTCGGTAGATGAGTCATTTGTGGGTTACCCTGGTGCTGATTAGATTTTGGTATGATTCGGAAAAAAATAACCTGTCTTATTTTGTAAAATGGCCCGCAAACATCGCCCAAATCTAAACTAAAGAAGTACGTCTGCTCAAATATATCCATTAAATGATTGTTTAATGTGTAATTTTTAGCGAAGAAAAGAATAAGACCATTCCCATTACATTAGGACTAACCGTTCTCGAGATATTTTAGTTTTTCGTATTTTCTCTACGCCATCTTTGAAAATAAGTTCGGTTACCGAATGAGAAAGAAAATTGAATTAAAAGAGAAATAAATTTAATTAAAATAAAGAGAACGTGGATATAAGTCTGCAGGGGAAGTCATGTGCTGCCCACATCAGATTTTTTGATTTAATATATTAACAGAATTTTACACATTATTTTCGGACTTTCATAATGCACGTCAATTTCGGTTTTAATATTCATAAAAGATATGGACACATTTTGTACATAGGTGTCACATTTAATGACCACCATCTATTTCGAACTAGAGATGCGCGGTGGAAATAGGTAGGTATCAGTAACTAATACTACCACAGGATTTGGTATAGCGCTGCCATACCAAATTCCTCGACGTCATTCCAAAGAACACTTCCCCAGTTACAATAATATAACACAGCAGCAGTACCGTTATTAATTACCATTACTATTATCGCCGATTAAATCCGTCAGTATTGTTGTGCGATTGATAAAGCAGCAGGTGCTGTAATACGGTTTTCCGGATTACTTCTTTCCAGATCAGAATTCGCCAGTGCTAGTTATATGTATTTTATTTTTATCCCAATACTTATTGTAATTATTTGGGACGCCAAATTAATGAATTTTAAAGTCTTAGAAAAGCGAGTCAAGGTCCAGATATTTTATTAAAAGATTATAAGATCTACCATTTAAATCCCTAGTACTTTCGGCAATGAAAAATTGCATGAAATATATATATATATATATATTAGAAAAATGTAATGATAAAAATTCAAGTAATATTAACATCACCATAGAAGCAAAACCACGGCCATAATGCAGATAAGAGAAAATAACAGCACCTGCCCAAATTCGATGATTAATCAGAATTAAATTCATCTTCAGGTCTGAGTATTCAATTCTAATTAACCCAAACAAATGCATGTTTCAGATTGAGCAATAGTACATTACTATAAATGCTCAACCTCAGACTATAGGCATCAAAAGATGGAAAAATGAATATAAGAAAATTTGCATTACCAGATAGCATGAACCCTTCTGCTTTCACCACGTGTATACGCGAACAACCTCAAAAACTTAAATTATCTAGAAGCACCGGAATAAACAAGTCGAAATACAACCAGGGAGGAAGTGCGAACGTCCACAGCTACACTCCCAGACCCGTCCAGTGAGTCAGAGCAGGAGACAGGACTATTACCCGTATAAGCAAAAAGGAATATGAACATGGAGCAAAGATAAAAGTTCTTACTAAGAGATTCATTGAAGAAATGGATAATCGAGGATGCCACTATACACCATTATAAGGGATTATAAGGGCTCTCAAATAGTAGTTTCAAATTTCCTAAAGATACAATTTTTTAGTGAAAATAAAATTGAAAATATTAATATTAATGTATCTTATTTTCCGATTTTTTGATTTTTCTAATTTTTTTATAGCTTATTTTATTATTTTTCATTTTCATTTATTTATATAATTATTAAATAATTATATATATATATATATATATATATATTGTGTGTATATATATATATATATATATATATATATATATATATATATATATATATATATATATATATATATATATATATATAAAATTGAAGATTTTTTATTTAATTCTATTATATATGCCAGAGATTGATCATTTAATGAAATGTTCTGTAAAACAAAATCTATATAATGAAAGGCAATGTCTGTGTGTGTGTGTCTTTCTTATACACTGTGTGTCTGCCTTATATGCTTTCGGTTAGCATATGTAAAAGAGCTTAGCATATGTATTGGATACATCGGGTGAAATTATTATATTTATATGATATTTAATATGGATATTTTAATTAATGGATATTTTAAATGAATATTTTAAATAATTTAAATGATTGAATTATGGTGGTTTGAATTGTGTTGATGTATTTGAAATTATTATATTTATGGATTGGTGGAACGATATGGATGATTGATAGAACGATATGGATTTTTTAAAGGGATATTTTAATTTATGGATATTTTAAATGGATATTTCAATTTATAGATATTTGAAATGCATATTTTAATTTTATGGATATTTTAAATGATGGAACAATGGAACAAGGATGATGGAATTAAGAGCTTAATTATAAAATTTTAATTAGCGAGCGGGAAGTTAGCGAGCGAGAATTGCACTCGGTAGGCCCAGGTTCGATTCCGGCCACTGACGCGGAGTACGATCACGTTAAACATATGGGTCCGTAAGTCCTTCCGAGAGGTTGGTGGTAGGGGAAGGAGGGTACGGTCCCTGTGGATGCCTCCCCCACTGGGTTCCGGTCTAAATTGGATGAATAAAAAGAAAGTTATGGAGATTGTCGCGGAGGGCGCGGTAGCCCAGTGATTAGCGTGCGGGAATTTCACTCGGTAGGCCCGGTTCGATTCCCGCCACTGCCAAAACTGCTGCCGTGTTCACGCGGCGTACGATCACGTTACACATGTGGGACCGTAAGTCCTTCCGAGAGGTTGGTGGTAGGGGAAGGAGGGTACGGTCTCTGTAAATGCCTCTCCCACTGGATTCTGGTCTAAATTGGGTGGCACTTCCTGGCCGCCCAAATAGTTACCTTACACCTTTCTGGTAGGTCGCGCCAGCGAGTTTGCCACGGTCAGTATTTTCAAGAGTAGCGAACCGGATGGTCGCCAAAGGCGGCTGATTGAAAATAAGATGGTCTGAAGTGATTAGTTAATATCAAGAGTGACTATAATAGAAGCATCTGAAGATGATGAAGATAGCATTATAAATAAAACATTATAAATAAAACATTATAAACAAAACATTATTTATTATTTATTTATTTATTTATTTATTACAAAGACTGAAAGCAACAGGACGTAGTCCCAGTTACAGCAGGAGCAAAACTACATTCAAAATACCATGACATACATTAAAAAAGGTTAAAATACATTAAAAAGTTAAAACATTAAAATTAAAAAACACTTCACAAGAATACATGTAATAAAACACAAGATGTTCACAACAAATGCTCTTTAAAATCCTTCTCAGAAGAATAAAAAATATCAAGATAATCAGGGAAACCATTATATAATTTAGAAAAGCAATTTATAGCACAATTACTGCCAATACTCGACCCAAACTTCCTAATGGCAAATAAATTCAAGCTTCTAGTTCTATACTGTGGGACATGAAAACCAATCCCACCCAAGACATGGGAACAGTCAACTCGGCCACGAAACAAACCCCTGAAAAAAGAACACAGAATAAAATCCCTTCTTCTCTGTAAGCTTACAACACCAAACAAACCACGCAAAAAAGCAGAAGACAATGCATAACAACTAATGCCAGTTTTCCTAAAATAAAAATATCTCAAGAAACTATTCTGGATGACCTCAATCCTTCTAGAGTGAACGGCCTGAAAAGGCCTCCAAACCACAGACGCATACTCCAGGCCAGACCTGACCAAGGCATTGAAAAGAACTATTCTGGAATCCTTATTTTCAAAATCATGCGTAATCCTCCTGATGTAGCCTAGATTTCTGTATGATTTAGCACAAATATTGGAGACATGTGTAGAAAAAGAAAAATCAGATGTATACGTAACCCCAAGATCAGCAATAGAAAACCTTCTAATCAAAACAGAGTTGCTAATAGCATACGAAAATAAAATAGGCACTTTTTTACGAGTAAACGACACCACACTACATTTACTGATATTGAGATGCAAATGATTTTTGCCACACCAATCAGAAAGGACAAGCAGCTTCGACTGAATATTACTACACGAAACAGCATCAAAAATAGGACACAAAATCTTCAGATCGTCCGCATAAAAAAGGCAATTTCCAAAACAATCAGCAAGATCATTAATAAAGATAATAAATAAAAGGGGACCAAGAATAGAGCCCTGGGGCACACCAGATGTAGCCGAAAAGCTCCTACTCGATGACGAACCAAAATTTACACATGAAAACCTAGAACCCAAATATGACTTCAACAACATAACCAAATTAGGACAGAACCCAATACTATTCAATTTATGTATCAGAATACCGTGATCAACCGAATCAAAAGCCTTCGCAAAATCCGTGTAAACAACATCTAATTGACCCCCAGCATCAATGGCATCAATTACATACGAATTAAAAAAAGAAGATTTGTAACAGTTGACCTGCATCTCATGAAACCATGCTGATTGACAGAAATAAACGACCTAACTTGTCTGTATATATATCTATGCAACACAAACTCAAAAACCTTGGCAAAAGGAGAAATAATGGAGATGGGCCTATAGTTATCAATACGACATTTGTCACCTTTTTTAAAAATAGGAACAATTCTCGATCTCTTCCATTCCTCTGGAAAAACATTACACCTGATGGACAGGTTAAACATAATGAGTAAAGGATATACAAGATATTCAGAACACGCCTTAATAATATAAGCAGGAATATTGTCTAAACCCAACGAGCCAGAACCCTTAAAACCATTAATGCCATCAGAAATATCATTCAAAGTAACAAGACCAACACTCACAACACCAGAGATATCCGAATTGTAATGCCCAGCCGGAAACGAATCAGCATCGAACGGTGTACTGACAATATAATTAGCACAAAAAAAATCAGCGAAAGCATTAGCAATGGATTTATCAGTGGAATACAAAGTATTATTCAAATTCATAGTTTTGCACACAGTCTTATCTTTAGACTTACTATAGGACCAAAAACGCTTAGGATTGCTTTTAATAGACAATTCAACCAACCTAACATAAGATTTATAATCACTATTAATATCAGACTTAATCTTAGCTCTAAGCACTTTATACTGAATAAGGTCATAAGTCATAAGTCATTATAAATAAAACAGGCACTAAATTGGTATAAAATAGCCCATTTTCAATGTTCTATATATAAGTTAAGGAATTGAAAGGAAGGACATGTGGTAAATATTGGTTAATATAATCCCTTAACTAAACCCTTAGATTAAATTTCTATTTGTGTTATAAATCATATATATAATACAGGTACTTAAGGTACTAATCCTCTTGTTCCCTGCTTAAACATACATGGTATATAAACTATATGGTGTATAAACTATATATAACGGAAAGAATTCCAGCGAACCTGTAATTCTATTCACATATCGATTTAAATTAAATATTTTCTTTCTGTTACGAAACCATAAGTTTTTCATTTTTTCACGAAGAGCATGTTTTACGTTTTACCTTTTTATGTAAACATAATATGTAATGCTGGAAAACGCAAATACTTTTAAAAAATATAGAATTAAAATTATTTTCGATTCACGATTCGATATACGAAAAAACATATTTTTCTCTCTCGGTAAATATTTTTCGTCCGAATGGCGAAAATATTTATTTTCGTTTTTTTAACAAGTTGAAGGAAGGAACAGTGAAAAAAAGAAGTTGTAAAGTTTTCGATTTCTTGAAGTGAAAGACGTCATCGTCGAGAAAAAATTACAGATAAAACAAACAAAAAAAAATGCCCCCAAGATTCATTTTTGAGTTGTTTTATTTTCTAAGATAAATATGCGTAAAATACGTGTTTAAACTGCTACTAGCTTTCATTATCAAATACGTTTCGGAATGTATTTGGAGAAGAAATATTCATCGAAATAAAAGTGCTTAAAAAATAAAAATTAGAAACCATGTTTAACGTAACTAGCAATGTTTTCGCTGAAGTAGATCGTCATGTTAAAACATATATTTTATTGCAGTTTCCCTCGTTAACTTAAAAAGAGTTAATTCGATCCATATGCTTAATGTAATAACATGCTACAGTAACAGAACAAAACTGGATTTCTTTTTCCAACTTTACATTCTAAATTGTGTTCTTAGTAATTCCGATTTGAAAGAACTTCATTTGAAAAGTAAAATCCGCAAGTATCTCAATTTTATCCCTTTCTGTGTCTCGACATTTATGATTATACACTACGTGACAGTGAAAATGAGACACTAAGAAAGAGTGGGCAGAAAGTGATGAAAATCGGGAAAAAGAGAGAGACAGCAATGGACAATAAGTGATGTTTACTACAACATGATACGCCTATACACTGACCAATAACACCGTCTGATCAGTAGGTTGTAGGACCATTGTGGGAGGCGATACACGCAGTAACATGTCTAGATACAGAGTCAATGACAGTGTGGATAATGTCCTTAGGGATGACTGCCCATTCCATGTCAACCGCATTTGTCAGAGTTCGTCTTCTAAACGAGGCGGTGGCAGCGCACGCAAGCGACGTCCTATCACGTTCCAGACGTGTTCGATTGGTGAACGATCAGGTGAGACTGGTGGCCAGGGAAGCATCTGGGTACCTTACAGGGCATGTTGACGAATGCGTGTTGTGTGTGGTCGGGCGTTAGCCTGCTGGTAAATGGCATTGGGCACTCACTGAAGAAAGGGTAGTCGAAAACCCAGAACGACCGGCTCGTCCGAAGACAAGAGCAGCAAATTGGGCGTCCGGTGAAGAAAGGGTAGTGTCACCGCCCGCAGCACTCCATCCACGTATCGTTAGGCGGTTAGAGTGTCCTCAATACGGACCAGAGGCTACCTGCTATCGTAGGCGATGGCGCCTCAAGTCATGATGCCGCGTTGTCGCACTGTGTGGCGTTCCACAAATGCGTCAGGGTTGGACCTGTCACCACTTCGGCGTCAGATTCGTACATGGCGACTGTTACTTCTGAAACAGAAGCGTGACTAGCCTGAGAACACGACCCTGTGCATTCTGCCGTCCACGTGGCTCCATCTCGACACCATTGCAAACGAAGGCTTCTGTGCTATTGGGTCAATGGCAGTATTCTTTACGGACGCCATGCGTATAGGTAGCCGACTACCAATCGGCTGATAATGGTCCTGGTCGATATGGAAGCACCAAGGGTGTCCTGCACATGCTGCAAAAGGGAGACGGAAATGACCTGCGGGTCCGCCATCGCGACCGTCTACGCGTGCTGACGTCGCTCTGGCCATACCAGCACCCCTCAAACGGGCCGTATTCTCTTGTTCCAAGCGTCTTCGCTACACCCGGTGCCCCGTGGACGCGTGTAAGTGGCTGTCCGCTGAGATTTGAAGTGTGAACCAACCTGGCCTGCTGAGTCCGATCACCATACTCCTAGTGAAATCGTATGTCTGCTGGAACTGCCTCGGTTGGCAGCGGCCTGGTATCCTCTGCTACTACAAGTTTCCTCTGAGACAAAAAAAAATTGCAAAATGATTTCCCTGGCAGACAGAGTGGTCGACTATTGCCGATTCTGCAGGTTCCTTCCCTTATGTCTCACTCAACATGCGCGGGACACCTGCGCATTTCGCATCATTTGCATAACTCGGTGAGCTGCGTCTATCCTGCAATTTGCATATTTTTTCTACCCACTCCTTCTTGGTGTCTCATTTTCCCTGTCACGTACTGTATACTTTCACTAGGCGTATTTTAAATAATAAAAGGCAATTTATTTGTGCCTATATTCTCCCGCAGTGGAAAATCCATGCGGCCCCATTTGTACAATTAGATTTGTTAAATTAGAGTTATTTTTTATTTTGTTTTTGTTATGCTATATAAAGCTAAAGTGGAATTTTAGGCAGTTTTCACATCAGCGATCTATAAATTGATCGCTGATTTTTAATCGTGACACTATATAGAGTTCGTAACAAGCGTAACACCATCGTATAGCGTTCGTAATAAGGGTATCGCTTTGTATAGCGTTCGTAATTTGTTTTCCCACTTTTGACGATTTTTTGAAAGAGCTTATTTGAGATAAATATTTTTTAATGAAAAATCCATGTTCATATTTCGACACCGCCCAAAATAAAATATTTTTTTTTCCAAAAGGCCAGGCACTTGACTCATCATCATTCGCTTTTGTCAGCGGAAAGAACGTGAACCATTTAGCCGTCCTAGGACGTTGACCCAGGCGCACCAGAGGGGGCGGAACACACTGCGCCCACAACACAAACATCCGTGCTTTACGTGGGACTCGAACCCACGACGCGGCCGTCGAGCGATTGCTGTAGAAACGATCGCCTTGACCACTCGACAACCACATCGGACCCAAATAAAATATTATAAACATGAAATTTAAAGACCGTTAACCTTCATTTTGTCCTTTATTAAAACTCAATTATTCAACTCACGTAATTTGAAATTTTTTTGAATTTTTCAATTGCAAACAAAAAAGCATTTGTCGGATATCAATACATTTCAACCACGTGAATTGAAATGGCCCTAACAAGGATGTGGAATGGTTCCATTGGTTAAAAAGGTAACCAATGGAAAAAGGAGCTTCTTGCGTCACAATGAATGCTATAAATGAAAGCAAAGGGGCGGTGACACCCCGAGGGAAAAATACAGCCAAAAAAAGTGACCAAAAAAAGAACGACTAGAGTGTAAAAAAGATACTGATCAATGACTTGAGCAGGTTTGGCAGGCACAGTGATGACTTAATAACGACACAACAACGATGACTTGCTCTGATACTTGCCCGTCATTATGCCAGAACGACAACTAGAAATGTAGAGTGCTCCGTAGATATTCAAAAATAATAGATAGAGCTATTGATTTGTGCAGATTTACAGCAGTACAATATGTTCAACGAATTTACGTGTCGGAGCATTACACCAAGAGTTAATACCGGTAAATGTACCGGTAATACATTAAGTACGGATGCTGACAAAGTACAAGACAGATTTGAATGTATGTGCCCATTGAAAATTATGTCTAGTCCTAACTACTATTTAGGCGTTTCCGTACTGGTTGCATATGTCCCCTGCGCTGAAATAATATAATTAAATATTGTAATTGAATTTAAGTATTTTATGTTGTTAATAAATGTTATTGTCAAAGTTTAAATTGAATAATCCTTTTAGTATTATAATAATGAATAATTCCTTTACACGACTCGCAAAAGTAAATAATCGGAGGGTTTATAGTGGCACAATAAAGCAATGTACAATAATATTTCCTGTATACGAGATTTTACGGCAATGTTAAAAGAGATATTTTATGTTAATGATAATTAAGCTAAAAGTTAAACTTCGAGTTTTATTTTAAAATGAGTTCCGACACTTATTAGTGCGCAAATTTCATTGTTCGTGAGTGTATATATTTTACTAATGAAGATTTTATACATATGCATTTTAAATATTTTATACATGGGTATTTTATATGTTTACGGATTGAAGGAATTTGGTTCATATATTAAACAAGAAAGAGCAATCATGCGTTGATTATGAAACAATGCAATTCCAACTACAATGCAATTTTATATAAAAATCTCTAAAATGCAATTCATTCCTGGGTAATATTTTAAAAATTATCGCAATAGTACATTAATTTATTATATTTGAAAACTTAAAACTTCATTGAAGAAAATGATGTTTATTCAAAAGCGGCGCAATTAAAATATAAATTGTCTGGTTTAAACAGCTCCAATATGCGATATATTCAACGGTAATATTTTTAAAATTATCGCAATACTACAATAATTTATTATATTTGAAAACTTAAAACTTTATCGAAAAAGCTGAACTATATTCAAATGACGTCATTGAAATATAAATCGTCTGCCTCTCTATGTAAAAGCTGTAAATATTTCACACATACACTTTTCACATTCCATTCCTTTCATTCATCACAATACTACAATAATTTATTTTATCTCAAACTTACAACCATGGAGGTACAAGTAATTTAACTCTATGCTTAAAATTTCATCGAAAAAATCGTCTGATTTCCTATGTAAAATCAATGAATGTTTCACATATTTAAACTACTTTGAAGACTCCAGAGCTAAATAATTTTGAGTTTAAGAAATTTAGCAATTCTTATACAACTCATCCTACATCTTTATTTGCTTACAAGTAGTATCTTTATGTACGTATGAGCACACCTATATTTTTAATACTAAAAACTATATTTTATACCTTATTTTTTATCTTTTTTATATATAAAAAAAGGTATCGATCCATTTTAATATTAAAAACATGATTTTATAGTTAAATAAGGCCTTTTTTACATTTAGACCAAATTTTTAGATAAATGCGTGAAAAAAGAGATCAAAGATAGGCTGCCCCATTTTGGGGCTACCTCATACATATAACGGTGAAATTAAATAAATGCGTGAAAAAAAGAGGACTTCCAAAATGAATGGAAGTCCTCTAAGCTTTAAAATAAATGGGGGGACCGTTAGTCCCCCCATAAACATGAGACGGTATAAAAGGATTTATATGAAAATGCGTGAAAAAAAGAGGGACTTGAATCCTGTAAATAAACTTTATATTGAAACGCGTCCGTAATTTACGGACGTGTTTTTATAGAGATATTTATGAACAGATTGAAAGGCTCTTTAAGCTTTCTCATATCAGAAGCAAAAAAAAAATAAAAACAACTTTGTTTATCGACACAGCGAAGTTCCTCGTTTTATCACTTCTCTCCCAAGCGATGTTATGAATGAAGACAAATGATGAAGATTTCTTTGATAGATGGCAGCACTATCCAATGTTAGAGAGAACCAATCTAAAATAAAATATAGTAAAATTCAACAAAAAACCCCTTCCCCCGTAGACCTTTTCTGATATTAAATACATCTCAACACGTTGGGGGTTTAAGGTCTACGGGGTGGAAATCCTTTTTTTTTTCTTAGGACTCCTCATCAGCCAGGCTCCTTTTCAACACAGCCAGGAACTCTCTCCAGAATTTTCTATCTTATCAACACAGCCAGGAACTCTCTCCAGAATTTTCTATGACTGAAATAGACAAGGCAATTAATATACTATATATATATAGACTAATACTAATTAAATCTAATTAATTCTAATAAATAACGTACGGATCATATATTCACAGTGCACATGGAGATTTGAACCCGGATCTTTCTGATGGTAGACTAAGGCTTTATCCATTCGGCCAACCCCGGGGCAATTACACATCTAATTATTAAAAATATAAACATGACATAATATTTTTTAGTCGAAAAAAGTTAACATCTAAGACCTTTTCGACTAAACTAGAGTTTATAAATAATATAAAATAAAGAAGGAAAGTTTAATATATACACAAAGTACTATATATGTTAAAAGATATATTAAAAGAATTACTAGTGCTGCCATCTATAGATATAATATACACTTAGAAAATCATCTCTCCATCAAAATTATAATATGACTAAGTTTTTTAAGACTGCTGTTCCACCGTTTGATTCTATAAATCTTTTCTAGAGATTTTTTAACTCTAAAATATATTAAGCTTCCTCTAATTCATATTCATATTTATCATTAATCATACCTGAATACTTAAATATATATCTACCTTTATTGATTTTATATATTGATTCATCAGAAAGAATTCCATGCTTATTCGCTAGGTAATAATCCTTTTCAAAACTTCCACATATAACTTTGCGATTACTGTATCTCCATATTTAGTTTTAATTTTTTTCAATGATATCAGATCATATTTTCCAGGACATAAATCATTTAATTTAAACGTCTTAGGATAACCTCTCAGTCTATTGAACTCTTCCATTTATTAGTAAACATTTTTTTATAAATAATTTCTAAACATTATATGGCCCCTGAATTATAGAGATATTAAGAAAATTTTAGATTTAATAAAATAGTTTTATAAACCCCTCTAATATATTAAAAATGCACTGACTGAATATATAGAAAATTATATATCAGAGAATTTTATGAATCATTATTTTTCCTCTTTAGAAAGCGCGCCGCGTGTTGATTGATTTGCGCCGGGTGTGAAAGATAAGGATTGCTCATCTTTGTACTCGCGGCGAATTTGAACGGCTGCTCGTTTTAAGACTTATAGTTTTTCTCAGTTTAATTTACAAAATGATATTTAGTTTTTTCAATTCTAGGATATAAATCATTTAATTTAAACGTCATTTAGTAAACATTTTTTATAAATTCATGACCAATAGAATAAATTCTTTGAAATAACATATAAAACTCCTAATCCATTCAATTTAATATCTTCATTTTCTTCTTTTTCAATTAATTCAGTCAACCTTTGAAAACTTTCTGATAATAGTTTTTTATTATGATCATATTTTATATATAAATCATACAATTCATTACAAAGATAAGTCATATAGTAAATTTCTTCAGAATTTGTAAAATTTAAAGCTCGAATATCACCTAAGCACTCATCCATTTATATAGAAACATTTTTATAATGTCCTAAAGCTCTTGTATTCATACCATCTTCTAATATAAATCTTTTGTCATCTTTTGCTGATAAAGCTATCTTGTTCACTTGAATTGAATACAATTCATGTTTCTTACTTCTAATTAAATTCTGTGTTCTATATTGATCTTTTTTATTTAATAAACAGTCTTTATAATCCTCAAATGATATTCTGTTTTTAACGGTACTAGTCTTAGTACCTTTAGACTTCTTAGTTTCAAATTCTTTATGGTCTTCATTATTATTATTATATTCTTCAACACTCTGCTTTTCTAATCTTATTGGATACATTTTACTTCTTAAACCTACAAATTCTTCCATAATCACACCGTTATTTTCATCTTTCATTTTACCTAATACTTTTTTATTACATCTAGACATATTATACAGATTATTTACTTGATAATCAGATGTATCGAAATAATCAATCATAGACTTCATATCTTCATAAAAGTCATCTGTTTTAATATCATATATAAAACTATCTGTATCCATATATAATAACTTAATATTATTCTTATATCTCGGTTTCATAACATTATAATGAAAATCATACATTAAATGTTTAGATAAATCTAATATACTCATTCCAACATAAATCGGTTTATTAAAATATAGTTTTGTTTTTTTCATGTGAACAGCTACCAAATTTTCATCAAAAATAGTTCTACATTTGAAATTAGGTTTAGCAATTAATTTTTTAACTTGATCATAATTACAACATAATCTTACATCGATTCGTTTTCTTATATTTTCCATAGTTTTTCCAAATACTGAATTATTCATTAATTTATAAAAATCTTTCTCAAAATCATTAGCAGCTTTCTTTCTCATTTCAGTGTTTAAATCTATATATTTTTTTAACCAATTCGATTGTTTAAATTGCAATACTCTATGTACTCTTACAGCCTTTAAACCCATTTTCAAATATTGTTTTAAACTTCTATAATGAACTACATATTTCTCTTTATCATGTAAAGTTGTTAATAACTTACCTTGTTTCGAATTTTCAGGAATTCTATTTTCAGGACATAATGGTAAATCTGAATGATAATCATGCAACTCTTTTGGATATCTTAAACTAATTTCAAATATATATCCAATCTCTGAATCATCTTTTATTTTATTGTTATATAATTCACGTTTAACATAATTTATTTCATTACACCATTTAAATTCTCCATATGGTAAATATTGACTCATAGCCCATCCATATAAATTATTAGCATCTAAATACATTAAATAATTGGATTCTTTACTTTTATCATAATTTTTCATATATTTATTATTTGCTTTTCCATATCTATTACAACATTGTGAAACACCTCCTCTTAAACCTTTTTCTATCATGAGAATCATATCATAATCATTTAATAAATCTAATTTAACATTTGTTATTTTTAACATTGCATCCCAAGATAAACCAGGAGCTGTAAAATACCAATCTGGATCTAATTTATAAGTTTTTAAACAAACATCTCTAAAATTTTCAAATACATCTGTTAAAATTAATACATCTGTTTTAACATATAAATCTGTATATTCACCTAAATTTTTTATATTAAATTCTTTCCAAACACGTTGAGCATGTTTATATTCTTCATCAGTTATATTACATTCATTCAATTTATTATAAAATTTATCTTTTGAAGGTAATTCTGTTTCTTTGTATTTATCTCTAGAATCCATATAATCATAAGGATATACACCTTTTCTTGTAATGAGATCTAATTTATCATCAGGAAAATGTAATGATGTCTCTCTAAATTTCGATTTTAAGTATTTAATATATTTCATTTTTCGTATTTTTGGAGGATATCTATTTATTTCATTCTCTGGTCTCAAGTTTTTTGATAAATTATCTAAACTACAAGACATAAATTTAAATGAATCAATAAATCTCAATTTCATACCTCCTATTTTTTTGCTGAAAGATATATATTTTTCTTCAGTATTAGGTATAACATCTATTTTTGATTGATCAAATCCAAGTTCTTTTATAAACAAATGACAATCATAACCTGTTAAATTATGAATTTTTACTGGAATAAATTTTGGAATTTGATAATTTAAATTACAAACATTATGAGCAGGACCTCTATATTTTCCAGTTATATGACAATGATCAATTACTTTTTCATCATTTAAGATTTGATTTTCACATATATGACAAATATTAGTTCTTTTATAATGATTTTCATCGAACTCTATCATTGATTTGACACTTTCATATTTTTTAGTTTTGTCTTCTATAATTTTTTCAATTTTAAGAGTATCCTCTTTTAACATAGATACAAACTTTTTGATTGTATCTGGTCCTCTATAAACAACAGGAGGTTTAAAGTATTCATTTTCATATTTGATATAATAGCAAAATGCATCTGCTACATGTTTTTGATATTTCACAGTATATGATTTAGTTTGATCTTGCTCACATGTATCAATTTTAGGTAAGAGAGATTCAAAATCAGCATATATAGTATATGGTACTCTCATTTATCTTTCATGATTTTTAAATTGAATAACTTCATCTTTTTTAGGCATATTAATTGTGACAGCATCTTTACAGTATTCCACATGTATCTTTAATCTTTCCTCAGAATAAAAATAATTTAAACATCTATCACATAAAAATATACGATGAATAGTAATTTGTGATCTGATCAAACTATTCATATTTTTAATCCAACAATAATGATCTTTCATATAAAACAAGTTTACATATTTTTCTAATTTATTGTTAGTTATTCTAAGTGGATAAATTGAACCATCATAACTAAAAACATTTACAGATATATTATTTAGTTTTTCAAATTTCTTAATATTGTCTAATGAAACAGGAAAATCAATTCCTTTAAAATTTAATTCATCTTTATATTGTTCATATTTTGACTCTCTTTGAGGATTTTTTTTTACAGGATGAATTGCTGATAATATAGACCACATAAAACATTTATTATCTATATTTTTTACATTTATTATAGCTTGTTTAGATTTAATATTTTCAGGTAAATCAATATAACTTGATCCTCTCAAGGGTTGATACTTATTTATTCTCAATTCCAAAAATTTAATTTCTTCAAGACTCCAACCAGATCCTTTTGATATAAAATCATCAGATTCATTTATTAAGTTGTCAATAACATAATCATAAAAAGTATGTAAATCATTAGATTTTAATATAATTTAATTCTCAGTTTTGAATGTAAATTCTTGAATTTCTTCATTTAATTTATACAAACAAAACAATTTAAAATTTACCTTTATTCCATTAAATTCTTTCAAAATGTCCTTTATTTTTTCTATTACAACCTTTCTTTTCTCTTCTAAAAATTCTAGAGGGATGTTAATATTATTACAATTATTAATTCTGTATGATCTTAATCTAGATTTATAAGCAGTTTCATATTCCTTAATTTCTACATTACCTTCATCTAATGCTTTTTTATGTTTTCGACTTGATATGTGATTTTCTAAATGTTTATAATATATGCCGCAAATAATACATTTTCTTTTTTGTTTTGATCTTTTAATCATTAAGTCTTTCTTTATATGTTCTTCTTCATCTTCATAATATTTACCACATATACGACATTTTCTATCTTCTGTAAATAACTTTTCAAGATTTTCTTCTACTGTAAATACATTTTCTTCAGGAAAGACAGATTTAAAATCATTTTTATCAAATCTTAAACTAAAAGAATCAAAAATTTTCTTAATTTTTTTACGTTTTTTAGGTTTATCAATAAATATATTTTTCTTTTTTTCCAAGTATGCTGACAAATCTAAATTTAATAAATCTACTAAAACAGGTTTATATTCAACTGTTTTTCTGATATATTTAGTTAATAATTTAATTAAATCAACCTTCTTACAACCTTTAGGTTGTTTAATATTCAATAATTTTACTACTTTTCTAAGTTCATTAATAGTCTTTGACTTTAATGTAAACTCCATTTATTAGGAAACATTTTCTGTAATACTTTTTCCTGGAAGATGCTTACTATGATAATTACTTTTCAAATGTCTCTTTTTGTGTGTATATGTATATTGCTTTCCACATTCACATATATTTTTTTTATATTTAATTATGGATTCACAACATTTGCAACGACTTTGGGAATTAATTTTCCATTTCTATGATATATGTAAAACTCATTTACTGATTTCATAGTCAAACAGTGTATGCACTTTTTTGTAACCTCCATTTATTAGGAAACATTTCTTGAAATACTTTGTAAGAAATCATTCCATCATCAAATCTTCATCAAAAAAGTTCATTTATATATGAACTAATTCAGATGTCCAACTATTAAATTCATCTGGATATCCTAGCCATTTTACAAAATACTTATTTCCTTTCTTTTTTATGATTTTTTCAATTTTATATACATCATCTTTTTTATTATATTTTACCATTTCATTTTCATAAAAAGTTCCTTCAATTTCTTTACTGTTTAAATCTTTTAATCGATAAGTAAATGGATCTGTTTTCAATACTTCAGAAACTATAAAAATCTCTTCAGTGAATGTAGAATCATCTACTTTCCTGAATGTTTTCTTAATTGTAGATATTCTAACACTATCCCCTATCTTAAATTTAGGTTTTTTTATGATCTGTTTCGTATATAAATTTTTATAAACTTGAGATTCATTTTCTCTAGCCTCAACAGGTGTCATTTTTATAGATCTATGATATGAATTGTTATAATTTTTAAGTAATTTGGGTAATACATCAATATATCTTTTAGTATTGTTAGCATGCATATATTTTATAATTTTTTCTCTTATACTTCTATTAAATCTCTCAGCTATTGCAGATTTTATTTCTTTATTTTTAGTTGTAAACCAATGTATATTATTATCTTTAAATAATTTTTGTGTCTGTTTTCCTGTAAATTCAGTACCTTCATCTGTCAAAATGAATTTTGGTATTCTTTCTTTAAAAACTTGTTTAAAGCCTTGTACTACTTCTTCAGATGTTTTTCTTTTTATAGGAAAAGCCCAAGCATATTTATTAAAAGCATCTATAACCGTTAACAAATAATTAGTTCCATCATTATATTTGCTATAATTTTTTATATATAACAAATCAGCGTCAAATTGATTATTACTGTTTGGAACATAAACTCTTCTTCTTTTAAATTTACGAATGACAGGTTTATATCTAGTATATACATCTTGTTCATGTAAAAATTCTTCAACATTAGGTAACCCTGTTTTTCTTTTCAATTCATTAATTCCACAATAACCTGTTTCTGGATTATAATAGACCTCTTTTAAATTCCTAAAAAAGTATTCTTTTTACTTCCGCAAATAGTACAGATACCTTTACCAACTGGTTTATTATTTTTAGAAGTAGTTTTATGATAATTTTTAGTTGGGGTTTTATCTTTACACTTGACACAATATATAGAAAGACCTAATCCAAAAGTTTTTTTAGCTTTAATAATAGGTTTAATAATTCCTCTAGCTAATCTTTCTTGAAATGTTGGATCTTGTATAGCATTTAAATCATCTATTAATTCTTGATCAGTAACATGTCTCTGTTTTGTATCTTTTGTTTTATTGTATTCAATATCATGTTTTTTACATAACTTATCAACTCTATTTATTCCAGGATCACCTCTTTTTAATCTTTTTTCTAATTTTGTAAATGGACCACAATATTGATATCCTGGTAAATGCATTTCAGGAGGATTTATTTTATCTTGTAACCATCCAATAATATCACCACCTCTAATTAAACCTACATAACCTCCACCTTTTATTTCTTTAAAAATATGAATATTTTTTACACACCATTTATTTATTTAGAAATTTATATCCATTCAATTGCATTTGTTTTACGTATTTTTCAACTGGATTAAATTTTAAACTTTTTATGAAATCCTTTTCTCGCATATAAATTTCTTCTTCTGTCATATCCTTAGCTTTAAACGAATTAATGAGTTCTTTATAAAAATTATAACAATGTCTATATTCTTCTTTCCTTTCTGCAATTTTTAATGTAAGATCGATAGCTTCTACTATACCAACTGATAAACTTAAAAAAGCAAGTGGTAGAAAGACAATAGCTGATAAACCTGTTCCACTTAGAATAACCTTACTTACTGATAATGAAATACTTATCTTTTGATACAAATTTCTACTCTTTCTGTAAACATATAATCTTTTTTCTAAATATACATCCATTTATATAGGATTAAATTTTTTCCTGTATCTCATTTCAGGATTCACTAAATCTAACATAAAAAAATCATATTTTTCTTGAACACTTTTATTATACATTTGTTTGAATTCTTCAGTACTTAATATACCATCTATCTCTCTTATAATCTGTTGAATTTCTTTTGGTTGTAGATTGAAAAATATAAAGTAATTACAGTTCTTTCTTATATTGATAGGTGTTAAAAAATATGACTGAGTTAAATAAATAAAGGATGCGTTTTTCTTTCTACCTCTGATAAATAATTCTTCAATGTTTTTTTGATCTTTCTCAATCACACAATCATCAAAAATAACTAAATTCTTTAATGTAGGATTTAAATCATCTACAGTAATAAAATTTTGATCTGAAGAAAATAATACTTTTTTTTTTAATTTATCATATAATTTTAATAATCTTTTCTTATTCTTTATATTCTTACATTTCAAAATATCTTCTCTTTCTATATCTTCAAACAATGTATATTTTTCTTGTAATTTAGAATATTTAGGTTCGTATAAATCTTTTGCACATATATATAATGTATCAAAAAATAATAAATCATAAATCAAATTTAACAGTAAATTTGTTTTACCTGAACCTGAAGATCCTACTATAAGTAATCTAAATGGATGTTTAGGTAACATAGGATGTTGTTTAGGATCAGGTAATTCTTCTGGTTCTGTGTAATCTTTAATTTTTATCATAATTTACTAGCAGTAAAAATAAAATTTGCTGCAGTAAAAAAATAATATTATATAAATGAGTAAAAAAGGACGAAAGTTTATAAAACAAATAAGAGATAAGAATAGTCAAGAAGTCATCTGTGTAATCTTTATCATAACAGTAAAATTAGCTGCAGTAAAAAAATTAATATTATATAAATGAACTTAGAAAAAGAACGGAAACACAAGTTTTTAAACCAAAAAAAATATTCAATTAAAATAATAAAAATAGAAAAAGAAATAAGAAAGAATAATGAAGATCAACTAAAAGAAAAAATAGGTATTCAAAAAACCTTAGAGGAATTTCATAAACCAGTCACTCAAGAAATAGAAAAATATGAAAAATCAAATAAAGAGGTTGTAAAAAGTATTCTAAATGTTGTAGAAAATATTTCATTTCCATCTATAGAAGAGCCTATTGAAGCTGTGAAAGAATTAGTACCTTATACTTATGATATCGATCAAAATTTAAATTTAAAATATTTAAAAGAGGAAAAATTATACAGACCATCAGTATTTTTAAACGATCAAGAAAAATTAGAGGAGATGTATGGAAGAGCTAAACAGTTAAAAGAAGGATTATCTAAGAAAAGAGGCAACTTAAAAAGTACAATTTCTAGGGCTAAAAATTTTTCAGAGGAGGAATTAAACCAGAAAAAGAATGATATAAAAGAAATTAAAAATAAAGAAAATATGTTGCAAAATTATATGCATAGATTAAATATGATTCGAAGTAGTAAAGAAATGAAGGTAGGTAAAGGATTGAATGTATTATCAAATTTAACAGAAAAAATATGGAACGGAAGTAAATCAAAGAAATTGTATAATCAAGTAACTTTATTGTTAGATATGTTATTAAAAAATAAAGAAATGACTTATAATGATGTACAACGATATCATAAACAATTTCTCTGTTAATAAATGATAAAATATAAAGTTTATTTGAGTGAAGGTCAGAAAAATAAACTTAAATCAGCTTTTAAAAATAAAGTAGAAGTAACATTACAAATAGATAAATCTAAAACTCCTAATCATGAGATGTATTTAACTAAAACTCAAATTAATCATATTAATGATAAAAAAAGAATTACAATCAGTAAAACTCAATTAGATAAAAATGGAGGATTTTTACCATTTCTAGCGACACTTATACCCTCTTTAATAACCGCTGCTAAATTTGCAGGTACAGCATTAGCATCAGGTACTTTATCTGGATTAGCTAGTTCAGCTATGCAAAAAAAGGGATCTGGGAAAAAAAAAAAAACATGGAAAGGGAATATATCAGCAGTGGGAATTAGCGACAAAATGATTAAAGAAAATATGAAAAATGAAAAAGGATTTAGAGGTGTGTTTACCTCCGATTTATTACCTAAAACAATAGGAAAATTTGAAAATGGTATCATTAATTTAGATGTATCAACAGGTCTCGGAACTCATTGGGTTTGTTATTATAATGATCCTAAATATAAATATGTGGAATATTTTGATCCGTTTGGTGAATATGACAATATGAAGAAGGACTATATTCCTAAAAATATTAAATCATTTCTTGTTACATCTAATAAAAAAATAGGTTATAATGATAGTTTTTTACAGAAACCTTCATCTGTGAAATGTGGTATATTTTGTATGAAATATATAAGAGAAAGGAATAAAGGTATATCACCTAAAAATGTTCTCAAATCATTTCCTACACAAAAACCTAGTGACTATAATGAAAATTTTGTTATGTATAAATGATAATATTAAAATCTGAAGGTCATGAGAGATCAGAGGAATTTACTGTAAATTTTATTACACCTCTTAAAATAAAAAAATTAGCTTTACACTCATTCTCTATGGAAGTTTCCTGGTTTAATATAAGTAAGAATTATGGAAATAACATATTTAGAATGTATACATTAGACACAGATATAACAATTGTTATCTCAAATGGTAATTATACTATAAGAGGGTTAAATGAGTATATGATGAAAATATTCGGTGAGGATCCACCTGTCAAATTTGGTATTATTGAAGCAAGACAAAGAATATCTATTAAACTGAAAAATGGTTGGATAATAGATTTTACAAAAAGTAACTTTCATAAAATTATAGGCTTTTTAAATCCTACATATGGAAGTTATGATGAAGAAACAGAGGTTGAAGGTGAACATATTGCTGATATATCTAATGGAAATGATAATATTTATATTCACTGTGATGTTGTAAAAGGATCTTTAATAAATCAATATAATTCAGAAGTCATATATTCTTTCACTAATAAAAACCCTCCAGGTAGTATAATTTCAAAAGAATTTAATAATTGGATATATTTTCCTGTTAAAGTAGATCCTGTTGAAATAATAAAAATGAGGATTACTAATCAAAAAGGTGAATTAATAGATTTAAATAAAGGAGCTGTAGAATTTAATTTTATTTCTTCTTAAATAAATGAATAGATTATATAGAAAAAGTAAAAAAATACAAGGATTTTTAAAGGTTTTATTGAAACCTAAAAATATATTAAATGAAATATTTTCTATGAAAAAGAAAGGAGGTGGTTTAAAAATTCTTCCTAAATAAATGATTTATGATTTAAGTGATACTCGTTATTATTATAATGATCACATTAAAAGTTATGAATTAAGAGAAATTCATCCAAAAGAACATAGTTCAGATGAGAATGCTACCTATGTTTTTCATATTAATGATACTAAAGCAAAAATTTTATATTCTAGAGGATATCTTGAACAAAAATTAAAAATTACAAAAAATGATAAATCATCCATTGGAAACGAAAATGTGAGTCTGGTAAATGGTGGAGGTTTTATCAAAACTTTAAAAGTACATATAGGAGATACCGAAATTGAATCAAATACACAGTCAAATTTTTCAATCATGAATCATGTTTTAAGATTAATTTTTTTTTTTTTTTTTTTTTTTTTTTTTTTTTTTTTTTTTTTTTTTTTTTTTTTTTTAATTCAATTAACGTGGCAACAACAGATCGAAATCCAGTTACAGTAGCCACACAAGCCTCCATGCCTTATTCGGGATTCGAACCCGAGCCCTCCACACATCAGCCGAACACGCTATCCACTACACCACCTGGGCGGCGTATAATTCATTATACTCCTGATTATGTAACATCACAAGCTCAAAATGAATTTTTTTATCTAGATACATCTGATTCAGCTGACCGTAATGAGTTCAAATATGATGGTACTTTAGAAGATACTACTAAAATAACTGAATTTTTTAATAATTTGAAAATGAATAAAGATTATAACGAAGGATTCGTAAAGAGATGGGAACTAACGAAAGATAGCAATGTCATTAAAATATGGACACCTTTAAAAGATATAATCGATTTCTTTAGAGAATATGAAAAGATAATTTCAGGTTTTGAAGTGAAAATAGAAATTCAAAGAAATGAAAATAAAAATATGATATATACTAATATAAGAAACGAAAATTATAAGGTAGTAGTTGAAAGTTTGACCTTGCATTTACCTTATATAGAATTAAAAAATTCTGCAGAAAGCTTGTTTCTGGAATCATATCTATCTAATAAAGATATAGAGGTAAATTGGGATCGATATAGATTTAAGATGGTAGGCCCTTATAGAAGCAACAGTGGATCTGTGACAGCAACTACAGCCTCAGATGAAGTTTTAAGTGTCTATGTTATTCCTCAATATATTGAAAGAGATAGTAATTATGAAAAAAATAATATGATATTTGATAATATAGATATGGCAGAATGCTGGTTGATGATTAATAATAAACAAGTTCCTCTTATGCGTTATAAAACAAATTTTGTCAATAAAGATTATAGTAGAGTGTATGAAGCCCTTTTACATGAAGGATTTTACGATAATAATACAGAAACAGGACCTTTGATAAATAAGGAGAATTTTGGTAAACTGTATCCTATTTTTCCTTTTGACTCATCATATCATGAAAACTATACAGATTTAAATAATTTAGATATTGAATTTAATTGGATAACGAATAGTCAAAAGGAATATAAGTTTTATTTTATTTTTAAAGAAAGAAAGAGATGTTTCATAAATTTAAAAAATAAAACTATAACAATGGTTAAGAGTTTAAAATCTTAAAATTAAATAAATGAGTGCTTATTATCCACCTTATGATGATCAAATGAAAGAAGGACCAATTGGACCTCCAGGTATAGGTTTTAAATTAATGGTTGATGGAAATTATGATATGGAAAATAGAATTTTAAAAAATTGTGAAAATCCTATAGATGATTTAGATTTAACCACTAAAAGTTTTGTTTTGAATAAAATAGAGAATAATCATCATGAATTGAGAGATCTTATAAAAACTAAATATGATGAGGATTTTTTAACCTTTACTGAAGAAACAGGTAAGAGAATAAAAGAATTAAATGATACAACTTTACATTCTTTAGAAGGAAAAGCTTTTGATGCAAAAAGGAAAAAGAATAGGAAATGTTGCAGATCCTAAAGATGAAAAAAATGTTGTGAATAAAAGATATTTTGAAAAAAATTCGTTAATATTACAGAATGATAAATTTGATGTAAAAAATAAAATAATTACGAATGTTTCTGAACCTGAAAATGATAACGATGCTCTCAATAAAATATATTTAGATAATAGAGATATCTGGATTACCGTAGATGATCTTATTTTTATAGATGAAAAATTTAAAAAAGTAAATTTCAATATGATGAGTTCTAAATTACTGAATCCAGAGATGCGATTAACTACAGATATGTATATGAAAATATCTATATATATAGCTATATATGTAGAAAATATATATATATATGATAAAAGTCCACTGATATCACTGGAAATCAATGGTAAGGAAATTTTAAATGCTAATACATATACAGTAACATGTTTTGCTTACGGTAAACGTGATGATATCATCACATTATGGATAAAATCTGATGGTAACACTTTAAAACCTTATATGCATATTGAAAAAATTTCTTTCTAATAAATGGATATTGATTGGAATGAATTTTCTAGAAATAATTTATCTGAAGATGTAATTAGAAATCTTAAAGATCATGTAAATTGGGATTTAGTTTTACAATATTCAACACTGTCTGAATCTTTTATTGAAGAATTTGCTCAACCTGATGATTGGTGTAAAATTTCTAGATATCAAAAATTATCAGAAGATTTTATAGAAAAATGTAAAGATAAAGTAGATTGGGTAAACATATCTCAATATCAAACTTTAAGTAACGAATTTATCATAAAAATTTCTGATAATTTAGATTTATATAAAGTATCAATATTTCAAAATCTTACAGAAGATACCATGAGAGTATTAAAAGATGATTTAAATTGGCTGTATATAACTAGATATCAAACATTTAGTGAAAATTTTATAGAAGAATTTATGTATAAATTAGATTTTTGTTATTTGATTAAATATAAATTTGAGCTATTACCTGATCACTTTTTTAATGTTCATTGGAAAAAAATACAAGCAATACAGATGAGTGAATTAAATAAAAAGTTTGGTCATCACGAAATAGAACCTTACCAAGAGAAAATTATTGAAGAGATATATGAAGTTAAATCAGTCTTGAGAGAGTGTGTTTATATTTTGAGACAATTAACTAACAAAGATGATAAATAAATATTTAATAAAAAATGTTTCTATATAAATGGATGTTACATATAATAATGGTATAAAAAAACATTTATATCTTTCTTAAATATAGAGAATCCTACTGAAGTGAAATCTATTTCTTTATTAAATTATACTTCACTTGATGGTATAGAAAATTTAATAAATTTAAAAGAATTACATTGTGAAGATAATAGATTAACTTCACTTGATGGAATAAAAAATTTAACGAATTTAAAAAAATTATATTGTGAAGATAATAGATTAATTTCATTTGAAGGTATAAAAAATTTAACGAATTTAGAAACATTAAATTGTGCATATAATAGATTAAAATCTCTTGAAGGAATAGAAAATTTAACTAATTTAAAAGAATTAGATTGTGAGGGAAATAAATTAAAATCTCTTGAAGGAATAGAAAATTTAACTAAGTTAAAAGAATTATATTGTGATTTAAATAAATTAACATCCCTTGAAGGAATAGAAAATTTAACGAATTTAAAAGTATTAGATTGTAATAAAAATAAAATAAAATCTCTTGAAGGAATAGAAAATTTAACGAATTTAAAAGTATTAGATTGTAATAAAAATAAAATAAAATCTCTTGAAGGAATAGAAAATTTAATAAATATAGAAATATTACATTGTGATGAAAATAAATTAACATCTCTTGATGAAATAAAAAATTTAACTAATTTAAAAATATTATATTGTAGAGATAATAGATTAACTTCACTTGAAGGAATAGAAAATTTAACGTATTTAAAAGTATTAAATTGTGAGGGAAATAAATTAACTAATGATAAATAAATATTTAATAGAAAATGTTTCTATATAAATGGATGTTACATATAATAATGGTATGGAAAAAAACTATGTCTTTCTTAAATATAGAGAATCCTACTGAAGTGAAATCTATTTTTATATTTGATTCTGTAGGAAATAAATTAAAATCTCTTGAAGGAATAGAAAATTTAACGAATTTAAAAGCATTATATTGTGATTTAAATATATTAACATCTTTTGATGGAATAAAAAATTTAATAAATTTAGAAACATTAAATTGTTGGGGAAATAAATTAAAATCTCTTGAAGGAATAGAAAATTTAACGAATTTAAAAGCATTATATTGTGATTCAAATATATTAACATCCCTTGAAGGAATAGAAAATTTAACGAATTTAGAAACATTAAATTGTAGGGGAAATAAATTAAAATCTCTTGAAGGAATAGAAAATTTAACTAATTTAAAAGTATTATATTGTAGGGGAAATAAATTAAAATCTCTTGAAGGTATAAAAAATTTAACTAATTTAAAAGTATTATATTGTGGAGGAAATAAATTAACATCTCTTGAAGGTATAAAAAATTTAACTAATTTAGAAACATTAAATTGTAGCGAAAATAAATTAAAATCTCTTGAAGGTATAAAAAATTTAACTAATTTAGAAACATTAAATTGTAGCGAAAATAAATTAAAATCTCTTGAAGGTATAAAAAATTTAACTAATTTAAAAAAATTATATTGTGAGGGAAATAAATTAACATCTCTTGAAGGAATAGAAAATTTAACTAATTTAAAAGAATTAAATTGTAGAGGAAATATATTAACACCCTTTGATAGAATAGAAAATTGTAGAGGAAATATATTAACACCCTTTGATAGAATAGAAAATTGTAATAAAAATAAATTAACATCCCTTGAAGCAATAGAAAATTTAACTAATTTAGAATCATTAAACTGTAGCGAAAATGATATTACATCTCTTGGAGGTATAAAAAATTTAACTAATTTAAAAAAATTATATTGTGAGGGAAATAAATTAACATCCCTTGAAGGAATAGAAAATTTAACTAATTTAGAATCATTAAACTGTAGCGAAAATGATATTACATCTCTAAATGAATTAATATTTTTACCTGGAATATATAAAATATGCTATGATACAGATAAAATAAATTTACCCCCGATTTTAAGAAGACAATTATTTTATAATAATGTATATAAGGACTCTCAAAATGTGCATAATACATATATTCAAAAATCTTTGAGAGAGAGTATCATAAAATTATTAAATACAGAAATTACATATGATTTAGATGAATGCTTTAAAGAATTAGATATAAAAATTAACTTATTGGAGGAGGAATTCCATAATATTAAATTTAGAGAGATATTAGTTGTTGTGTTTAATAGAATTTTAAAAAATGTGAATAAAAATGAAATTATAAAAGTGTTAAAAGATGAACTAAAAGAGGCTGATGATAAATGTTTCGTTGGGAAAGTAACTAGAATAATTAATGTACTAAGTGGATTTGATCCTGATGTTTCTATTACGATTTCTGATAATGAACAAAAAAATATTATAGCAGAAAAAATATTTAGAGAGTCAAAGTCTGAAGACGAATACAGACTAAATCTTAAAAAAGAGATGGAACATAGAGGTTTTACAGATTATGAAGAATGGATGAATTTATAAAAAATGTTTACTAATAAATGGAAGAGTTCAATGAACTGAGTTATCCCTTAATAGTTAATATAAATAATTTAAATCCTGGGAAATATGATCTGATATCATTGAGAAAAAATTTAAACGCTGGGAAAATTTTTGTAATCGTAAAATTATATGTGGAAGTTGAAGAAAAGAGTATATCCTTGCGAGAAAACATGTAAAACTTTCTGATGAATCAATAAATGAAATCAATAAAGGAAGATATATGTTTAAGTATTTGAGTGATGACGAATATGAATTAGAGGAAGCTTAATCATTTTTTTATTCTTTATCATTTTCTGAGATGGATTTGACATATTTTTTTAATTTTGTTTAGTTTTTCTATTAAAAATAGGGTATTTTAATATGCTTTAAGATCTTTAATATATTTAGAGGATTCAAGTCCCTCTTTTTTTCACGCATTTTCATATAAATCCTTTTATACCGTCTCATGTTTATGGGGGGACTAACGGTCCCCCCATTTATTTTAAAGCTTAGAGGACTTCCATTCATTTTGGACGTCCTCTTTTTTCACGCATTTATTTAATTTCACCGTTATATGTATGAGGTAGCCCCAAAATGGGGCAGCCTATCTTTGATCTCTTTTTTCACGCATTTATCTAAAAATTTGGTCTAAATGTAAAAAAGGCCTTATTTAACTATAAAATCATGTTTTTAATATTAAAATGGATCGATACCTTTTTTTATATATAAAAAAGATAAAAAATAAGGTATAAAATATAGTTTTTAGTATTAAAAATATAGGTGTGCTCATACGTACATAAAGATACTACTCTTACATTCTCCATAAGTAAAAATTAGGCTTTGTTGTAGAAATGATCAAAGTTTGATGATCATTTAAAATCAAATATATTGTAACTGCGTTGTTTCAGAATGAAGATGCACAAAATTTAAGCAAAAATAAACGGTTTAGGACAGATACAACGCTAAATATAAATTAAAAAGAACATTAAAAATCATTATTTTGACAAAAGATGGATGTCATTAATCACTTAAACTCAAATATAATGCAATTGCGCTGTTTCAAAATATAGATGCACAGAAATTAAGCAGAAATAAAAGAGTTATAGGACAGATACAACACTAAATATAAATTAACAAGAAACATCAATCATGCAAAAAGCATTGATTATGAAATATTTTCCAACTTCAATGCAAGTGTATTTAAACATCTCTAAAATGCGATACATTCCTCGGAAATATTTTAAAAATTATCACAATACTACATTAATTTATTATATTTGAAAACTTAAAACTTCATTGAAAAATGAACTTTATTCAAATGACGGCATTGAAATATAAATTGACTGGTTTAAATATCTCTAAAATACGATACATCCCTCGGTAATATTATAAAATTATCATAATACTACAATAATTTATTATATTTCAAAACGTCATCGAAAACAAATGAACTTTATTCAAATGACGGCATCGAAATATAAATCACCTGGCTCTCTGTTCAAAAGCAGTATTTCATTCATTAACATTTTTCCATTCATTTCATTCATCAAAAAACTATAATATTTTATTTTATTTAAAAATTTAAAACCATGGAGGTACAGGAAATTTAACTCTATGCTTAAAACTTCAGTGAAAATATCGTCCGTTTCTCTTTTAAAATCAATGAATGTTTCATTCATATCAGCTGTATTGCAGACTCTATGAGTTAAATAATTTCGCGTTGAAGAAATGCAGCAATTCTTATGCAACCCATTTTTCATCTTTTGATGTTTACATCCTCCATAAGTTAAAATAGGCTTCGTTGTAAAAATAATAAAAGTTTGATGATCATTTAAACTCAAATATATTATAAGTGCGTTGTTTCAGGATGTAGATGCACAGAATTCAATCAAAACTAAAGTGGTTATAGAACAGATACACCACTAAATATGAATTAAAAAGAACTTTAAAATTCAGGATGTTAACACAAGATGGATGACATATTTTATTTTGAAGTGAGTCACGTGATTTCGTCATGTAATGGTTACGTGATCTCTTCATATAAAAGGTGTAAATATTATTTTAATTTTTATTTAAAACACTACTGAATATATTTTGCTGGAATTTTTTAATGTATTTATGGGATAATTAGAATATTTCTTTAAACTTTCGAATCACATTTTGAATTTTAAATTCGCTTAAAAATGTTTGAAAAATTAGGTCCCCTAGGGTTCAATGCATTTCATTTTTTAAACCCGGGTTCAATCCAAAACTAATTGGGTGATATTATTCATTTATATCTCCATAAGTGCCACAGATCGTCTGAACAACATACTAAAATTTAATTTTGAAAAGTCACTTTTACGGCAGTTATCGGACTAACGGACATACAGACAGACAGAATGAACAAAGTCTTGAGCGCTTTTCAACTATGCTGCAAAGTGTTAAAAAGATCTTTAAAAATCACGATTTTGCACAAGATGGATGCAATATTTTATTTTGAAGTGGGTCTCGTGAACTCTTCATATAATATGGGTGTAATTACTATTTTAATTTTTATTTCAAGAACTACCGAATATATTTTGCTGAAATTTTTTTCATATTTTTATAGGATAATTTGAATATTTCCTAAAACTTTCGAAGCAATTTGTGAATTTTGAATTTGCTTAAAAAATGTTTGAAAAATTGGGTCCCTTAGGGTTTTGTATTTCATTTTTTCAATCCGTGTTCAGTCCAAAATTAATTGGGTGATATTATTTATTTATATTCCCATAGATTCCACTGACCATCTGAACAACATAATAAAATTTCATTTTGATAAATTCATTTTTAAGCTAGTTGTCGTACTAACGGGCAGACATACAGACAGAATAATCAAAGTCATAAACACTTTTCAACTGAGTTGTGTTTAAAAGCTTATATTTTGCTCGCATAGATAGTTTCTTCATCTTTGCCACGAAACAGCTTTAAAACTTTTAAGGTGTAAATTATATAGCAACGAAAAAATATCTGATGTGGGCAACACATGACTTTCCTTATATAATGAAATGAATTTACTACTTTCACAGTAAAATAAATAGGTTTTTCTTCTAGTAGATACTAATATCCTTTCCAAGATATTGAATTTTCGACAATTAGTCGTCATTTTCATTAATTTATCGCCATTTTTATCCCTTTGGCGAGATTTTCGTTAATTTGGCAACATTTCAAAAAGTCACCAAGTTGGCGACATTCCGCCAATTTCGTCGCCAAAATCTCGCCAAGCGTTATGGACAAAGAAATAAGTTATTCTTACAGCAGATAAATTGGCGTTCAAATGCAAAAGTATTACTCAAAGTATCTTTTTTCATGAATGGAACGAGCTAGATCCACGAGAATAATGTCACCCAATTTATCGCATGATATTATATATGAAAAGTGAACATGTTTCTCAATAGGAAATATTTTTTTTTCTATTTTAAATGACTTTTTGATAATTTTTTTGAAAAATGTGCAATATCTCGAGAACGGTTCATGTTAGCGTTCTAAAATTTATGTCAATCGTTTTCTAATGAAAAATTACATAAGAAATGTCTATTTGCGTAACTTTATTATTGGTTTTGATTTTTTGCCGATTTTTTTAAAATTTCATTCAAAAATTTAGGGGGGTTCTGAACATTCGATTGCATATAAAAACAATAGGCTTCCAGTGTTTACAAATTGTGATTTTTGTACCAAATTAGGTTTGAATCGGTCCATTCGTTCGTCAGTTATCGTCTCCACACACACAGACCCACTGACACACACACACACACACACACATACACACAGACATCACGTCAAAAATGTTTGATTCGTGACCAGGGATGCATGAAACGTGCTCTCCCGTCGAAAACTCGAATTCGAATTTTCGACCCCCTCATAATACTTTCCTTATACATTATGTATATAAGGAAGGTAATTAGTTATACACATACAAGAGTTCTGGTTTCTGGATTAATAGTAGCTGTTTCTCCGAACTGTTAACTTCCAAAACTTACTCATTCTTTGTTAGTTGGGAGATGAAGATGACAAATGCTCTTTTATAGAGAATTTCTAACTAGCAAAAAAGTAGGGCTTTAATTGGACACTCACGTTTGAAGTGTGTGATCTGTTAATGGCGCCAAATTAAAAATTAATGTAGGATCACATTTAAATCACAGGTACAGGCAATAGATTCCTCACACTGTCTATTTCACGTTTTCACACATATCTGTTTGTTAAATAGTCAAATCTATCGAATGTATATGATAGTTCACATGCTAAACCTTCGAGTATTTTAAAACATGACAGTGCAACTACATAATTCAGACCTAAAGTGGGTTATATTCTTTCAATTTGCTAAATATATCGAGTTTACTAAAGAGATTTACCTTTCTCAAATGTTCATTACCTGTTTATCCAAAGACAGATCTTGTGATCAGTGAATTGGGATTACTCTGTTGAGTTTGTACTCCATCATTTCGCTGTGAAAGAAATAACAGCATTGCATTATGTAGTGAAATTCATGTGCCATCCACGTAGATTTTTTTTTCGTAAACAAAACATTAGGATATTATCTTATCTGTTTTGGCAATACTTATTTATTAATAGTTTACACGAGCAGTTTATATTCAAAACATGAATTAAAATTCATATTTTTGTTGCTAGATTTCTCAATCAAGAGACTAAAAGTCAAAACTTGGATATATTAGCAAGTGACACGTCTGAACGGAATTTTCATTTCCTTTATAAACGTGTTTTTGTAATTTTCGTTATATTTGTTGCACTTTGCGTATGTTGCATGTTTTCGATATGAATGTATTTACATACGTAATGCAGTGCTTAATAAGGTAAAACTGTTAAATATTCCGCAGAAAATTATGTTACTCACTCCATAGAAACAAAATAATTCTCGCTGAGAAAATATTTTCCAACATAGTGAAAATATTTAGTTTTCTTTTCACTAGACTCTGTAGCAGTGTACATAGGAAGAAATAAAAATTTTCGATTTCCCAAAGTAAAAAAGAAAAATTCAAAAGTTGGAAAAAAAAAAGAATCCAAAAAGTGCTGCCCCAGTTGATTGATTTATGAGCTGTTTCATTTTTCTGAGAAAAGTAAACACGAAAATCAATGTTTGGGGAACTTTGAAGATTTGCTATTTAAAACTTTTCTATTTACTTGAAAAAGAATTATATGGATAGCACGTGGCTTTGTCTACAATATGCAATCAGTTTTTACTTCAAGATTTTTGGGCAAAGGGAACGAATGGAACTTTTGAAAAGGCTATTAAATATAGTTTATATGTAGTAAATACATTGAGAACTGTACCATAATGTCTCCGGGCACGAATAATCGTTTGACAGGAGCTCCACCCCTCCGGAAGTAATATGACTGAAGGACACAATGAATACCATGATTTACTTCCCTTCTTTGGCAGATGGGGCTTTTTCTTGATGACAGTGTATAAAATTATTTCAAAGTACCAAAGTAACTAAGTAACTTAAGATTCGTGTGAATTTAACTTGACAAAATTATTGCTAGTATTCTCTAAAGTCCATATATTAAACTATTTTGATTAGAAAATACTTAATTTTCATCAATTTTAACATCATATTAGTTAATAAAGCGTCATTTGAAAAAAAAACTTCGTCGATTTAGCAATAAAAGTCGATGAGTTAGTTGGCAATACTTCTCCCGATTTATCGGCGTTATCAGCCCATTTAAGGATACCTAAGAGGATGGAATATATTCCATTCTCCTAGGGATACCTTTTACTTATCTTAATTGTATGTAACATTTCGGCAAATTTATCCGAAAATGTACACTGTCTCAAAAACGGTTCACACTAGCGTTCTACAATTGGTGCTTTTCGTTTTCTAATGATAAATTGAGTAGGGAATAATACAGGGTGTCCCAAAAAGTTTGAAACGCGCTTTAATTCTCTACCTATTGGAGATAAGTGGGCAATGTAAATTGCAAAAATGTTGAAAGTAAGATAAGAAATAAGACTATGTTAATGAAATAGTCCTCACATTCATTTTCAAAAAGCTGTCCCGTTTTAATTTTCATACGGGCCCCCTTAGACAAATTTGGTCAATCAGATTTATTTTATTTTTAATGCAAAACGATCATAAAAACCCCATATCTGCATCTTTAAAATCAACTGAATTATGATAAAGGAAAACATCTGACTTATGCCACTTTTCCGTACCATGTGAAAGGCTGTTTCATCAGTGAAAATAAGTAATGAGGTTTAGATCAAAAATATACATTAATATGTGTCAAAATTTTTTATCACAAATGCATCTAAATAAAGCATTACACAGACAGAGATCATATAAAGCAGTGGTACTCACTACACGGTTGCGTATCCTATGTATTATCATCCAGTTTTATCTTTTTGTGATATGTCACAAATTTACATTTCTAATTTGATATATGGTCCCCATTCACAATGTTCAATTTTCAATTAGATATAACTCGCTCAATTTTAAATATACAGATATGCGGATTTTTTAATGATCTTATTGCATTAAAAACACAAAATTTCTGATTGACCAAATTTGTCTAAAGAGGCCGTATAAAAATTTAAAAAGTGTAACTTTTTGAAAATTAATGGGAGGACTATTTCATTAACGTAGTCTTAATTTCTACCTTACTTTCAACATTTTTGCAATTTACAATGTCCACTTATTTCCAACAGGTTAAGAGTTAAAGAGCGTTTCATTCTTTATGGGACACCCTGTATATAATAATTGCCAAGTGTCCGTCTGTCGCGCTTCTTGGGCACTTCCCGGATAGATAGAATCTCGCAATCTGGTACACGGTCCAATCTTTCGATGAAATCCCTTGGGAAAATCTAATTTTCCAAAAATGTTCTGCAGAGGAAGTGCTTCACACCAAAACGTTCGAAAAGTGAAATGAAAGAAAGCATGATTTCCTATGCAATAGACTTCAAATATGGTTTATGAGTAAATCGGTTGAAGAAAAGAAATTATGCAATTTCAGATTTACAATATTTACAACATTACGGGGTGCGGTACACCACAATGCTCGATTTTTCGGAATGAGAAGAGCCCCTTTTAAAATGTGATAGAGACTTGATATTTCATATATGGGCCAATAATCTGATAGAAAACACAAAAAGAATGGAGTTTTTCAAAATTTGTTTTTTAAAGAGGGAAGTATCGAAAGGTGTAATGATAGGAAAAGCATGCTTTGCGATGAGAAGGAGACTTCATATTTGATGGACGGGAAGATACTTCGAAAGGAAGAAAGTATGCAATTTCAGTTTGACAATATTTTATACTTAAGGGGGTGCCGCACACCAAAATATTCGATTTTCCGAATAAATGGCAAAAACATTGTTTAAAATGTGCAGAGGTATGATATTTAGTTTATAGGTACTAAATCTGACAAAAATCCCATTACAAATATAGTTTTTCAAAAATGTTCATTTTAGGGGGTAGAAACTCCACACAAAAATATTCAAAAGGTGAAATGATAGAAAAAGAAAGCTTCGCGATGGGATAGAGTCTTCAAATTTAGTGCATCAGTTAATGGTTCCAACGTAAGAAAGTGTGCAATATAAGTTTCCCAATACTAATTTAGGGGGTTCTGCTCACCAAAAATGTCCTTTTTTTTAATAAATGGGAAACGCCTCCTTTAAAATGTGATAGAGGCATTACATTTTGGTGCATGATCCAATCGTCTGATAAAAAATATTCATTTAAGGGGGATGGGGGATTTCACAGAAAAACATTCGAAATGTGAAATGATAAAATAGTATGCTTAGGAAAAGATAAAAACTTCAAATTTGATGGACGGGTAGATAGTTCGAAAGGAAGAACGCGATGCACTTTTAGTCTTCCAATATTTTCTACTTAAGGGGGTGCAGTACTTCAAAATATTCGGTTTTCTTAATAAATGAGAAAAGCTTCCCTTTAAATGTGATAGATTCTTAATATTTGGTATATTGGCCAATCAGTTGATAAAAACCCGAAGAGGAATAGAAGTTTTCAAAAATGCTTATTTAGTAGTGGGTGTTCACAAAAATGTTCGAAAGGTGAAATAATAGACAATGCATGCTTCGTGATGAGACAGAAACTTTAAATTTGGTTTATGGGTAGATATTTCGATAGAAAGTGTGCAATTTTAGTTTTCCAATATTTTCTAATTTAGGGGATACCACTTACCAAAATGAGAAATGCATCCTTTTAAATGTGATAGATGATAGAAATTTGGTACATGGGCTTATCATTCGATAAAAAAGCCAAGATTACTGGAATTTTTCAAAAACATTATTTAAGGGGGTGGGTGCAATACACAAAAACGTTCGAAAAGTGAAATGATAGAAAACCACACTTCAATATGAGAGGCTATACATTTGACGTACAATCTATAATACAAAGAATCAAACGGTTTAAAATATTATTACAATTAAGGAAATGAATTTTCAAAACATATGATAAAATTATGCTTACTTATTAGTGCAATCTGAAGATTGGTGACACTTTGAGTTACATAGCAATTGGTTTTTGTGACAAGCACACCTATTTGTGGTACATTTAGATTTGCAGTCACATTCTCTGAAACCCTGCGTAGTACCAAGGGATTGTTTTATTGCTGTTTGACGTAAAGATATTTCTACAGCAGGGACATCTCCTTTCGTTAAAAATCTCTCTTTGCAAACAGATTTGCCGAATAAATGAAGAACGCCTTTTTATGTGAGATAGATCCTTTCAATTTGGTACACAAGTCAATCGTTCAATAAAACTCTGGTTTCAATAAAATGGTCTGGTCAATTCAGCAATCTGGTTTCTATAACGTTCAATAAAACTCGAGTTTTTCAAAAATGTTCTGTAGAGGAGGATGCTCCTCACTAAAACGTTCGAAAGGTGAATTGAGAGAAAAAGACCTAAAGAACTTGAAACAATAAGACAAGAAAGTAACCATGTTAATTTTCTGGGCATCGCGATCAAGCATGATTGCGACAATGGCACTTATACTGTTTTACATGATAAAAGAAACAACTTCAATATCAGTATAAACCACACTATCGATTGAGACTCCAACTTAACTAAAAATATTTTTAGAAATATCGTCATCAACCATCTAAAAAGAAATCAACGTCTTAATACATTTAAAGCTGATTGCATCGTTCATAACAGAAATATCCTGAAAGAAGCAAAAAAACGACATTATCCTGAAAGCTTCCTGAAGTATTATTATAATTCTATTTTCAATACAGAAAAGGAGAAAATACATATTTAAGGGATATCAAGGAGGTTTGCAACGCAACTTAATGTTTGTCAGCATGGCAATTAGTATGTGTCGACAGCGCACGCTGATGAAAAGGCGATCCACGATTTACAGCTTTATAGTTTGGCGGTCATCTTGATTCGGTTTCCATACTCTCACATTATTGGTCATTTTTGATGATTCTCCTTTTTACTCTGTGTGTTTCACTTAACACATATTCGGAAGATAGGCTGCTGCATAACAATGGTTCCGGGAGTGTTGCCCGGGCATAAAAAGCACGCTTTTAACCGGGAAAGAGGGGTCACAATCCCCCTCTGCCAATTTTCCTATGCATTCGGTTGTTTCCCTCTTTCATTTGAATCTTATATGGTAGTTTTCGTGCATGTGCTGCTTTGCGCCAACACTTAAAGGAATTTGGATCTCTGTTGAACACTCATTCTCACATCGTTTTATCTGCTATATATATATATATATATATATATATATATATATATATATATATATATATATATATATATATATATATATAGGTTTGCATACATAGATGAGCCCCCCGCCCCCTCTACATGTCGCTCAGGAGTAGCCACTGATAAATTATCAAGATAGTAACCGTACGCTTCTACTCGTGTAACCCCAGCAGCCAAACTGAACGATGGTACGATTCATACATATGTACTATATGTATATATATATATATATATATATTCATAATTTCTATATATATATATATATATATATATATATATATATTCATAAAGAAATGAGAGATATAAGACAACAAATGATTAACGATAAGAGGTTTGCTTACGGGGAAGTTGCAAGATCAAGGGAGGTTGTGACCCCTTTTCCTGGTTGAATCATGCTTTTAGTCCCGGGAAACACTCCCAGAAACAACTACATGCCCGAAGCAAGTACCATGAGAGAGTGGGAAAAGCAGAATCCCCGGATGAACAAGCAAGACCAGAAGTCGACATTAGAATTAATATAAGGACAATTGGAAAATTGATCCATATCAGAGCACTTGTCAAACACCACGCCGTAACTGAAAATACTCATTAGCAAAGACTCAAAGTAAGCACGTGTTATAGTCACGGTTACAGTGATTACGATGCAGGTAATGAGTGGTGAGGTAACAATGTGTGGAAATTAACATATTCTTCTGTACTATATTTATTGTAACATAACATTTAATAATGTCTCAAAATGTTCAATTATTGAAGTGTTATAGCATTTATGCGCAAAGCAGCTACAAATACTATACACGATATAAATATAAAAAGTATAAATAACATGTAAAATTTGGAAAAAAGAAGGAAGGCTTAGCGAGAAGCTTACTTAATGGCGGTAAGGGGTTGTGACCTTACACCCCAGTTGTCAACATGCATGTCATAATTACAGCGGCATTGCACTCCTGGACGCCATCCCCGGCTGAAGCCAACCTCCGAAATGACATAACAATCATCACAAGACCGTTGAAAAAGAAAAGTCCAATGATAAGGTGCAGTCCATTACTGGATGGTATACTAGTCCTTCAGACTACTATGACCTTTATATATCTGCAGGTTATCGTTCTGCGGTCCTGTTATTCATAGTATGCGAACCTTCATCGATCAAATTGATATAAAATGGATTTTAACTTTGAACAATATTCATTATTATTGCAATAGAAATTATTAATATAATGTTGCATAAAAGGAATGGGGTATTGCTGTAGATATGCTTGTTGTAGAAATGCCCTATAAAATCAATACGGATGTCTTCATTGTTGATAATACTCTGTATTCTAGCCAATCCCCCACCCCAAAGAATACATTCCTAAAGATATTCAAGTGAAGATTGGAATTCCAATTTATCAGACCGGTGATAGGTATATTAAAACTTTTTCTTTTATCATAGATAGTAAAATTTACAGGTATTTTACAGAAATCGATGATTAAATCTAAAAATTCCACTACATTGTTAAGTGTAGTTGGATTTTCTTTCAAGATTAAGTTTGGTGGGTAGAAATAAAAATGCATGAAATAATTCTCATCTTCATATCCAATTATCAAATCATCCACATAGCGTAGGTATATGATTTCATTATTAAGTGATTGGCTTTCATAATAGTTGAGGTACAAATCTGCAAGTATAGATGAGCATCCCCCTCCAATGGGGATGCCTTCAATTTGCTGATAGAAAGAATTTCCATTAAAAAGGTAGTTTTCTTTTATGACAATATTTATTAAAGACTTGTATTTAATGGACTCTATAATTTTCTTCAAGTCATATTCTTCATATAAAAGGTTTAGGATGTGAGATAGGTCTTCAAGATCAATATTGTTGAAGAGTTCCTGAAAGTCATAGGTTTTAAAGTATAATTGATTTTTTTGATATTTTAAAGACTTTATAACTTCTTGACTGTTTTTGATGATGTATCTACCTTTATTATTAATTTGATGCAACAAAGGTTTTAAAAGTTTGAGTAGAATTGAATTAGCTCTTGTAAGATAAGTATTATAACCGACTGTAACAGGTCTGAAACTAGTAGGACACTTATGCAATTTAGGAATATTAATTAAGTATAGGTACTTATTTCTGCTAGTGTATTTAATACCTGTTTTTTGATATAATGCTTTGATCCTATTATTAATTTCTTGATGGGGTATGTTAACTTTCCGATATAGCATAACATTTTCATATTTTTCTTTTAAGGTTTGAATATAATAGTATTTGCAGGTAAATGCATAATTGCATACTTTATCAGTGTATGTAATTATGAACTTATCTTGAATTGTCTTGAGATAATTTATGTTCAATTTGCAATTTTCTTGCGGTTGATAGAACTGTTGATAATATAACGAGAAGTCGTCGCAAAGTTTTTTCGAATAGAACAATTCAATTATTTAGGCCTAGTTCTTGTCTACGTATATAGAATAAATGCTTGGAATTTATTTGTATTTCTATTATCGATAACATAACTTTGTTATATGTTGATTATCTTTAGCTTGATGACTCTAAATTTACATTTTTTTTCCATTTGCTTGATGATTCGCTGTTTAGTACTTATTTTTATTATGTAAGTTTTATTTAAAGTTAGGATTTTTAAGTTGCAATTTCTCTCTATTTTATCATTGGAATTTCAAACTATTATTATTATTATTATTACTATTATTATTATATATTACAACCACATATATAGGCTTAAATACATAGATGAGCCCCCCCCCTCTACATGTCGCTTAGGAGCAGCCACTGATAAATTATCAAGATAGTAACCGTACGCTTCTACTCGTGTAACCCCAGCAGCCAAACTGAACGATGGTTAGCTTATCTACCCTGTGTGGGAAATTCTGGAAAAAGCCCGTGACTCGTAAAATTATTATTTTTTTTATCCTATGTCCGTCTCCGACCTCTCGGTCATAAGTCGACGAGCAGCCCAATACAAAGAAGAACGATAAAAATAGTCAGTAACACATAAAGGCAAACAGTCAAGAACATCAGGACAAATGGTGAGGTGCTCTCCACCCATGGGAGCGCCATGGTTGCAAAGAGGGCAGACATCTGTATCTGTCAGTCCCATTCGATACAGGTGACTCTGTAAGTAATCATGACCCGTGGCAAGTCTAAAGCTATCCACGCCAACTGCTCCATGCAAGGAACTGGGTATTCTTGCCGACTTATTTAACAGGGAGTTCTATTTTTTAAAATTCTTGGGCAATTTACAAAATTTCAGAAGTTTCCGCAGCTGGCTATAAGTCATCAGGTTGGCATATTTCGTCGAATTTTTAACCAAGTTCATATGAACCGTACCTTTAAATTATAAAAATGGTTGTCTATAAGGTATTTGTAACAATATCTTACAGTGACATTTTATTCGACATATAGTTTCAAAAGAAATCGATTATGCATCACATAAACATGCAATAATCTCTCACTTGTTTGAATCTCCAAGCTAAAAATTGTTTATTCTCCTTTAAAACCTAAAGTTTACACATGACTAAAAATATTCTTGACACTTGAAATATATGTAACCGAACAATGTATTTATAGAACCTTAAGAACATGGCGTTACTGAAATTCGCGATGTACGCGAACCATAAATCCTTCATGGCATTCTTTGAGACGAAAATAAAACACATTGCAAAAGAAAAAAATATTTAAGTGTAATACAAATTGAAGATTTCTCAAAGAAATATATTTTTCTAGATTAAAAAAATTCAATCTTTCTTCCTAGAGAATATTGCTTTAACGTTCCTCATTCATTTACACTATAGAAGTTCAAAATATTGTCCAAATACCTTATTGAAGCCTTCCAAATACCGATAGCTCTTCATGTTTTCCAATTACAGATAGCTTTTGAAGCCTTCTAAAATATCGGTAGATCTTGAAGCTTTTCTAATACAGATAGCTATTGAAACCTTCCTAATGCCAATAGCTCTGAAAACTTTCCAAAAACCAATAGCCCAATGAAGATTTCCTAGAACTGATAGCTTTTAATACAAATACTGACAGTTCTTAAAAACTTCCAAAATATTGATAGCTCATGAAGGTTTCGAAATACAGATAGCTCTTTAAACTTTTAAACAAGTCGTTACTTTCTTAATTTTTAGTTTTCTGCTTCATTGCCGTTTAATAACAAGCATTATTACAGTAAATTGAACAATTGTTCTTCAATAAATGTAGCCCAATTAACTCCAGAAGCAGCTTATTTATTTATTTCATTTGGTTATTGTGAGACCAGAACACACGTAGACAGATTTATATGATTATTTATGATATCTAACAGGCCAGACAAAGGGACCCAGTCTGTTCGACGCCAGTGTTACAGCGGCCCTGACCCGAGAGGTCAAAGAGGTCATCAAAAAGGGGCTAAGGATGAATCCACGAGATTGGTTCAAAGTTAAACCAATATAGACGATGTGTTGTCGCATCACCCTGAGTGCAACCAATGATAGCCGAAGAGGCGTATCCGACCTCAGGCAGAAATAGGTGGCAATCGACAAGAAGGTTCTACAGACACAGACGAGAACAGAATCAGAGATGTAAGAAACAGTTGGAGAAAATAGTTGGAGCAGTTAGAGTCGATATAGATATGCATAAAGTTCTACAGAGAGATTGGTAATAGATGAGAATATATTTGAGAGTGATAATGCGGATATGCATAAAATCCGGTACAGGTGCATGAAGAGATGCATCAAGGTTCTCATACAATGCAGTGATGCAACCAATGATCCACAAACGTCTAACGACAACAAGAAGGTATGTGCTTAAAAACATTTATAAAAGGTCACAGTCAGGTTAGGAATTTTTGTATGCCTGGTCTCACATGTCCACTCTCCTTCGTAAATATATAAGTATAATTGTTGTATCCTAATTATGATTATAAGGTGCTTAATAAATATAAAGTTAAAATGGGTAAAGTTAATTGTGTGATATTAGGTTTATATTTTATTCCAGGAACTCATACTAAAAATTGTAATGGTGGGTTATTGCGCATTTCACAGTATCAACGCAATGTGTTTAACTAACTTCAATAAAAAAATTTTATATGTGCACCACAGTTATATACTATATATTATCTCAGAAACTTAGATACAGTTAACTCTTTCTATGCTTATGCTTTCATCATATGTTACTCCTATACATTATCTATTTACCATAGTTTTCTATATTTTTCTTTAAAAGCAGTTGCATATTTTATTCCACTACTTATTTCATATTTTTGCCTGTACATTTACAATTTTATAGCCTTTATTAATGGTGTTTCATTTTGAAGAATATCTATCAATTAGACGATTTTCTGCATCTGGCGCATTGTATGATGGCGGTTGGCTACTTCAAACATTAAAGTTGGCATTAAATTTGATTTCAGTATCGATACATCATCTTCAATGTCCCATTCTTGGCTGTTACCTCACAGTTATATTTGATTATTAGGCTAATGCGTACTGCGTTTTCTGGTCGGATAATGGGGGCTGATAATAATGTACTTGAAACAATTGTAGTTATCTAAATTTTATATGTTTGGTATCAAAAAATTATGAGGAATTTTTATGCAATGGATAGAGCTGTTGTTGATGTTGTTAAGACCCAGACCGTCCGACCTACCAGAAAGGTGTACGGTAACCGTGCAATGGATAGAGTGTCATATTTTGTACCGACCTCAACTGTATGCAGTTCTCCAAATATCTACTAATATCAGTTCATAGTTCAATTCTTTTTTTTGATCTGGCATCTTGGAAGTTAGACCTACTCTCAAGTATATTTGGGGCACTGATTCCAAACAGGAGATTGGTTATATCAGCTCTGGATTTAGAGATGCAGTGTAGCAAAAATAAACAAAGCCAAATATGACCACTTGATAAGAAAAGAGTGGCGGCTTTTGATAAAAAATTTAATAGTTGAAGAACAAAATGTAATTACTAAAATTTTGGGTGGCAGACACAATATCATCCTACCACCATTACTTGTCAGACCAACTAGATCTGGTAAAATAAATTTTAAAGACTTTGAACAAAGAACGTTTGTGTATTGACACCTTATAAGTACTAAATTGAGTTTGGAAAAGGCCAAAGCAAGGATTATTTCTTATAGTTTCCAGATAAGACAGCTTATACAAAACTCACATTTCATAGTTTCAATGAGTTCCGTAGATTCAGAATCATGTGTCTAGTTTTCTTTTGCTCCAGTTGTTAAAAGTTTCTTAGAAAATATAAGGTTTCCAACGACTCTGTATTAGTAGAGTCAAGCTCTCTCATTTTAACAAGCTTAGCTGCAATGCAAACATCAAAGTCTACTAACTTAAAACACTTAGAGCACTTTTAAAGAAATGTTGATTTCGGCAAAGAACAATGGGATATATATCAACAGTGCATAATAACTATGGAATAGAAATACCAGGAATGGTGAGAAGACCACATGTAACAAATTATTGTTAAATCCTTCAAGAAGACTGTCTTTATTAGATTTCACTCCATGAAGCTCTATAAAAGAAAGTCCTTATACGTATAAAATTAAAATAACTTCTATGAAAGGAGCATGGATTACAAAATTAATAGCATCGGCCGCTTTTGAAAGCAAAATACAACTTTTTCTTCATGAATTGCAAGAAGCGCAACCTTTTGTCGTCAAAGAAAGATCGTCGACTGTTACAAAATCAGCAAATGACGCACAAGCCATAAAAATATTTTGCGAAAGGCGAGAAAGGAGAAATGGAGGTAAAATACGCAGGAGAAAGGAGTGAAAGAGGGGGGGGGGCATAATGAATGAACGGTAAAATACCAAGGAAGACAGTAAAGATCCAACAAATGACTCAAATCACTTGTTCAGTTGTTCATAAAGGCTCAATTAAGTAAAAAGACAGGAAAAGGATGAAAATCATCGAATTAAGAAGGAAGCAAACGAAAACGAAAATGAAAAAGTAAACCATAGATTTCCAAAAAGAATATAAGAAATTATAATTATTATTAATAAAGGGTTGTGACTCAAAAACAACCGAGAAAATTTCTAGAATGTCCAATTCAAAAATGGAATTAGGAGTTGAACTATCTTAGCTAAAGAAAAGTTGAAAACATGACTGGAGTCTCAAGAATGTTCAACAATTGCAGACTTAGAAACTTTTTGATTAGAAACATGATCATGTAGTGCTCAATATGAAATTTCATAGCTTATTAGGTTTAATCAATATAAACAAGACCGCATTCACAATGAATGCGATAAACATTCCCAGTGATTCAAAATACGAATGAGGTCTTTAAGAGAAGGGAAATTAATTGTGTTTAAAATTTGCATAAATCTCTAACTGCTGCTAAAAAATAAAATTAAAATGATTTCGTTAAAAACAGATGCAATAAACAATTAATGGTATCTACCAGTTTCGAAGGCAAAACGCAGTCCTCATTGTCAGGACACACAAGGAGCGTAATCTTCACTCATTAGAGAAAGGTCTGCGACTGAAGCAAATGCAGCGAATGTAGTAGAAACAGGAAAGGGGACGATCGGCGACTGTTCTTCCATTAGTCGCCGATCTTTTTGTAAAAATTGAGGGTTGCACTTCTTATATGTCCTGACGAAAACGTCTGTTTCTGCTTTCGAAACTGGTCTGTCCAATAACTTTTTGTATTGCATGCTGCTTTTAACTGCGCTATTTTAATTTTATTCTTTAGAAGCAATTTGAGATGAACGTATTCTTATACTATGTTACTAACATTTTTATGTACAAGGCTTGAAATAAACTGAGTTAGTAATATGGGGCTGTTTCAATAGCCTGTAATATTAATAACGTCAATTTTTCAAACTCATATAAAAAAATCTGAAGTGGGCAACACATGACTTTCCTTATATAATGTAATGAATTTACAACTTTTACAGTAAAGTAAATAGGTTTTTCTTATAGTACATACTAATATTCTTTCCAAGATATTGAATTTTCGACAATTAGTCGTCATTTTCATTGATTTAGCTTCATTTTTATCCATTTGACGAGATTTACGTTAATTTGGCAGCATTTCAAAAAGTCGTCAAGTTGGCGACATTCCGCTAAATTCGTCGCCAAAATCTCGCCAAGCGTTATGGACGAAGAAATAAGTTATTCTTACGGCAGATAAATGACTATTGGCGTTCAAATACAAAAGTATTACTCAAAGTATCTTTTTCATAAATGGAACGAGCTAGGTCCACGAGAATGATGTCTTCCAATTTATCGCATGGTATTACATATGAAAAGTGAACATGTTTCTCAATAGGAAATAGTTTTTTTTTTTTTATTTTATATGACTTTTTGATAATTTTTATAAAAAATGTGCAATATCTCGAGAACGGTTTTTGTTAGCGTTCTGAAATTTACGTCAATCGTTTTCTTATGAAAAATTACATAAGAAATGTCTATTTGCGTAACTTTATTTGTGGTTTTGATTTTTTGACGATTTTTTTTAAATTTCATTCGAAAATTTAGGGGGGTTCCGAATATTCGATTGCATATAAAAACAATAGGCTTCCAGTGTTTACGGATTGTGATTTTTGCACCAAATTTGGTTTAAATCGGTCCATTCATTCGTCAGTTATCGTCTCCACAGACCCACTGACACACACACATACACACACACACACACAATCACTCTAAAAATGTTTGATTCGTGACCAGGGATGCATGAAACGTGCTCTCCCGTCGAAAACTCGAATTCGAATTTTCGACCCCGTCACAATACTTTCCTTATACATTATGTATATGAGGAAAGTAATGAAAATAGCAGATTAAGGATCACGAATTTTATAGAACGACCGTCTGAATCACTGATTATGCCTTTAATTCTAAATCTATAGTTAATAATTCAAAATATATGCCATGCATGAAATTAGAGCTTTAAATAAATTCAAGAATAGATTCAGCTTTAAATGGGCCGAAATATACGTTGACGAGTGTTATTTGTATATGTAATTATGTATATAAAGAGTGTTTTGGTTAGGGTTCAAAGTTTACATTTCATTTCTAATAGTCATCTTTTAAACAGCTTAAAACACAGAAGACCTCCATTTAAAGTGACGATTATGTAACTGTACTTGAGGAAGGGCGGGAGATGAGATAGATGGCGTGAGTGTGTCTGAAGGCAAAACACTAACATAAACAGGATAAGTCAAGGAGTAATTTTCACTTATAGAACTCAAGACCATAACTAAGTAACGAATAACCATGTACAGGAACGCACTGTCCTCAAACGAGGGAGCAACTCTGTTAATTAGTTAGTTTAATTCCGTATTGGGCGGCGACTGATAATTTACGAATGCGCCACTGAAATATGGCGGAATCGAATGCATTTTGCGTCCTGTAGATCTGAAAGGTAAATTGCAGCAGTACAACAAAAGCTCATTACACGTTTCAACAGTTATCCAACAAGTTGGCCGTCCATATACCATTTGTTTAAGTTGGTATGTTTAAAGAGACAATATTGTTGGGGAAAAGGAAACGGACAGGTCGATCAAATGTATCGAATGAGATTGCAACACGAATCAACTAATTCTTCGTACGGAGTTAGGTGAAGGACGCAGTGTACGTGTTACCCATCAAGAAATCTGCCAGAGTTGGTATGAATTGCTACAGCCGTTGACAACGATAGACACGGTAGACAACGATAGACACGGATAAGCTCATCCGTGTATGGCAAGACCTGAATAATCGTTTAGATATATGCTACGTGGCAAGCGGTTCGTACATTGTTCGTAATTCTGACATAAAATTTTTCTGACATAAAATTGTCCGAAAATTTCTATCGAGTGATGCGTAGCGTATTATTGTATTTTTAATTTTTGCTAAGTTGCAGTCTGGTCGAAGTGTAGAGAACATTTAAATTACCCCGCAGAAGTGTGTGTTTGTTGTTGTTGTTGTTGTTACTGATGACCTACTGTTTCGGCGGAGCCGATTCAGGACCAGTGACGCAGGAAGCAGGAAAGAACGAAGAAAGACACAAGACGAGAGAACAAAGTTTATTACAAACGCATCACTGACGAAGGTCGGAGGGGGTGCAGCTTCACATTTAGACGAGGACCCAGATGGCGGAAGACTGACTTTATCCTCGAGAAACATTCATGCCTTATTTGGGATTCGAACTCGAGCCCACAAGACATCAGCCGAAGACGCTATCCACTTCACCGCCTGGGCGGCAGTGTGTGTTTATGTTTGCAAAATGCATGTATATCTGCTTTAACCATCGCGATTTACATGGCATTTATGACTTATTAATATGTGTTGTTATTATATAGGATTTATTACATAGGACTAAAATAGCGCAGTTGTTATGGAGAGAGAATCACACGAGGAAGAACCAAGTTCGATCCTTACCGTCACCCAAAACTTTCCCAGTGTTTATGCAAAGTATGGAAAAGTCTCTGTGAGAGGTTTAGGCAGAGGAAGGAGAGTAGGATCCCTGTGGGTTGTGACAAAATTATATTGCGTTCTGTAGAAATTGAGGCGCTAAAGGGTGTAATTAATCCCCAACTTGTAGTGCGCCGGGTAATGTGGTATAACGGCAAATTGGTTTATGTTATATAGGTTATATAGTATTACGTTATATTACGTTTGCTCGCTATATAGATAGATATTATAATATTAAGTGCATGAGGAAAATATATGCTTAATATATTGGTAAAAATCGAATGTAAAAATCAGAAATGTCACATGCCAGACAGCAAATTTCGTAAAATTGCTACAAGTATACCCGTTCTTTAAGGAATATATAATATAAAAAAAAACTTAAAATTCACAATCATGTTCAAATTCCTATACTATTCTAACTGACATTATTATTCAAAGTATTCTATTAAAATGTTTAAATCAATGTTTCTAAAAGGAAGTTTGAGAGTCTATGTTCTCGTTATATAAAATTATCTTTAAATATCAACAATCCAGAAAATATCAGTAATCCAGAATCAATAATCCCTGAAAACGTCAATAATAATAATATTTAAACCTGAAGTCCGTAATTCACATAACCTAGTCAAAAATGCAATCACGCTAAAATTTATTTTCTATTCATTTCTTTATTATTTAAATCTGAAAAGATCTAATAAAAATCGACTTCCGCATGAAAACATAGGATTTAAATCAGTTTCTAAGGGGCATGATATTGTTTTCTTCAAATAAATTTACAGGAGAAAATATCGTCTGTATTATGCTATGTCTATGGAAGGTTTAACGGTAAGTTTTTAATTAATTTCTAGACATCCGCTGGTTCTCGAAACTCGAAACATGGACTAAATTTTAAGTAAACTTTTCCTAGACTACACAAAAATTTTTATGAAATTCGGTTCAGTCGTTCCCTCGTAATGATGAGACAAGCAGACAGATAGACAGATAGCTTTTCAATTTTATTTATATAGACGAGCAGCATACCCGTTCTTCGGAGTATATAATATAAAAGAACTTAAAATTCACAATCATATAAAAATCCCTATAGTATGCAAAATGACATTTTTAATTAAAATATTATGTTAAAATATTTATTATAATACTATAATAATACTGTACTATAATTTATAATAATAAATATTTATTATAATACAAAATTATCTTCACGGGCAGATCTCAAGAATAGAACATCCGGGCTCTATTTGTAAGCAGATTTATGAAAAATATGGAATTGAATCAATATATGCAAAAAATAAGCGTTAAAATTGCATAGGACCCTTACTAATTGTATACGCGAATATTAGACGATATAATCTGTATTAAAAGATTACATGTATAAATTAAAAATATCAATAAACCCATAATCTTTGAACCTGAAGGGAGAAATTGATTCCAATATATGCCAAAATGAAAGTGCTAAAATTAAATGGGTAGAAATACCCGTACTACTCATAATGTCTTAGATTAGAACATATGTCCGAGGGTTAGTAGAATATTACCCGTATATGAGTCTCAAAAATCTTTGCCAAAATAAAACAGATGACTTAATAAACGAAAAATATCAATAATCAGCGTTATCTTCATACCAGAAGGCATTACTTGATTTCAATATATGCCAAAATATGTCAAAATATATACCAATATACATATACTACTTTTATTCTCGTAGATTAGAAGATATATCCGTGCATTTGCAGAAGATTAATCGTACAACGTACAGTATATGAGTTTCAATAATATTTGCCGTAGTAAAACAATGCCATAATAACTTGAAAATATCAATAATCCCCGAGATTTAAACCTGAAAGCCGTAATTGATATTATCCAGTCAAAACTGCGATGGCAATGAACATTATTTATTTTATATACATATCTTTATTATTTAAATCGTAAAAGATTTAATAAATATCGTCTGCCGTATAAACACATCGGATTTAAATCCGTTGCTAAGCAACATGATATCATTTGCTTCAAATACATTGGTGGACAAAATATCGTCTGAATAATATTATCTCTATGGAAGGTTTGGCGACATTTTAAAAATTCGCCAAATTTATCGCCAAGTAAGGCTGTAGAACTGACAATCCCACTTGGCGTCAAACTGAGGAAATATCATCACAATGCTATCCAGTAATAAAACACAATTAATATCATTTATTTAACGCAGTTTTATCAATTTCAAGATATTTTTATGGGGCGCGGTAGCCCTGTGGTTAGCGCGCTGTAGTTGCACTCGGTAGGCCCGGGTTCGATTCCAGCCACTGCCCAAACTGCCGCCGTGTTCACGCGGAGTACGATCACGTTAAACATGTGGGTCCGTAAGTCCTTCCGAGAGGTTGGTGGTAGGGGAAGGAGGGTACGGTCCCTGTGGATGCCTACCCCACTGGGTTCCGGTCTAAATTGGGTGGCACTTCCCGGCCGTCCAAACAGATACCTTACACCTTTCTGGTAGGTCGGACGGTCTGGGTCGAAGAAGAAGTAGATATTTTTATGGATTTACAAACATTTTTATCAATTTGGTGACATTTTAAAAACATCGCTAAATGTGTTACTAAATAGGACGGTTAGACTGACAGACAAATGCTTACGAAACACCATTTCAGTACTCTCTTCTAACAAAACAAAATATATTTCATTGATTTGCGTCATTTTTCTCAATTTCGCGACATTTCCGTCAATTTGGCTACGTTTAAGAAAATTTGCCAAGTTAGCGATATCCTGCTAAATTCGTAGCTCTGAATTTGCAGATCTAAATAAATATCCTAATCCCGTTTGTATATACTAAATGAAAACAGTATATTCGAAGATATACCCGTTCCGCTCTTTTTCTGTTTCAGCAATCTGTTAAATGAATTTATTGGCTAAACACAGTATATGAGTTTATTAGCTAAACACAACATATAAGCTTGAAAACTTTTTGCCAAAATAAATATAATTGATGTAGTGATGTACGCAGTTCGCAATTCATATAATTAAAAAAAAATCAAACCGTTCATTTATAAGATATATTTCTATATCCATTTATTTATTATTCAAATCGAAAAAATAATATTAAACATAACCAAACACATTTAATTTAATTACGCTGCAGAGCAACATAAGATAGAATCTTTCTCATAAAATTCTAATAATTACATAACCATTTTGATTTCTTAATACTTTCCATTGTTGATTAAAAACTTGTGAAAATATAAACCATTGTGATAGATATTCTATTTAAATTCATGTTTCAAACATTCATGGTTTCCAACAATTCATGTTTTCAGAAAGTGACTAGTTAGCACAAAAATATTCCACTAAACTCAGGGATAAACAATTTTCAATTTTATTTATATAGATTGCTTATTTTATACACAGTTCTTGATAAAGAAAAAAGAATAAACTACTTATTTCGCTAGGGTAAACTGATTTTGACATACTTCATAATTTATACTTAACGTCTTCTAAAATAATTCATAATTTATACTTAACGTCTTCTAAATTACTTTAAAATTGCAAACCAAATCCTAAGTATATGAAAAGGAAAAACTTCCAAAATTGTTTCAATTCAAATATCACTTGAACCATGCGATGTTTTTTGATTAATTTAAGACATAAATAAAATTAAAAATCTGAATTACGTCTGTCATGACCGATTATAATTCGAAAGATTTGTTCATCATTTTAACATATGTTACACTGGTTACTTATTTTTAATAATGAGCAATGTGAGACCAGAAATAGATCTCACACTTTGGTGAAACAGTTTTATGTACAATATTTATTAATCTGAAACTTCGGACAATACTTCCAGTCTGGATGACTCCAGGTTTTACAACATGTGAATCCAGAGGTGAGATAAAACCATAAATTTAGGGGTGTCAAGACAAAAGAGGGGTCGAACCCTTAAGAAAATGTGAGGTAACACGACATCGGATGGAAAGGCAAGCCAATGGAGAAAGTGCTTATTGCGTCACCCTGAATACTGCATATCAGAGAAAAGGGGGAGTGACACCCCGAAGAAAAGAGAGACACAACCTGTGACTTAAGAACGACATTTGTTCTCATAGATAGATACGTGTACGGCATCATGATACAGAGACGATACTAGAATAGGAGTTTGACATTATGACTAGAACGATATGACTTAGCGAATACAGAAATGGATACGAGAATAACATAACCCTTTCACGACGATCGGCACGCCCTCGTGCCAGCTGCGAACTTGCATTCAAGGACGAACGGCACGCACTCGTGACGGAGGAAACTTTTCCGTAAACGGAGAGTGGCACGCAGACGTGCCTCCACGTGGAACGTTTTAATTTGTCTACCAGCTGGCGTTACATGTCCGTGAAACTAACTTCAATGTATTTTGCAGAGGCATGACCTTGGTAGAAGAGGATCGAATGAATTATTTCTCCATTTGGAGCGGTGAACATCATTTTGTAATATAAACAGACAGAGCAATTCTCGTAGCATCAACAATTTTATAATTGAGTTTCGATTTTTATTTGTATTTCAGCGTTATGATTTCGTTGGTGAATCATAGGAATATAAGTTGTTTAACAGTGTAGGACACTTATAGTCGATCATTGTCATATCGAAAATTGGACTAACTAGGTTCTGTTCTATGATCAATACAATAATAAATATACAGAATCTCAGCTTCTAATTTACCATGGAGCATCTGGTGGTCTAGAATTACTTTTCGACCCCCGCCTCCATTTTCCCCGTCTTCGGGAGATAAATTGAAAATCCGACTCCATTTAGTTCTGTCCCGCAGCCAATACAATAAATATGCAAGTATTTTGTCTTTAAATTAAAGGGGTTTCTGAAGGGCTTATAATGGTTTTTCAAAATCTCATATTTTGTTCCGTCTCTGTAGGCCTGAATCGAAAATTTGGTTCTATATATGTTCTGCTCGTGGTTGATAATATAAAAATGCAAGAATTCAATCTTTTAGGCCACCAGGAGATTTCTGTAAGGTTTAGAATGCCAAAAATACGTTAGGCATATAGTATGTAGATTTTGTACGACGTTAATTTTATTTCCGCAATGTTTCTAACAACGGCGAGAATGTCTGCAAGTTTGAAACAAATAATGATATTCATTGTTGTTTCCTGTGGTAAAACTATATTTAATAAATGGAAAGAACGATAAAAAGATAAACATTAATGGTATTCCAAGTCCCTCGTCGATATGTCATGTGATGTCACTAAAAGATTTTTATATTTGCATGATTTCATACAACCGATATATGTATATACCTTCAAGGCTTTACTTTTATCCAGTGTGCAACTTCAAAAGTTTCTTGAACTAAAATATTTTTATATTTACATGGTTCCATCCGATCGATATATATATACATGCCTTTTCAAGACTTTACTTTTATCCTGTTTGCAACTTCAAAAGCTTAATGAACTAGAATATTTTTATATTTACATGATTTCATTCAATCAGTATATATATATATATATATATATATATATATATAACTTCAAGACATTGCTTTTATCCTGTGTGCAACTTCAAAAGCTTCTTGAACTAAAAGCTTTCTATATTTACATGATTTCATTCAATCGATATACTATATATATATATATATATATATATATATGCCTTCAAGACTTTACTTTTATGCTCTCTGCAACTTCAAAAGCCCCTTGAACTAAAATATTTTTATACTTACGTGATTTCATCCAATCAATATATATATATATATATATATATATATATACCTGCAAGACTTTATTTTTATCCTGTGTGCAACTTCAAAAGCTTCTTCAGCATATTAGAATTTAGCAAATTTTTATTAATATTCTCGCTAAAAAGAATGTGTTCTACTTTATTATTTGTAGTTCGAGGAAATCTTTACACATGACATAAAATAGTCTGAGCACTTAAATCTCCGTAAAGCTATACATAAAATAGTTCAAAACCAATATGACTGAACAATATATTTACAGAGGGTTAAAGTACATGGCGTTACTAAAATGAAATTCAATGTTGGGAATACATGATCTCTATAAATCATTCATGAAATTCTTTTCAGAAGAAAATAAAATACATTGCAAAGGAGAATAAAATGTTAAATGCAATAAATTTTGAAGAGCACTGAGAAAAATCTATTTCATTCATATTGAACCAGAATTGATAGGTTAATTTTAGAATTTTACTACAGCGTTCGCTCGAGGTAATAGGAATTTTACAAATGTAGTGGTAATTGTCGACAGCGTTATTGTGAAGATAAATATTCATGATATTGAAACATTACAAAATTTAATGTAAGAAATAATTCAGGTACTTTAAAAATAGAGGCAACCAAAAATTCGGTCATAATTAAAAGCCTTTTATTAAAATATTCTTTTACGACATATATAAAATCGTATAAATTCATATAAACCATATATAATTTTTTGAATATTTAGTAGATGTTTTATTTCGTTTTCTGATGACACTCCCATGGGTTACCATTTAATTCATGAAATTCTCAGTTTCATTGTATTTTTGTATTTTATAATTAAATTCCTTTTATTGTATTTTTGTACTTTATATTTTAAATGCCTCGCATTTAAAAATGTAAATCATTTAATATGCAAATCTTATTTGGCGTGTATGGCTTGTATGTAAGCACACGTTCTCTACTTATTTTCACTTCGATACTGATGAAGGCCATCGAGAGGACCAAAAGAGCTATGAGTGTGTAATTTTAGTACGTCGAAATAAGGAAATTTTACTAGAAGACTTTTAATTTTGACAAATTTTTGGTTGACTTTAATTTTAAGACATTAATTATTTTGAAGTGTTTGCATATAATTTTATTAATAATTCAGTTGTTTAACTTAGCATATAAAGGATTCTCAAGAAGGTTTCTCTTAAGGGCCTCTCAAGCACACCCATTAATTCGCAAGGAAAGTAGATAAAGTACACGTTGAATTCGGAAGGAAAGGTACATAAAGTACACGTTGAATTCGCAAGGAAAGGTACATAAAGTACATGTTGAATTCGCAAAGAAAGGTATATAAAGAACACGTCGAATTCCTGTTTAGTAAAGTAACTATTCCAGTCCGAATAAAATTGATTGCAGCACACCTAGTGGATAATTTAAAAAGTAAGTATAAAAACCTCGACAAAATACCAACATACGAAAAAAGGAAAAAGCCAATTATAAAATGTTACATCATTGTCTAATTATGGACGAGCAAAGTAAAGACCATTCTGCGTCCTCTTCAAAACGAAACCAACATTTGCTTGAATTTTTGTGATATTTTTTGCTCGAAAACTGCTATGGATAGTAAAATTTTTCATACATACATGAAATTGCACGTAGATTTTCAGAATCACATTTGAATTATTAAAACGAACTGCAACAGGGTGAAAGTTCAATTTCAAACCGCGAAAGTTCATTAAACACCGCATGTCCTTACGCTTTGTACAAATATAACAACCAATGAATCATATTTATAAATAATTAATCAAAACGTGTGCACTTTCATGGATTGTTATTTAAACGTGCCCTTGTAAATTAAATACGTTTTTGTGATTTACAGCCGTTACTTTGATTTCTCTGTTTTACTGTAATTTAAATTGCTAAATTAAATATTCAAATTCTACAAACGTACATGATTTTTTGTATTACGATTCCCAAATATTGAAATTAATTTTTTATATTTCGAATTTCGTAATTATCGTTAAATTAAATGGTAATTTGAAATCTTCCACAGCTCGCATACTTCACATGCGCCAGTCCATTCAAAGCCCGTTTTTTGCTAGCCAGTAGATATGAACACTAAATTGGTTATAGTAGGTATTTATGTAGCACAATATTGTTATCTACGAACTGCTGTTCTATTCGGGAATTATACTATAGACGACACTTATATACTACTATATGCTACTATACAGCCTATATACACTTATATACACTTATATGCTACTATATAGTACACTTATATACTACTATATATACCTTTTGTCTCACAGATGGATACTGCATCACTTGCATTACTTTTATAAGTTCGTGAATCCTTCAGCAATGTTAAACAGTATTATAGAGCGTATGCACATCTATATACTGTTTAAGTACGAATGATACTAACTGCCTTCCTTAGACGAGTTTCGTTCGTTTTGGATTTCGATTTCTTTTCAACCGACTGCACTAATTTCAGACATCATAGTTTTAAACACTTCATGACTTCGGATATTACTTTAATGGACTTGATAGGAGAAGCTCCTCATCCTAAACTGCTTTCATTTTTGTTGGATATAGGATTTTTTTATCATATATAACATTTTACCTCTCACTTTTTATTAACCTTTTTACGATCTATTAGCTGATTTTATATTTTACCTTAATTTTTTTTATTATACACTTGTTATTTTAGTTTACACTTGTTATTTTAGTTGTTTGTTTTACAATGTTTTTGGAGCAGAATATCATTCTTGGATTTTGAGCCACAAAACCCAATCAACCAACTAACCTTGGTTTCGATTCCTATTTACTAGAAAATACTCTAAAATTTTGTAGTAGACTTTCTTTATCTATCTCGATTTATTGTCGATTTCGTTCTCTTAACTTTTTAAATTGTCCTCTAGAGGTTCTGCTACCACTTTTTTTAACATTGAACATGGTCAATTCAGCATACTATATAAACATAACGTGTGCATTCATAGCCTTTTCCTTAAACATTTATTGGGGTGCTTAAGAACATTCCTAGGATTCCTGTCTGCATTGAAATCAACTGTTTTCTGAATATTTTACAGTGGTGTCGACAGAATGACGTAAGTGAAAATAATACATTTTCAAGGATGGAATTTTTTCTGTATATTTTTTTTTCTATTGGCCCAGACCGCTAGGCCTATCTGAAGGTGTAATGTATCTGTTTGCACAGCCGGGACAGTACTACCCAATTTAGACCGTAACTCAGTTGAGGCGACATCCACAGGGATCGTATCCTCCTTTCTCTGCCACCAACCTCCTGGAAACATTTGTAGATCCACAAATTTAACTTGCCCGTACTCAGCTTAAAACTGGGGATAGTTTAAGCCGAGCTGAGAATTGAATTCAGATTCTCCGAGTGCAATTCCCGTGATTTGCTCATTAGACTATCCGACCAATGTCTCCTCGTACGCAGACATATGTTAAGAGAAAGCTGTATGTTAAGAGAAATAAAACTATGCAAATAATTCCGATAAAAGTCATAATTGCGTTAATTAAGCAAGATACTTAATATTTTCTAAAAACATTATACATTTTAATTATATTTTCACTATACATTTCAGAAATTTTAAGCCGACTACGTGATAGAACAAAATTTTTTAATTAACATGCAGGTTTCCAAAGTTTTGGCAAACGCAAATTTTCTACTTGCCATTACAGATATCGTATATCTATTCCATGCTCATGAGTGCATAATAAGCACAAAATCCGCCCAGGGTCGCTACTATCTGCAGTGAGACTGCAACTTTAAAGGAATAGTGACCTTCAAATTTTAAATAATACGATCACTGATATTTTGGTAGCACGAGCCTGCGTCGAGGCATTAAAAGTTTTTCTTAAATTTAAAAAATGGTAAAAATAAATAATTAACTGAAGAGTGGCTCTATTCGACTCTCATATATCAGAATCTATTTATAGAATAGTTTGATTTTTTTTGCAAGAAAATGATAACCAGTACGTAGATTAGTATATATGTTCTAAGAAAATAATACATAAAATATATCTGTATGAAAATAAATCATTTCATTGCTTTTCAATTGCTCCTTTTGGGCCGTGAAATCGTTGATCATTCATTTTGTTTTTGAATACTGGGAACAATTAAAAATCATTGGGGGCTAATTTTGTGGAATAAGGTCAAGGACTAATCAAATCTATTTTTTCGTTTTTCAAATAATTGATAGTTTGAATTGCAGTGTGTGAGCTTGCATTGTCATGATGAAAAATGTCGCGCTCTTTTGAATTATTTTTTTCTGACTTGAGCAACTATTTCTGCAAAACAAATTATTGCACACCAATCAGCATTTACTGTTCTACGATTCTCCAAAGCAACGATTGCAAAATTGCTGGATTTACCAATAAACAAAGCAATCATTTTCTTTGAAACATTTCGTGCAAGAACAACTTTTGTAAGATTTTCTTCATTTTGAAACACCCAAACAGTAGATTGGTGTTTTGTTTCGGGTTCATAGGATAAAATCTAAATCTCATCACATGTTACAATACCAAAGACATGTTTTGGGTCACCATAGTTGAATCTTTTGAAATTTCCCTTACACCATTTGACATGAGCGTTCTTTTGAGCTTTAGTTAAATTGTGTAGAATTCGACGAGCACGTACAATTTGACTCATGTTATTAAATGATCATGTAAAATTGAATGCACTCGGATTCTTAAAATGTTCAAAGATGTCTCACTTTCATCATTATGTGAAATGACAATCTAATGTGATCATTTGTTGCACAGCATTAATGCTTTCTGACGTCATAGCAGTTCTTGCTCGATCTTCATGAAATTCATCACTGATACATCTACGCCCAAGATGGAATTTTTTAAACCAGTTGTAAATTGTTGCTTTAGATGTTGCTCCATCACCAAAAGTTGAATTCATTCGAGCGGAACACTCTTGCTGTGTCAACACTTGTCGAAAGTCATAATAAATCATAACTCGAAAATTCGTTCGATTTATATCCATGTTTTGTCACTAATCTATTAACTTCAAAACGACGTTGGAAAAATAATTTTTATAATATTTTTAGTTCTTTTACAGTCAATGTTTACGCGAAAGTTCAAATTTTAAAAAATCATGTGTACTGAAAGCTGTTGTAATTGATATTGCCAGATTCTAAAATCTTAAGTACTAGCCCTCGTTCAATTACTCTGCATTTTAAAGATCTTGAAAACATATTTCGATTGATATCAAGTTTGGCAATATAGAAACTCAGATCCTTTTCTCCTTGGAGAAAAGGCTCCCCCCCCCTTTTCTCCAAGAGATCCTAAAATATATTGCCATCAAAGTCTCGAAATCGAAAATTTCCGTGAATACTTTCTCTATATTATATTCTATAGTATGAGAAAGTTAAAATCTTCACAGTCAATGTCTTCTTTTACAGTCAATGTTTACGTGAAAGTTCAAATTTTAAAAAACCATGTGCACTGAAAGCTGTTGTAATTGATATGGCCAGATTCTAAAATCTTAAGTACTAGCCCTCGTTCAATTACTCTGCATTTTAAAAATCTTGAAAACATATTTCGATTGATATCAAGTTTGGCAATATAGAAACTCAGGTAGTTGCTCCCCCCCCCCTTTTCTCCAAGAGATCCTAAAATATATTGCCATCAAAGTCTCGAAATCGAAAATTTCCGTGAATACTTTCTCTATATTATATTCTATAGTATGAGAAAATAAAAATCTTCACAGTCAATGTTTACGTCAATGTCTTCTTTTACAGTCAATGTTTACGTGAAAGTTCAAATTTTAAAAAACCATGTGCACTGAAAGCTGTTGTAATTGATATTGCCAGATTCTAAAATCTTAAGTACTAGCCCTCGTTCAATTACTCTGCATTTTAAAGATCTTGAAAACATATTTCGATTGATATCAAGTTTGGCAATATAGAAACTCAGATCCTTTTCTCCTTGGAGAAAAGGCTCTCCCCCCTTTTCTCCAAGAGATCCTAAAATATATTGCCATCAAAGTCTCGAAATCGAAAATTTCCGTGAATACTTTCTCTATATTATATTCTATAGTATGAGAAAGTAAAAATTTTCACAGTCAATGTTTACGTCAATGTCTTCTTTTACAGTCAATGTTTACATGAAAGTTCAAATTTTAAAAAAACATGTGCACTGAAAGCTGTTGTAATTGATATGGCCAGATTCTAAAATCTTAAGTACTAGCCCTCGTTCAATTACTCTGCATTTTAAAAATCTTGAAAACATATTTCGATTGATATCAAATTTGGCAATATAGAAACTCAGGTAGTTGCTCCCCCCCCCCTTTTCTCCAAGAGATCCTAAAATATATTGCCATCAAAGTCTCAAAATCGAAAATTTCCGTGAATACTTTCTCTATATTATATTCTATAGTATGAGAAAGTAAAAATCAAATTTTTAAGATCGTACCCTGCGACTAAGTGTGTTTACATGTACTTTTAAATTTAGACCATTTGTAAGGATTATCACTAACCATTCTCAAGCAACTGAAATACATTTTCTGGGACACTACAGATCGATACTTTTTGAAATAATTAATCGTTTACATTAAAATCTGCTGCATACGTTTTGTTAAGTAATTACAATAACCTCTTTGAATTTCCACAATATCAAATTATAAGAATTGATTGGTTCTCCACAAAATTAAACGTGATGGGATTTTAAAACAATTATAATTTGCTGTGGTTATATATATATATATATATATATATATATATATATATATATATATATATATATATATATATATATATATATATATAACTATATATATATATATATATATAACTTCGCATTTCTCTTCCATGGTCTATATTGTTAATATTCAGTTATAACTCAGTTTGCATACATTAAAAGTTCTTGGAGAAAACAATATTCGTATTTAGACATAACCCAGACACATAGCGTATTTGACATGCATACTCAATTGCGCTCTTTTGAATGTTCAGAATAATTAGATTTGTTGTCGTGAATTGTGAAATTCGGTATATTGCGCTCATATTTTGTATTACGAAATTTATAAATATATTAAAATTATTATTCTCGATTATTTGGCGTTCTGGAATGCCTGTATATTTATTTCCTGTGACATTTTCTATAGTAATCTATTCAGTTTTTAATTTTTGATTAAAAATGAGCAATACATCACTAATGTATGTGTGTGTATAAATAAATAAATAAAAAGTGAAAGTTTTTAATCGAAAACCATGCATAAATTTCGATAAGTATAAAAAAAAAACATCTCTAGCATATCTGTTACAAATAAGTAACCTTAGACGAAGACTAAGGAGAAAAATAGTAGGTAACTTATCACTATAATGATATGGGGATGAGGGGAAGATTTGTATACACAAATCACAATTAAATAAGTATATATAAAAAATATATAAAATGAAATGTCAAACACGGCAAAAATGAGAAATGGCAATAATAATTAGCTCAAGATTAAAGATCAAGACATTGAGAACAATCAGTTAAAACTGCATAAAACATTGCGGTTAGTTCGAAATTGCATTCTCGTCAGAACAGTCATACAATTCGAATTAAAACCGATAGAATAGACAGTTTCTGACAATGGGGATAGTATTTGACTATGGACACCACTGGAACTGTCTACTGGCTAGTGGAAGGAGAAATAATAAAAACCAAATATATTACCCAGAAATATACAAACAGAAATATAAACTTACAGGTACAGTCACCACGTATGAGTCAAAATGTTTGCAGGCGAACATACGACAGAGCATTTTACATCTCCTCCTTAAAGCGAGTGGATACCGGAATGAATATATTGAACGTGAACGAAAAATGCTTTGAATGAAGACTTTCAAAAATAGTAATCAGAATGGGACTCAGGACAAGTGGAATGTAATCTTTCAAAAATAGTAATCAGAATGGGACTCAGGACAAGTGGAAAGTAATCTTTCAAAAATAGTAATCAGAATGGGACTCAGGACAAGTGGAAAGTAATCTTTCAAAAATAGTAATCAGAATGGGACTCAGGACAAGTGGAAAGTAATCTTTCAAAAATAGTAATCAGAATGGGACTCAGGACAAGTGGAAAGTAATCTTTCAAAAATAGTAATCAGAATGGGACTCAGGACAAGTGGAAAGTAATCTTTCAAAAATAGTAATCAGAATGGGACTCAGGACAAGTGGAAAGTAATCTTTCAAAAATAGTAATCAGAATGGGACTCAGGACAAGTGGAAAGTAATCTTTCAAAAATAGTAATCAGAATGGGACTCAGGACAAGTGGAAAGTAATCTTTCAAAAATAGTAATCAGAATGGGACTCAGGACAAGTGGAAAGTAATCTTTCAAAAATAGTAATCAGAATGGGACTCAGGACAAGTGGAAAGTAATCTTTCAAAAATAGTAATCAGAATGGGACTCAGAACAAGTGGAAAGTAATCTTTCAAAAATAGTAATCAGAATGGGACTCAGGACAAGTGGAAAGTAATCTTTCAAAAATAGTAATCAGAATGGGACTCAGGACAAGTGGAAAGTAATCTTTCAAAAATAGTAATCAGAATGGGACTCAGGACAAGTGGAAAGTAATCTTTCAAAAATAGTAATCAGAATGGGACTCAGGACAAGTGGAAAGTAATCTTTCAAAAATAGTAATCAGAATGGGACTCAGGACAAGTGGAAAGTAATCTTTCAAAAATAGTAATCAGAATGGGACTCAGGAAAGTGGAAAGTAATCTTTCAAAACTAGTAATCAGAATGGGACTCAGGACAAGTGGAAAGTAATCTTTCAAAAATAGTAAACAGTATCAGAGTCAAGCCTAGTGGAAAGTTATGTGATAAGAATGGGTAAAATTCACAAAAATGAGTTATCCAATGAAGGATAAATAATGCAATTGTAAAATTACTACGTGGTGTATTTGAAATTATTAATAATATTATTTACAAACACTTCCGGATAGTGGTAATTTTGACAAATACGTTAATGATGTGGAGATAGTGAAACTGAGGATCAGAAAGTCGATGTATTCGAAATAGCTGGTTTAAAATGATGTTTCTAAACAATTAAATAGAATTACAAGATCGATATGATAGCAGCTTAATGATATTGAATTTATAAGACTCTTTTTTATCATATAAATTGATGATAACATGATTATGGAGGGTATCTATATTTAGGTCTAAATAATTTACAGTTTACGAACTCGAGGCTCATTAGGGATATATATATATATATATATATATATATATATATATATATATATACATTATAAAACTTGAAAAATTTATTTTCAATTTTAGTGAACAGATTAAAAAGCTAAAAGCAAAAAATAATTTATAATACATCTTGTAAAGCGCTATGCTGCAATATTTACATGTGTATTCCTATATAAATTACCAAAAAGGACAAGTAGCAATGTACTCGTACAGATTCTAGATGTGTGACAGAAGTACCGGCCGGGGGCAGTTGCGACCCCCAGCACTCCGGTTAAAGCTTTTTCCGCCATGGCAAACGCTCCCGGTAACCGATACTCCCTACACGATTTCCTTCATGACCCTTTATAAATCCGTAAAAATACATACATATACAATTTCAATAACATGTAAAATCTAAAAGTTTACTTTTCTACGCTAAAACTATCCATGAAGCATTCTGTAAAAATATAACAAATAATTTAAAATACAAAATACTTAAGACTAATGAAATCCCAGTCTGAGAGGATATTTTTTAAAAATTGGATATAAGACCCATAAACCGCATTATTTCCATATAAAAACCTGTGTGTAAAATTACCTCACAATTAGTCATTTAATCCTTTTAAACCCTTTCTATTCAAAACTAATGTTTGAAATACTAGTCAGAGTGTCTGTATTTTTAAATATGGACTCAAGACCTATTGACAACTCCATCACCATATATATACTAATGTTTGAAATCATTTCACTCATGGTTAATTATTACTTTAAAAACTATATATTCAAGACTATTGAAATCCATGTTATTATTATTAAAATCCTTTTTGGATGCCAAAACCTATTGGCTTCTTTATCACCATAAAAATCCTAATGTTTGAATTTACTTCACTTGTGATAGATTAATGCTCATAAATCGATATATTCAAGTCCAAAGACATTCCAGACAGAGAGTTATTTTTAAATATTGGATACAAGACATTTAAACAATATTATCACCTTATAAATATATAGACACATAAATACGCTATAGTCCAAACTCTACGCAATACACCTTCCCATGGAACAACACATAACTTTTTGATTTTATACCACTTTCACATATGACTAAAGTAAATATTAAAAGTTCGTCCGATATTTCAGAAAACCCTTATAATCACGAACTTACAATCTGGATAACGCTTATAATGTTTCCACATAAAAATAGCCCTAGCTATAAAATTCCGGTGTATAGCCATATTGAGCTATCTGATTTATGATCCTCAATTTGGCATAAAAACACGTCACCCTCTGCATATTACAATTCCCGCCATTAGGCGATATCCGAAAAGTCGTATGTTGTTATCATTCCAAAATATCTCTTCCTGGTTACGGCTGCAGATAAACCATTATAATTGGAAACCAATCTTATCAGAAAAGCGGGAGGATAACCCTCCTTGATAGCCTCCTCCAGAAAACGGCAATCACACTTGTATCTATCGTTGTTAGTAAAATTCAACAACTTATGTCGTTTCATTTGATTTACTATCAGATTTCTGAATATGTTACGGTGTAGACTAGTTGTCCATGACGTCAAATATTTGATATCAAAATTAAAGGTGTTACGTTTATCGTAAATACGATAACATTGTATAGTGGCAGGCTTCATTATAGTGAGATCTAAAAAATCCAGACTTTCATCCTCATTGCATGGTGTTTCTATTAAAGTTAAACATGGAGGATAAAAGTCAAACTTCATTGTATAACCACTATCCTCAAATCCGCATAGGATATCATCCACGTAACGTAGGAATAACATCTCATTTAAAAGATGTGTTCCCCTTTCATATCTATCTAGGTAAATATCTGCCATAATTGACGAACAGTTACCCCCCATTGGGATACCCTTAATTTGTTTATAAAAGTTTTCTCCATTGTATAAAACTGTCTCGAATAAAACCAACTCCACCAAAGCCTTGTACTTTCCAATTGCTACATATAACTGCAAATCACATCTATGGTATGATTCTATTAGGATGCTATATAGATCCTTAATGTCTATATTATTGAAAAGGTCAGCAAAGTCATAACTGGGATTTCAGACTGGGATTTCATTAGTCTTAAGTATTTTGTATTTTAAATTATTTGTTATATTTTTACAGAATGCTTCATGGATAGTTTTAGCGTAGAAAAGTAAACTTTTAGATTTTACATGTTATTGAAATTGTATATGTATGTATTTTTACGAATTTAGAAAGGGTCATGAAGGAAATCGTGTAGGGAGTATCGGTTACCGGGAGCGTTTGCCATGGCGGAAAAAGCTTTAACCGGAGTGCTGGGGGTCGCAACTCCCCCCAGCCGGTACTTCTGTCACACATCTAGAATCTGTACGAGTACATTGCTACTTGTCCTTTTTGGGAATTTATATATATATATATATATATATATATATATATATATATATATATATGTATATATATATATATATATACAGCTAATATACTGCTACTACAGCCATCTTGCGGAACCCCTGAAACTTGTGAGTATATTTATTGCCTTGAAATATATAATTATTGAAAAGAATAAAGTGAAGAAGTTTAGGAAATTTGGTAAACATATTATGAGTAGTATGATAAGTAGTAAAAGCATTATATAGATCTAAAATTACTACATAAAGATCAGAGAACTTAATATTATTAAAAATATCTTTAAAATCAAAAGTGCAAAAGTTTGAAATCCAATTAGTTTATCAAGTGATGTTAATTTATTCTTTAATTCTTTACTATTATTTAGAATAATATATATATATATATATATATATATATATAGCTATAGATAGATATATATAGAAACCAAAATGGTATATATTATATAAATATATATATATATATATATATGTGCGTGTGTGTGTATATATTATATAAATATATATAGATATGTGTGTGTATATATATATATATATATATATATATATATATATATATATATATATATATATATATATATATATATAATGCATTTGCATAATGCTCCGAACGTATAGATCCATCAATATCTGACGGTTGCTACATCATGCTCCATTTTGGTTGTTTTAAGGTTCGTTTACTAACAGAAACAGACACAGAGGAATTTACAGATATGTGGTACTAGAAAGAAGTGCCCCCTTTGCCTGCTTCCTAAATAAGCTCCTGCTTCTGAACACATTACTTACAGATACAAATAACTTTACTTTAATCTCCAAATCGCCTACTTTGAACTAAAATCGTACACGCGCGCCGTTTTTCCATGTATAACCATGTCAGTTATACAGCGCGGGTATATAACGCCCTAAATCCAGTCTTTGATGCGTTTTAAATACAAGTGCTAAATCGCCGATCGTTGTCTTAATTTCACAATGAATGTCCATTTACCATCGAATTAAAATTAAAAAACAAAAACGATGAATCATACATAAAGCACTGATTATGAAACACTTTCCAACTGAAAGGAATTTTATTTACACATCTCTAAATTGCGATACATTCAGCTATGATATTTTTTAAATTATCATAGTACAATAATTGGAAACTTATAACTTCATCAAAAAGGTCAATGCTATAAAAGCGCTTGCTTCCCTATTTAAGTAAAATCAATGAATATTCCATTCATATCACTTATGTTCCAGACTTCAGAGCTAATTAATTTTGCGTTAAAAATTTCAGCAGTGGTTATAAAAATCATCATACAATCACTTGTTTTGTTTGTTACATTCTGCATACCTTAAAATTAAACTTCGTTGGAGAAATAATCAATGTTTAGTGATCATTTAAAATAAAAAATATTGTAATTGTGTAATCACAGAATTTAGAAATACATATAATACGCAAAAATAAAGGGGTTTTAGGTCAGATGCAACTCTAAATATTAATACAAGAAAGATCAGTTATGCATAAAACATTGATTATAAAACACTGTCGAGCTGTAATTTTATTTAAACATCTCTAAAATACGATACATTCAGCGGAAATATAATTTTAATTATCACAGAACTGCAGTCATATATTTTACTTGAAAAATTAAAATCATGCAGGTAAAAGTACGTGCTAACTCCATGTTTCAAACTTCATTGAAATGACGGTATTGAAGTACTATGAATCGACTGGTTCTCAATGTATAGGAAATGAATATTTCATTCCTACACTTTCATTCCAGACTCCACAGTTAAATAATTTCACTTGAAAATAATTAAGAAATTCTTATACAACTCATCTTATAATCACATGTTCACATTTTATATTCATTGAACATAGGCTTCGATGTAGGAATAATCAAAGTTTGGCGATCTTTTAAACACAAAAATATTATAACAGCGTTGCCGCAGAATTTGGATGCACGGAAAAAACGCAAAAATAAAGCGGTTTTAGGACGGATGCAACAATAAATATAAATAAAAAATAACTTTAAAAATCATGATTTTTACTCTGGGAAAAAAGATGGATGGCATATTTCATTTTGAGGTGTGTCAAGTGACCTCTTCATATTATATGGGTGTCATTAATATTTTAATGTTTGTTTAAAAAACTACCGACCATATATTGCTGAATTTTATTTTATATATTTTATTGGATAATTTGAATATTTCGTAAAATGTTCGAAGCAGTTTGTGGATTTTAACTTTGCTTAAATTTTTAACACCTTACAACATAGTTGAAAAGTGTTTATGACTTTGTTCATTCTGTCTGTCTGTCTGTCTGCCCGTTAGCACGATAACTGCCGAAAAAATGACTTTATTAACACTTTACAACATAGTTGAAAAGTGTTTAAGACTTTGTTTATTCTGTCTGTCAGTCCGTCCGTTAGCAAGATAACTGCCGTAAAAATGACATTATCAAAATGAAATTTTAGTATGTTTTGTCGGACCTATGGGAATATAAATAAATATTATCACCCAATTAGTTTTTTATTGAACCATTGTTGAAAAAATGAAATAAATTGAACCCTATGGGACCTAATTATTCAAACATGTAAGCAAATTTAAAATTCACAAATTGCTTCGAAATTTTTAGGAGATATTCACATTATCCCATAAAATATACAAAAAAAAATTCAGTAAAATATGTTAAGTAGTTTTTTAATTAAAAATTATTTAATATAGGGAAAAAACAAATTCAATTAAATTCTGACTTTTGGGATATCCCCCAGAAAGAAAAAATAGATATATTATATAATAAATATCTTTCCAAGAATTTGATCCTTTTGTATATGAGAGAGGCTTCACATTTTAAAATAAATTTGGTAGATAACAATTTTTCAAATTTTTTTTTAATTTTATATAACTCTTCATAATATACTTATTTGATGGCATTTTTAATGCACTTTCCTACGTCCTAAAGAGTTAAAATTTAGTACACAGCTTAAATTTGTAGAACATTTTATTCTACAAAAATTCGGTGGATCTGTAAATATAGATCATACATTTTTTTCAAAATGGCCTGCAAATAATCCCCGTTCACTTCTATAACTCATTGTTGTAATATTGTTAAAAATTCTGATGTGTGCAGCACATGTCTTTCCCTGCAGACTCATATCCAAGTTCTCTTTATTTCTTCAATACTAATTTGAGTTTATCTGCACAAAATAACAGCAATAAGTATTTTAAATTACATTGGATTTCCACGTTAAACTTAAATTTGGTTCTCATTTGATAGCTGGACTTATTATCAAATGTGGCGTAGCGAAAACGCGAAAAAACTAGAGTATCTCAAGAACGGCTAGTCCTAGGGTAATGGGGTTAGGCTTATTCTTTTTGTTGTCAAACATCACGTATAAAATAGGAATTGATTTGATAAAATTGAGCACACGTAGTCTTTTATTTTTATATTTAACGATTTTTGCGGGCCATTTCGCAAAAATAGTCCGTTCCATTTTCCCGAATCGTACTAGAATAACCTACAAATGATTTATATACCAAATTTTGTTAAATTTGGTATATAAATCACTTGTTATTGAAATAATGTACACCAAATTTTGTTAAATTTGTTCCATTAGATTTTAGCTAGAGTGGATAAAGGCAATTTCTTCCGGCCACTTCGCAAAGAAGGCAGATTCCTTTATTACGAATCGCACTATAATCTAATGAACATCAAGATTTCCCACAAAAAACATACCTACCAAATTTTATGAAATTCGGTCCGTTAGTTTTTCAATTCGAGTGGATGTAATATCCTCACAGACACACAGAAACATACACGGATACACCCTTACACACACAGACGTCTTCCTAAAAATAGTATTTTCGTGTTCTAGATGTCCCGAAACGTGTAGATCCTTTAAAAATTCGAGTTCCGATCTTCGGCACGATTCCAATACTTTGAATACACACACACACACACACATATTATCTGTGTATCTGTGCTGAAGTAATCTGTGCATCTAAATTCCGTGCCTATGCAATTAGAATAGTTGTGATTTTAAATGATCCCTAAACTTTTATTATTTCTTCAACGAAGCCTAATTTTAACTTATGCAGAATGCAAATATCTCAAGCGATTGTAGGGTGAGTTACATAAGAATTGCTGATTTTTTCACACAAAATTATTTAGCTCTGGAGTCTGGAATACAAGTTATATGAATGAAATATTCATTGATTTTGCATAGAGAATCAGATGATTTATATTTCGATACAGTTTTAAATATTTAAGTATAATAAATTACTGTAGTACTGTGATAATGTAAAAGATATCACCACTGAATGTATCACATTTTATAAATTTTTAATTGAAATTGCATTTCAGTTGGAAAGTGTTTCATAATCAATGCTTATGCATGATTGATCTTTCTTGTTTTTTTTAAATTAGATTCCATAGGGTTCAATATATTTCATTTTTTAAATCCAGTTTCAATCAACAACAAATTGGGTGATGTTATTCATTTACATTTCCATAGGTCCGACAGACCATCTCAACAACGTACTAAAACTTTATTTTGATAACGTCATTTTTACGACAATTATCGTTCGAACGGAGAGAAAAACAGACCGACAGACAGAATGAACAAAGATATAAACACTTTTCAGCTATATTGTAAATTGCTAAAAAATATCATTCCTACTCAGAACTAATTTAAGTCATCCGCAGCAGATGATACAGACAAAATATAACATCTCATTTTGAAATTTTTCAATCAAATTTTATACCATAGCTAATTGTTAAAATTTTCAATTTTTATTTATTATGCTGGCAGAAATACACATTTTACTATTAAATACTTATTACATAACAACTTGAACGAATTACCAGACATTTCCAGGATCCTAAATAATCAATCGCTACCTAAATGATACATTTCCAGAATCAGATCTTCAAACAGTCTCAATTTTCTATGCACTCAGGTACAGTGAAAAGCAAAAATATATACATAAATAAATAAATATAAACGAAGATCCTTTCTATAGGCGTGAGGTAGAGTATGAGCATTAGGTTGAAGAGAAAAATGAAAATGCAACCCTCCCACGATTGGAATCAAAAATCGCAAATCTTATGCATTTGCGTTAAAAAATAAACTATAAAATACAATAATTATTAAATAAAAAAATGTTAGAATGCGAAGATATACATGCAACATTTTGACAGACTCCAGAATTGGAATAATTTTACTTTTCTGGATGTGGCAAAATAAATATAAGATAACCTAATTGCAAATTTCGCTGTATTAACAAAACAAATAAATAAAAAGGAAGTGTCTTACTGATTCGGTTCATATATCGCCGTAAAGAACATTCTCCGGTTTCGAGTGATAACGGAAACTCTGTCAAAATATTATCGCTCGCAAGGAATTAAATTTTTGTGTGAGAGTTCCTCTTAATAATGTTAGAATATACAGTAACTAAAAAACTAATTCGAATTTTTTAAAAATATAGCCGATATATTTTGTTCTAGTATATCAGGTAACCGGATACCGAATTTCGTAACTGTCGATTGCTCAAATTTTTCGGTACAGACGGCACTCACTCACACAGACAGAAAGACAAACTTATTTTTTTATGTAAGAAAGGTATTTTGTATTGTAAAAAAGTACATCTTATACATATATAATATGAATGTAATTATTGTGAATACATAATGTGAATATTTATATATATAACTACAAAATGTATTATTTATATAAATGTACATATCTCGGTATTAAAAGCCGATCATTCGAAAATCTCTGTACAAACTTTAATTGGAGATAGGAAACTCTAAAATAAGTCCGTTTCACTAATGAATGTAATGTTCTCAGACGCCACGCTTTGGCGCTAGGGACCAATATTGGGTAGGAAGGCATTTACCTCCTTCTCGACATCATAATGCTTTGCATGGGAATTTTTCGTGTAACAGTATTTATTGCATGATAGCTAATGTGACTTGCATACATCAGGCGTATGAAGCTGCAAATGGAAAGAGGGGAGCTGCTGTAAAATTATCTGTAAATCTTACAGCAGCTCTTCCGTTTCAATTGGTAGCTCCATATAGTAGTATGTATATGCCGGTCCCAGCGCAACCCTGTTTATACCCCCCAAGTCCCCATTATTTGCTAACATGTTTATGGTATCCCCGAAAACCATTAAAAAAAGGGTTCTAGCGCACCCACTTTTAGAAAAGTGATGGCTCTATTTTATCCATACCAATTAAATTAAACAATGGTATCAAAAACCCCCATAAAAAATCACAACCTAGCGCACCTACTTTTAGAAAAGTGATGGCTTTATTTTATCCATACCAATTAAATTAAACAATGGTATCAACCCCCCACCATAAAAAATATATCCCCTTTCGAGAAAGTGATGGCTCTATTTTATCCATACCAATTTTTCCCCCGAGCGAGCGAAAAGTCGCTGAGACGGACCCTCTTCGCAAGGCCCCCCGCGACGCTGCGGCCCCTTTTAGAAACAATGATCTATGGCTGCCATTAAGTATTAAGTAGGGGCTCAGAATATTTTTCATTTAAAGAAAAGAATTCTTATATAAAAAAATGGAATTGTTAAATAAACTAAACGCTTTTAGTTCACTGGAAGGAAGTTATAAGAAGATGAATGAGCTCATTATCGGTGAAAAATACCCTGTTAAGGAAATTAAACAGATAACCACTAAATATGGAGATAAACATGTTGTGCAGTTAGAAGATGGCTCTAGTTTGTATTTACCGAAACGATGTGATGAAAAAGCGTCAGATTATTTAAAGCTTAATGAGATTAAACCTCTTTTCTTTGTATATTTGGGAACTAAAGATGTCGGGAAATCACTAGCAGCGCAAACGTTTAATTTTGAACAGTAAATTTTCTTTTTAATGGACTCGACCGTAACCGTTTCAACAAAATTATGACTGACAAGCATTTAAGCTTAATGATTTTATTTTTAATGATTGAAAATATTCATTAAAAATTTTTGCAAAATGCCTCCCGGTAGGCACAGAGGTTGAAACGGCGGACGAGGACATTCACCAATGTATTAGAACCTGCCCTTTTGACATTTGCTTTACAGAGAATAATAGAAGTCTGCCATGGGTCCTACAGAGCACATTCTACTTTACAAATGCCGGAAACATCATCGAATACTAAACTCCAAATCTAAACGCAATTCTGACAGCGGTTTTTTATCTTCATTATCTACGTTCAATAAAAGTGCTTGTTTTTCATCCTTATACTCAAGAATCGCAGTTATATCTTTTCCCTTAAACCATTTTTTAATCTTTCCATCTTGATCTGTTACTTCAATAACTCTAATAGTTTTATTTTGAAAATATGTTTCTAGTTCCATTATTTTAATTTAATATAGATTATCTTTATATCATTTAATCCCAACAGTTGGGATTAACGAACAATCCCAACTAAATCTCAATTATGTAACCATTATTTTTTTTAATGATTATAACCATTAAAAAAGAGTTTATTATTGCACTGTTATGTTGTTTAGAGACCAGAATGCGAGCATGATAAGTACAATCTTGAGTACTAGGTAAACCATTGGCATTCCTTTTAAAGTTGAAAATGTGTCTAGCATGAGATTGTCAAACCACTCTCTCGTAAAGAAGAAAAATAACATCCCGACGATGATAGGATCCTTATAGTCTGAGATATACATGTCGTTTTTATATCCAAGTAAATAAAATAATCTAATTGTGCTACAGACAGCAAGGAGAACCCGTTCAAATGTCTTTATCAGAGTGAAACAAATCTCCGATAAGCAAAAGACATATTTTTTTCTCCCTCATAGAAGGACGTAACGCTACGTTATGAAGGACCCTGTATATTTAGATTGTTTGTTTTTAGAAGGCGTTTGAAATGCTGTTGTTGAACTCTTATATCACATACATATCCTGTTTTTAATGATAAACAAACCATTAAAATCAAAATCGCTTTATTTTCGCTTCTTTATATAAGTCTAGCAATCAGTTTAAATAAAATATCACCTCCCATCTCCTTTAATTTGTAATTCTTTTCTTCACGCAATATGTGAAGCATTTGAATAAGATATGAATAAGATAAAATGTGCATATGAATTTCTGGATACATATTATACTCATCTTCCTCCTCTTCAAGGGCTATCATTAACTTTTCATACATTCTAGCAAGACTACACATTTTAGTAGCTCCTACACCCTCCACATCCCCATAAATATATCTTATATCACCTAATAAGTCGTAATTACTTCCCATCTCTTTTATTATATTATTATATATAAGAATTATTTTTTCTTTAAGTGCTTAAAATATTGAAGAAGTATAATTTTTTATCACGAGACCCCTTAATGGTGCACAATAAATTTTATCACTTTTTCATCTGATATAACCCTGAAGTCAAAGTATTCATTTAATAATTTTATTTCATCCCTGGACAAAATATTATTTTTTAAACATATAATTGAGTTATTCGACAAACGTATTAGGATTGAATTCCCGTGTTCAGTAATGTCAGAAACCAAATATTCACCATACAGTGACCTATACGTTTTAGTATTCTAATCGTTTAATTTTTTTACAATGCGATCCATTTTCTTTATTTAAAGGGAAAGTATATTCAAACTTAAGGATTTTTTCAGGTGCTGAGTGTGATCTCGCCAACATTGCTATACACCACCCCGGCCCCGTTTCCCAACGCGCAAAAGTTGGGACCTGATTTGAGTCCCGGCTCCAATTTTCTAAAAACGATGGTTCTCAAACCCCCACATTTAATGGTTGATCAACCATTAAATATTATTATGAATACACAATTTATGGATCATTTTTGTCCAACTCGGGACGTATGTCGACAGGATCACTTTTGTTCAATTCAGGAGGTATGTCGACAGGTTCATATTGTATCACAAATCTATTACATATGTTTGTCAGAAGGATGCAAACCAGCTTTTTAAAATGGATTTCGTAAAAGGTATCTGAGAGCAAATGGGCTTTATAAGTCATGAGGTGACAAAGATCTATACGATCCAGATTTTTCATAATAAAATCTTCGTTAAAGGTTTGCCATTGAACAATTCTACCCCATTCAAGGTAATCTGCGAATTCCGTCATAAAATCTTCAGTGAGCTTTTGTTGGACGCAAATGAGTTCCATATCGATTTTGTCTATGCGCCGACGAATAAATTCGACTGAGAGTACTTGGAATTGAGAAACCATTCTCCAATCTAATTTGGAAGCATGTTTATCCAGGAAGGGTTCTGACATTATCTGATATCTGGAAACTACTTCCCATTCTAAATATTCAGTATTTCTGTCCATGAAATCTTCTGATAGAACTTGATATCTGGATGTATAGTACCAGTTTAACAGATCTTTGTGTTTTTCTGCAAAAGGCTCCGAAAGTTTCTGATACTGAGAGATGACCATCCAGTTTATCGAACCTTTGAATTCTTCGATAAACTCTTCCGATAAAGTCGAATATTGACTTATGAGCGACCAGTTAACGTAATTTTTACTTACTCTGATTTGTTCTTCCAACAAACGCTTTTTGATATTTCGTTCCAAGCCATTTATTATATGTACAATTTTTTTACGGCAGCTGGAGTGCCCACTTGATTTCTTCAATTTTTAAAAATGGTTGAATTGTGAACTCAGTATCACATCGTAAGAAAATTTTTAATTGGTCATCTTTTTTAACCTCTCCGAGAATGAACACGAATTCAGTGGCTACTTTCATTTTGTGAACGTACTGCTTGCTATTAATATATAACTTAACAACGATTAATTCATCGATTATCTTTTGAGGATCAAGGTACAATCCCAGGCTAAAAAAACCGTTCCGAGAGAATTTACATTCTGAGTTCAAAGCATCACCGGAAAACTCCGTAAAAATAACGGCATTCGCATTGGTACTAGGTCTAAAAGTAATGTATCCTGATGTGGTGGTTGCATAACATACTTTATTGTCAACATAGTTTTCCAAGTATTTTTTATTAACCGCATTCATGTCTTCAGTAGGGTCCGCGACATTACCTATCCTTTTACCTTCAGCGTCAATGGGGCTTCTCTCACGTAAAATCAGGTACTTCTGATCTAAATCTTCCAGAATTTTTGCTATCTCTTCTCGTAGTTCAACCTTCAGCGCGTGAGTGACTGTTGTGGAGTTACGAATTAACTCAGCTTCCAGATAACTTTTAGTAGTTACATCCAATCGGCGTCTGACAGTTTTTCAAGATCTTATTTTCCATATCGTAGTTACCGTCGTGTGTGAGTTTAAACCCTATGCCTGGAATACCAGGAGGACCTTGTTTTAATTCTTCATCGGAAAGTGGGTAGTGGGCTGCCATTTCTTTGTTTATTTAAATAAAATTAATTTTTTATAGTCCTCCGACTATAAAAATTTAAAGAACTTATAGTTTTAATGTTTTGATAATGGTAACATCTTGACTTTTTATGTTTAGGTAGCATTTCTTACGCTCTTGAAGGATGAAATAGAAAACGTAATCCTTAGTGGTGTTCTTTCTTAACTTCCAGTTAAACTCAATATTCAAGTTACTCGTATCCGCATAGTTTTGATGATGAGTAAAATTAAAACAGATGATTGGGTATAGTTTCCCGAAATTTGAATAACTGACCATGCAGCTAGTTTCAGGTGTAATGGTGTTGAGTCCAGATTCCAAAAGGGCTGTGTACAATCGATTATAATCACATTTCTCAAAATCCATCATATAACTAACGGTTGGGACCTTTACATTATTAATCATTAGCTAACATTCGCTCATATCTAAATGGTCGAATAACATATTGTTATGTTTAGCGTTTTCATTTCTTTCAGTGTATTGAAGGATTACATACAAGGGTAAGACTTCATCTGAAGTAGCTTGTAAGGAATAAGAGCCGCTTGAATTTTTATAGAAAATGTTTGATTTTACAATACTGTGCTGATTCCAGTTTATTTCTATGGTCTTATCTGATAATCCTAACTCATTAAATTTTACAGCAGCCGTATTTTTAAATTTAACATAAAGAATCCAGAGTGTTAAATCTTCCACAAGAACTTTATAGTCCTTGTTTTCATCCGTGTATAACATGTTTTCACCGCGATTTCTCTGAAACTCAAATTTGACTTGCAGGCCCGTAATCACTTTTTTATATTCTCGGAAGAAATCAAATACATATTTTAATGGGAGCCATATAGTAACAATGTTGCTGTTTTGGGTACGTTTACATCTTTCTACAAACCCTTGGTTATACCTCTCGTTAAGTCCCAATTTTGCGAAAAAATCAGTTATTTTAGTTGTATCTACCAAAGTCCCATCATACTTTAAGGGTTTTCTATCAGCAGCGTCCGACGTATCAATGTAAAAGAACATATTGGTAGCTTCTGAAGTGGAATAATCTGGTGTAAAATGAATTAAACCTAAAACATGCCGCATGAGTGCAGAATAGTTAATGTTGGATTCGATTTCAGTGTTCCCTAACATAAACCTGTTAGCGTTGATTAAACCACCTCCATTTACGAGAGCTACATTGTCTCCCGCTACTAAACTTCCATCACTGTTAACAATCCTCAGCTTTTGCTGCAAAAATCCGTTTGAGTATAAAATATTGGCATTGGTGTCTTGTATGAAGAAATTGTAAGTGGCATTTTCCATAGAATTGCCACTATTTTCACGCCTTTCTTTTCTATACTCAAAACTCTCGATGTCGTCGTCGTAATAATAATTGGTGTTGTCTGATTAAAAAATTTTATCCATTCTGTTCATTTATTATATTAAAAAAAATTCCGTTTTTATTTAATAGTCATAAGACTATTAAATCAAAATTTGAGAAACTTTAAACCAGCTCCACGCTTTTTCTTTTTTGATAGTATTCCATCTAGTTTATCACGGACAAATGTTCTAGCCTTATCTTCTAATGAACCTGGTACTCCTAGAAACGTAAGGGCATCGGAAAAGAATCCTCTTCCATGTATCTTCTTGCTCTTTCTTTGAAGTCTATGTTTATTCATTTCCTTATTTAGATGGCAATAAAATTGTACTGTACTTCTTGCTTATTCAGAGAAATTAGTTCATTTCTATGATTTGTTATTATCATTCTGATTCTATAAACACTCTCCATGCGAACAGGGAAGAACAGAGGTTTATCAAAAGATTTTATGATTTGACTGCCTGGACGATTATAATTTGTAAAGGAATAGATGACGTTTGAAGATTGGGAACCATTGATATAAGCCCCCTCCACGATATCACAATGTATATAAATATTATCGTTTCCACCGGATAAGTCAGCCATGTACTTTCCTACTTGCTCTGACTCTTCATATAATTTAGGCTCAAAGCCTAAAAGTGTATGCAGGTTTTTAGTTTTTGTTAAATCGAGCTTATAATTCTCTTTTAACTGAATGCTGATTCTTTGTCGTTCCTCGACTATACCAAATACAATCGGCGGATCGTCTCCAAACATTTTTATCATGTAGCGATTTAGCCCTTTGATTGTATAATTCCCATCCGGTATCGTTAAGTTCAACCACTGACTATCATCATAGTATGATAACTTCTCATCTTTGATATTATACCAGGAAACATACATCGAAAAGGACTGAAAGGCGATCTGCTGAAATCTAAAAGGCCTGGCATATTCGATTGTAAAATCTTCTGATTTTTCCGAGTTTTTCGAATCTAATATCAATAGCATCATTTATTTATAGAGAACTTTTTTTTCATTATAGTCGCTGGGTTCTTGATCAAAGGTGTGTAACACATCTACAACTGAGTTGCCTTTGTTTCTTTCACTAATGTATTTCATACAAAAATAACCACATTTAGCAGAATCAGAGCGCTGTAAAACGCTTGAGTTATATCCGATTTCTGTTTTAGAACTCAGTAGATATTTCTTAATGCTAGGGAGAATTCTGGCATGTTCTCCAAAAGAGTCAAAGTACTCAACAACGTCATTATTAGGATCGTTATAGTAGCATACGTAGTGGGTACCAGGTCCTGTGGCTACGTCTAGGTGAATAATGCCGTTTTCAAACTGTCTCATCTTTTTAGGTAATAGATCTGAAGTGAAGACGCCCCTAAAACCCTTTTCATGTTTCATATTCTGCTCAATTACTTCGTTGGATATTCCCAGTTTTGATAGACTCCCTTTCCAAAAGTTTTTTTTTTCCCAGATCCTGAAATTTTTTCGAATGCTTTCTTTGCTCCATATCCAGCCGCTCTACTTGCAGCACCTTGTGGGGCACCTAGTGGGGCACCTAGTGCTAGAGCCTTCGCTCCAGCAATTAATGCAGGTATAAGAAAGGGTAGAAAACCTCCCGTTTTTTTTAGCTGAGTCTTAGTGATAGTTATACGCATCCCCTTCCCGATTTGATTTATTTGCGTTGGAGTTAAATAGATGTCATAGTTAGGGGTTTTTGTCTTATCTATTTGCAGAGATACTTCTACCCCTTTCTGGTATGCGGATTTTAGCTTAGCAATCTGATGATCGCTTAAATGTATTTTGGTTTTTATGTAATTACTCATTTATTTAATGAAAAATGTTTGTAGTATTGTTTTACTTGCTCGTTGGTCATAGTTCCTTCTCTCAACAATGCATCCAATAAATCAACGACTTGATTGTGTAACTTTTTACTTTTGGATCCTTTACATATCTTATCCGTAAATCGGGCTAAAATATCCATTTTGTCTTCTACTCCTTTACCGATATAAATTTCTTTTCTTTGCAAGTCTCTGAGTCGACCCCGATAATCTTCAAACGTAATCATATGATCTCTTAAATAATCAGCCTGAGATAATAAGCGATCTTCTCTTTCTTCATCTTTTTTAGTCATTCGAGCAATCTTACTTATAATGTTTCCTTTTTGACGAGCCATTTTTAGGAAAGTTTTATTTACTTTACCCATAATTTCTTGCAAAGTTTCCTTGGTTTCATGGTACAATTTCGAGGGTCTTGGGAAGTTATTTTTCTCTAAAAACTCTACATCTAATTCTTTATCAAAATCATAGACTTCTAAGGACGGTTCAATAGCTAGAGGAATGTGATCAACAGCATCTTTTATAGACCGAAAATTCTCCTTTCGAGTGATTTCTTGTTATTCAAGTTTTTCAGTTACAGGCTTCTGGAAGTCAGACAGTGATTTCTGGAGACCTAACTTTTCTCTAAGTTGTTGTTCGTTGTTTTTTCTAATTTCAGCCTGAAGCTTAAAGACTTTAAGGTTATTTTCAATTTCCTTTCTTAACTTCTTATTTCGTTTTTTTTGTATAGCATTCATCTTTATTATTATGCAAAAAAAAATAGTTTTACTGGAAGCAAATTACGTTTTTACTGGAAGCAAATTACGTTTTTACTGGAAGTAAATTACGTTTTTACTGAAGTAAATTTTTAACATTAAATAAAGATGATTCCAATTCAAAATTATACAGAAGCAGAAGAACTTGTCGATGCAAATCAACATTATTTATTACCTAAACACCCTTTCAGACTTCTAATCGCTGGAGCTTCAGGTACTGGTAAAACGGACTTATTGTTGAATTTCATATACGACTATCTCGAGTTTGATAATTTGTTCGTTTGTGCAAAAGATATGTACGAACCCAAGTATGCCAAACTGAAAGAAAAGTACACAATGTTTGAGGGTGTGGATATTGACTCGATAAAGTACCCCAAAAAGAAGAAGAAAATTATCCTAGAGTTATATGAAAGATTCGGCAAGAAATGAACTTTATTCTCTTCTGATACAAAATAATTTATAACAGTGGATGACCTGGACCCATCTTGTAAAAATATTGTTGTCTTTGATGACTGCATGACTAACAAGGACCAGAGGAGCATAGAAGATTTTTTCATCAAAGGTCAGAAGAAAAACGCCTCAATCATTTATCTTTCTCAATCATATTATAGAACACCCATTGTCATCAGAGGAAGCTGTAATTACGTGATATTTTTTAATCTTCAACCGAGGGAGATTCAACAGATCATAAGAGAGATAGATGGTAGTTTGACAAAAGAAGAATTCAGTAGCTTGTATAAAAATTGCATGCAGCAACCATATGATTTCTGTATGCTTGATTTAGTTAATCCGGCTCTGAGATATTGGAAGAAATATTTCATCCCTATAAATAAATATGAAAGAGTACTTGCAGAAGAAAATTTACGTATATAGAAAGATCTACCACCATTACCATAAAATTAACATCACAATGAGCGTTAATATGTTCGCTTTAAGTTCATTGTGTTTATCATCTTTTATAATTGTTCCCTTAGCTGCTCTGAGCTTAAGCGCCGGTATTGTTGAAGTTATTGATAAAGCTTTGAATATAATGGAAAGGAAAGGAGAGTACAAACAGTCTTACAAGTTTTACAAACAGCTGCTCAATTCATACAAATCGAATACCCTATCAGAAGAGGAAGTGTATAAGCGAGAGGAGGATTTCATCAATAATTTAGTCTACTTACCCAGAGAAAAATATATGAAACAAACCCTGCTGAATGGATATCAATTTGTGAGTAAATTATTTTTATATATAAATAAATGTGTAGTAAAAAGACTTGCAAGAAAGGAAAAGGTGTTGTTAACGCAGCAATTCATAGTTTATCGTTTGAAATGCATCTGCCAGAGCATCAATTTACAGGACCAGGAACTCAACTGCTCAGAGGAAAAACTAGACTGAACCCCGATTTAACATACAAAGAATGGAGTAAACCTATTAATAGGGTTGATGAAAGTGCCTATAAACATGACTTGTGCTACATTAAAAACGAAGATACCGAAACCAGAAACGAAGTGTGTGACTCAAACATGATAAAAGAATTGGACGACATTCCCAATACAAGTTTTCGTGAAGGGATAGATAGAGCTGTTGTGAAGCCTATTATCAAAGCAAAGAAGACATTTTAAATGGGCTCAAAAATATATTGTCTCAAATGTAAAACACACACCGACACTAAAGATGAACAGCATGTCACCTCTAAAAACGGTAGACCTATGATGACAGGAATTTGTGTGGGTTGTGGTTCTAAGAAGTGCCGTTTTTTACCGCTGAAGGGGTAACTGAGAAGGGTTTCCCCGAAAAGGTTTATTACGATCCCGAAACAGGATTTTGTGGCATAAATGAACTGAGCAGAAAACTGGTTTAAGTCGAAAAGAAGTCTCGGATTTTTTACACCGACAGGATGTATACACAAAGCATAAACCACTCATCCGAAAGTTCAAAAGAAGGAGAATTTACGTGTCACATATCGACGACCAATGGCAAGCTGATTTACTGTTTGTCTATAAATTTGCGAGAAGTAAGTATAATGATGGCACCAAGTACTTATTAACAGCTGTTGACTGTTTCAGTAAATATGCATGGGCTCTTCCTCTAAAAGATAAATCAGCAGATGAAGTGACTCAAGCATTTAAAAATATCTTCAAAGAAAGAATTCCTGAAAGGATTCAAACAGATAAGGGTTTAGAGTTCGTCGGAAAAACAACTCAAAAATTATTTAAAGAAAATAATATCCAATGGTTCACAACAGAAAATGTTGAAATAAAAGCGGCTATGGTTGAAAGATTTAATCTCACTCTTGGTAATAAAATAAAGCTCTACTTGTGTGCAAATAACACTGAAAGATACATAGATGCATTGGATCAATTAGTGAAGAATTACAACAACTCATACCACAGAAGTATAAAAATGACTCCTGTTGAAGCCAGTCTAGTAGAAAACAGTGGTGAAGTCTACCGCAATTTGTTTAAAGAAAAGGTCATACGTAAACCTAAGTTTCAAGTAGGAGATAAAGTTATAATATCGATATATAAGTCAACATTCAGAAGAGGATATCAAGCAACCTTTACAGAAGAAATATTTGTCATTTCTGAAGTACTAGAAACCGATCCAATCACTTATAGAGTTCAGGATTTAAATAATGAAGAGGTTAAAGGTACTTTTTATGAAAATGATTTGGTAAAATATGAGAAGAAAGATAATATTTACAAGATCGAAAAAGTCATCAAAAAGTCAGGAAAGAAATATCTAGTCAAATGGTTAGGCTATCCTGAGACTAGCTGGATTGATAAAAAAGATTTAGTTTATTTTTAATAGCCGACAAAAGCTATTAAAAATTATAATGCAACTGCTCACTTATTGGGGTCATACCTCAGCTCTTCGTGACATGTCTGCGAAACATACCAATCATCATCATTTTGTATTACATATTTATACTCACACTCCATCTTTCTTTTAATAGAAAAAATCCAATTTATGCTTAGAAGATGGTTCTGCAGATTTTTTCATTCTGAATAAGCGTTTGCTTCATTTTGGGTAACTTAACTAGAAGGCGCGAAATATAGATGTCGTAACCTCTTTTCCGTAACATTTGGTATAAGATATAGTCTTTGCTGATTCAGTTTTTACGCTCTGGATACAAATCTATGTATTTATTAATAAAAGATGAAAATCAACCAATAGCGCATATTTGAAAGGAAAATTATACTTATCTAACCATTTAGAAACATTTTTTATTCTGCTGTTTATTTTTGCTCTCTGCGCCTTTCCAAAATACAAATCTACAAGTTTTAATGGGGGTTTAGTGGGGTCATACCTCAGCTCTTCGTGACATGTCTGGCAAACGTACCAACCGTCATCATTTTGTATTACATATTTATGCTCACACTCCATCTTTCCTTTATTTATTTTTTTATTTTAACCCCTTGGTATCCCCACGGAAGTGTAGAGATTCCGTCTTCTTGGATTTCTCTTTTATCGTCATTGGCACTCAGAGCGATCTTGTTGACCTCGATGGTATAGATATCATGCCCCGCACTCCGGATCATGTTTATCTTCTGGTACTGCGGTTTCTCCTTTTTGCCTGATTCTAAACATTTTTTATAGTCGTCGAAAGTGATCCCCTTCTCGACGACGTACTTTTTAACTCCTTTGGCCTTTTTGCTTTCTTTGCATTGATTGCACTTTTTACACTTTATTCTCCCCTCACAGTTTTTGATTTCATCACCCTCGTTTGTCTTCAGGGCATACATCTTCGCTCTAAGACCCACAAATTCAATCATGGGGTGTTGAGGATTTTCGTCCTTAAATTTCCCCAAAACTTTCTTATTTATCTTCGATAATCCAAATTTTTCTGATAAATCCGAGGTGTCGAAATGGTCAATCATACCCTTTACATCCTGGTAGAAGTCTTCTGTTTTGATGTCATAGATAAAGCTGTCCGTGTCCATGTACAGCAGCTTCAAGTTCGTCCCATATTTAGGAACCATGACTCCATAATGAAATTTATACATTAAAGTTTTACTCAAGTCCAGGATGCTCATGCCCACGCAGATGGGTTTATTAAAGACGCATTTTGTTTTTTGCATGTGGACTGCCGCTAAATTTTCATCGAAAATGGTCCTGTCTTTAAAATTAGGTTTTGCAATTAATTTTTCAAGCGTTTCGGCACTGTTAACTAACCGTATATCGTGACGCTTTCTAATATTTTCGATCATCTTTCCATAGGGAGCAAGGTTCATCAATTTGTAAAAAAAATTTTCAAAAGCATTGGTGGCATTTTGCCTTAATTTTGTATTAGGATCAATGTATTTCTTCATCCAAGGCGATTGCTCGAACGCCAGTATCCTGTGGATCTTTATAATTTTAAGCCCCATCTTCTTATATATGTTTAAAGCGCTCATATGAATCACATACTTTTCCTTATCAAATAATGTTGTTAATAGTTTGAGCTCTTTTGATTCGGGAGGTTTTCTTATTTCGGGGGCAGCGGGTAAGTCTGAATGCTTAGTATGTATTTCCTGGGGGTATGCTAGGTCCACGTCATATATATATATCCCTTGGGGTCATCATCAGTAATAATATCCACTGGGCTATTAATTTTATCAAGCTTAGGGTATTTTATTTTAGGGACCCATTGAAACCCCCCAGTTGGTAAATATTGAGTCATAGCCCAACCGTACTGATTATCGGCATCCAAGTACTGCAGATAGTTGCTGGGTTGAGAGGGATCGTATTTTTCACCCATGTACTTATTATTGGCTTTAGCGTACCGATGAACACACTGGGTTATTCCTCCCCGAATTCCTTTTTCTATCATCAAAAACATATCATAATCCTTAATAAGGTCAAGTTCGACTCCGGTTATCTTCAGCATGGCGTCCCAGCTGAGGCCTGGAGCTGTCGAAAACCCAGACCATCCGGCTCGTCCGAAGACTTGGAGCAGCGAATTGAATGGCCGGGAAAAATTTTGGATAACGGAGTCCGACCCCCACAGTCACGGTCCCCGGTCATAGCAACCAAAAGTTTATTTAATTTCAATAAAGATTTTACATACGAATTTTCAGAAGTTCAACAGCTAATTAAAGCTGGAAAATATATATTCCCAGACAGACGGGGGACATTTCACACATTTCACACATTTCACACAGTAAACACAGCAAAACCACAAAAAGCACTGCAAACCACAAAAAAAAAGGGGGGAGTCAGGCTTCAATGAAATTCTCTCGAGAGAAAGAAAAGAGTTAAATATATAACTTTCAAAAGTCAAGAGAACAAGGGAGCATAATGCTAAGAGCAGAATAAAAGTTACGTATTAATTTTAAAATCAAAAAGTATGTGTTTTGACATAATAGTTCTCATTAGTTCTCATTCCTTTTTCAAAATCAAAGTATTTGTAGATTTAATTAAATTTAATAAAAGGTTTAAACAGAAGTAGCACTATTAAATTCAATATATAGATTTAAATTAAAGGTCAACTCTCAGCCTCAAATATTTAAAAGATTTAAAAAGAAGTTCAAACGATTAAGAAAATGTGAAGTTATTCAAACGTTCAAAGCCCCAAAATAGGAAAACAATTTTTCCCATTATGGAGAAAAGACCCTGAATTAATGTTTCAAACAAAAGAGTTTAAGTTTTAAATTAAAATCAAGCGAAATGGGGAATCAATTTTTACATATAAATAGCAGACAAAAATATAAACAACTAAAATCAGACAATTACAAAAATTTCTGGGAGCATCTCAAAAAATGTTAAATAGTTTTTTGCATTTGTTTCATGCGTAGTATTTCCTTACGCAAAGCCGGACAGTTTGTTTGATCCCGGGCGTTATGTGCCGTGGACCAGTTCAAGTTAGTGTCTTTCAGATTGGCCAATGCACAGTTAGAACATTTCAGGGTTTTTGAAGAGCAGGTTTTGAAAGTATGGTCGTCCATAGAACATTGACTACAACTGCCGGCCGAGGAGCGGCCTGGAGCTGTGTAGTACCACGCTGGATCGAGTCCATAAGTTTTTATACAGACGTCTCTGAAGTTCTCGAAGATATCTGCTAATATAAGAACATCTGTCTTCACATTCAGGTCTGTGTAATCTCCTAAGTTCTTTATACCAAAATGGTCCCAGACCTTCTGCACGTGCTCATAATCGTCGTATTCGATGTCGCTTTCGGTCAGTTTGGAGTAAAAGGCCTCTTTGGGTGGTAGCTGAGTTTCGTTGCATTTACTCCATGAATCCATGCAGTCATGGGGGTATACACCCTTTCGCAAAATTAGGTCTAATTTTTCTGGAGGAAAAAATTTAGAGATTTCCCTAAAATGCCCTTTATCCAGGTTCTTCGCCAGAGCATCTAAACTTGATGCCATAAACCTGAAGCTATCTAAGAACCTCAGTTTCAGACATGGCTTTTTCTTTTTATCGTCCTCTTTATCAACCTTTTTAATGAACCTCAGTTCCCCATCATTATGACTCACTTTTTGTCCGAAACTAATGTATTTCTCCTCAGTGCAGGAAAGTACGTGAATTGGCTCCTCGTATTTCCCCAACTCCCGGGCGAACGGGTGAGCGTCGTATCCAGTCAGTTTATGGATGTATACTGGTATGAAGTGTGGAAGTTGATACTGAAGGTTACAGACCCGGTGCGCAGGACCTCTGTATTTTCCAGTGAGATGGTCGTGGTCTCGGACTTTCTCTTCCGTAAATTGGACATGCTCTTCTTCTTCCGCCATTTCGAGCGGTTCTACACATATCGGAAGGCCGCAAATGTGACAGTCTTCCGTACATTGGAAATGCTCTTCTTCTTCTTGCGTCATTTCGAGGGGCTCTACGTTATCATAGAGAGCCTCGATCTCTCTCACTTCTTCTCTCAACATCTCTATGAATTTGGCGGGGCGTCGGGACCTCTGTACACAACCGGAGCTTTATAATCCCCGTGAGCGTATACCACATGGTAGCAAAAACTCATAGGCTCGTGTTTTTGGTATTTTTTGGTGTAGGATTTGGAGTCCTCGGGTTGGATGGTTTAGTTCTTGCGGGTAAGACACTCGAAATCCGCGTAAATCACAAAGGGGACTCTCATGGAATGTTTAGCATTCTTAAATGCTACCGCCGGCTCCTCATACTTCTCTTCAAGGCCCTCCCACTTCTCCTCAAAACCCATCTTATCTATCATTTCCAGCACATATATCTCATCCATCTCCTCTTCTAAGGGGCACATGTGTTTCCCGCACTCATCCTCGCTGCTCAGGATTGCGGAGCATATTTTACAGCACCACACCTTTTTGGCTTTCGGCATTTTCTCGCATGTGTGTTTCGCGCAGTCTTTATCGCTGCTCATGGTTCTGGAGCACCCTTTGCAGCGCCACAACTTTTTGGCTTTCGGCATGTCCGCCCGCACGCTTTCACCACAATACTCTTTATGCTTTTGGAGCCTCCATTCTGCGTTATAGCGGGTCAAGCATAACTCACACACAAAGGTCTTCTGCTCATGCTTGCTGTACTGTGAGGATGTTAACTTCGAGAAGTCCTTGATCCAGTAATAGTGATCCTCGTCAACAGCTTTTAGATGAAGCAAATTGACATGTTTCTCACTTTTTTGATTTGTGATTCTTAATGGGTATATGTTTTTACCCTCATAGCCATAGACATTTATAGAGATATCGTTCTGCTTCTTCTCGAATTTTGGTATGTCTTGATGAGAGACTGGAAATGAAATCCCCTCAAAGTGCAGGGTGTTCTCAAAAGTATTGTATTTAGAGACTCTTGGAGGGTCCTTATCAGCTGGATAAAGTGCTGACAAAACAGCCCAACGAAAACATTCATTGTCTTCATTCTTTACATTGATCACTGCCCTTTTATCTTCGATCCATTTAGAGAGATCGACGTAAGAGGCACCTCTCAGGGGATTATATTTATTGATTCGTAAATCCAGGCTCTTAACTCGTATCAAAGACCATCCGGAGCCCCTGCCCTGGAACTCATCCATTTCTGTAATAATTTTATCTGTTACCCTCTGATAAAATTCTCCAAGGTCCGTGGCCATACTGATTACCTCATTTTGAGTTTTGAAGTTATACTCCATCTCCTCATCACCTTTACGAAAATCACAAAGGAACATGATATTTATTTTGAGAGTCTTTTGTGTACTTAAGCTTTATTAGACTGCTGACGGGTCTTTCAACGTTCTCCAGGAAATATCGCGGAATTTTGATGTCGTGTATGTTGGAAATTAGCCACGTTCTTAACCTCGATTCGTGGAACGTAGCTATAAGGAATGTGGTGTAATGATTTCTAATTTGAGAAGGGGGAGTAAAAATATCCTGATCGAACTGGGGGAGGGCCTGGGCTACTATCTTTTCTGTTATTTTATTGACCAGTTCGGATTTTTGTAGTTTAGAATACCCCTTGAACCCCATATTTCTGCTGAGTGTTTTATGACCCTGTAATGTATTTGGAAGCCTTAGAGTTTTATCAGGATGGAAATGTTGTTCGGAAGGCGCAAAGTAATCTCCGCATTCTGCACATTTTATTATTTTTTCCCTCGGCTTCCTAGGAGCCGTAAATATATCCTTTTGGTATCGGAAGGGATGCTTGTGTTCTCGAAGATGGGCTGTCAGGCGATAACGACGCACCCTCTTACCACATTTAGGGCACTCCGCTTTTTCTCGGGAACGTTCGATGAGTTCTAAAAGTCCCTTCCTCTTACGCCCTGAGTACCCCCTAATACCCTCATTTCGGCAAATGAGTCGGAGCTCTTTAACACTGAGCTCATTTATTTCTTTTCGCTCTCCGTCTTCGGATTGAACGAATATCATTCTGTCTAGTTCTGACATTTTATATTTTTATATAAGAATTCTTTTCTTTAAATGAAAACTTTTCTGAGCCCCTACTTCATATTTAATGGCACCCACACAGATCATTGTTTCTAAAAGGGGCCGCAGCGTCGCGGGGGGCCTTGCGAAGGGGGTTCGTCTCAGCGACTTTTCGCTTGCTCGGGGGGAAAAATTGGTATGGATAAAATAGAGCCATCACTTTCTCGAAAGGGGATATATTTTTTATGGGGGGTTTTGATACCATTGTTTAATTTAACTGGTATGGATAAAATAGAGCCATCACTTTTCTAAAAGTGGGTGCGCTAGGTTGTGATTTTTTATGGGGTTTTTTGATACCATTGTTTAATTTAATTGTTATGGATAAAATAGAGCCATCGCTTTTCTAAAAGTGGGTGCATTAGGTTGTGATTTTTATGGGGTTTTTTGATACCATTGTTTAATTTAATTGGTATGGATAAAATAGAGCCATCACTTTTCTAAAAGTGGGTGCGCTAGAACCCTTTTTTTAATGGTTTTCGGGGATACCATAAATATGTTAGCAATTAATGGGGACTCGGGGGGTATAAACAGGGTTGCGCTAGGACCGGCATATACATACTACTCCATATGCTAGACACATCTCAGCCATACTACAGAGACGGTCTCACCTACTCCGAGATGCAAGGCATTTGTCAGGATGGTCGAGAGAGAGCCACCCAATTAAGTTTAGAACCCAATGTCGGTGCCAACCAGAGGAAGAGCTTCATCATTTCCCTAACTTATTCCATCTAGGTTGGGCTTTTAGGCCTGCAAATTCATCGTGCTAATACTGCGAATAGTCACGGGGATAGTTTATTGCAGTATTAAGTATCGAACACTACACTATCCCGTACTACCCTTCCGCCACAGCCACTACGCTATGCCAGCCCAGATGCATGTCAGCCATCTTAATATTCGTAAAGTGTTTTATTTTACATATACAGAGTTCACGCTAGAAATGATGATTGTAAAAAATTGTCAAATGCAAGTCTGCCCAAATGCAACCTCTAACCCCAAAGGAACGTTTGCAGACATATGCAGTAAAGTCTGTAGACATACATGCATTAAAGTCTGTAGACATACATGCAGTAAATCTGTAGATATACATGCAGTAAAGTCTGCAGATATACATGCATTAATAAAAAATGTTTCTTTTAGCATCCATTATCTACCATTGTAGTTAGTACAGAAAGTTTTGAATTCGCATATGAATTTTTATATAACAAAATGCATTTATAAATCGTTCAAAAACACATTTTGTAAAATGCATTTAACAAAATACATTAAACAAAATGCATTAAAATACATATGCATTCAAATACATGATACTGCATATGTTCTTGTATTATTTGTGTAACACAATCTATTTATTTTTTTATGGAACATACTGCAGTTTCAAACTTTTCAGAATGCAAAATAATTAATAAATAAATTGTCTATTATTTATGAAACCATCTAAAGTTAATCAAAGTCGTTCATCATAAATTTCTCACAACTTTTCTCACTCAAGTATAAGTTAAACTTTTTTGCTAGCATTTTAAAGATCGGTGCGTCGTGGGAAAAATGGATTACTTTTTTAAATTAATTAACAGAAATTTTGATTAATAAGCAGTTTAATGTAGTTACATTTTAAATTTTCCACCTATAATCAATCTCATTATCTATGATTTTGTTAAAAAGTGTTTTCATTACTTTAACTTTCCATGCAGTACACAATATATGAAAAAGGAAATGATTAATAGGATTAAAGATGTGTTTCGACCAATTTCGATGGATCCGGACGTCACCGTACATTGTTGATTACGGGAAACATTTGAACCGACTCAGGACTAGATTACATATAATTATTGTTTACACTAATTTAGAAATTCCCCATGTTGTGTCAAATGAATTCCTTTGATTATCGATTTAGTGCTAAATCTTACACATTAGACATTACTCTAGAATTTTATAATTGTTAATTTTCTTTTGGCTCACTTTGTTGTAGAGTTCTATTTCCTATTCTCTTCAATTTTCAATGCAATCGCTTTTATTCGACCAGGAGTGGTTACTTTACTATAAATAAACGCAACGTGTACAGTCATGGATACTTCCTTACGAAGTTGTTACTATCCTTAACTATTTCCTTAGGAACCCTTTATATGATACACTCATTGATCCTTCTTTAAGAAGTTGTTAAGGTGCTCAACTACTTCCCAAATATCCCTATATATGATACAGTCATGGATCCCTATTTGTTGTCATGGATCCTTCTTTGTTCTTCAAAGTTGACAGGGTGTTCAAATTCCTTCCAAGGAACTCTGACTATGATTCAGTCACAGATCTTTCCTTACGAAGTTGTTAGAGTACTCAACTACTTTCCAAGGAACTCTGTATATGATACAGTCATGGATCCTTCTTTACGAAGTTCTTAGGATACCCAACTACATTCTCAGGAACCCTGTTTTACGCTGATATGCTTCATTCTAAGCTATTAACCGTTTTGTCAAATTAAAAAGAATAAGTTTTTTTTATTATCAAACGATATACTTAATACCTTGTTTATTTTGAAATCTTTACTTAAGAGCTTTCACAAGTCCTTTGTGAGATATTAAAATTTTTGCTGTTAAAGTGAGTGAGATATATCGTAAAATAATTTTGCTAGTGGGAAGTAATTTAGTGTGAATACTTAAATTAGCAATTAGTAAAAACCTATTCATTTTCAACAACTCATAAGGAAACAAACCAGAAACCTCACTCCTAGTAAGCAGATCGGCATCAGTCAAAGTCTACCTTAATGAGCCGACTTTGCAGTCAGTTGGCCAATTCGAAGTTCCGCAGTTCGATTTCCGGTTGCGCACTGTGACTGTTATATCTAGCCCTGCAAGTTAGATGCAATGATGATGAGCGGGGGCTCCAAAACATACACAGTTAAAATATTTCTGCGGGCCCTATGAATTATAGTAGCAGTTTCTACATTGCGACCACATAGAATCCTTGCCTGGTTTTAGAATGCAGAGAATGCGACGTTCATATAGGCAGTTTAAAACTATCTGACTTCAGAGAGAGAATGCGTGGTAGGATTCAAAATTTCCCGGACTGAGTCTATAACTTAAACAAGAAAGATCAATCATGCTTAAAGCATTGATTAAGAAACACTTTCCAACTTCAATGCAATTTTATTTAAACATGTCTAACATGTAATACATTCCTCGGTAATATTTTAAAACTTCTCACAATAATACATTGATTTATTGTAGTTGAAAACTTAAACATTCATCCAAAAAAATGAACTTCATTCAAATGACGGCATTGAAATATAAATTGCCTGGTTTAAACATCTTTAAAATGTGATATATTACTCGGTAACAATTTTAGAATTATCATAATACCACGATAATTTATTATATTTAAAAACTTCATCGAAAACAACTGAAATTCATTCAAATGACGTCATTGAAAAAATAACACGCCTGGTTCTCTCTAAAAAAGCAGCATTTCATTCATAAATAATTTCCCATTCATGTCATTCATCACAATACTATAATAATTTATTTTATTTAAAAATTAAGACCATGGAGCTATAAGTAATTTAACTCTATGCTTAAAACTTCATCGCAAAAAATCGTCCTTCTCTCGGTAAAGTCAATGATCATATCAGCTATGCAGACTCCATGAGCTAAATTATTTTGCATTAAAAAAATACAGCAATTCCTATACAAACCATCCTACATATTTTGCTGTTTACATTTCACGTAAGTGAAAAATAGGCTTCGTTAGAAAAATAATCAAAGCTGGATGCTCATTTAAACTCAAATATATTGTCATTGCGTTGTTTCAGTATGTAGATGCACAGAATTTAAGCGAAAATAAAGAGGTTTTACGACGAATACAACACTCAATATGAATTAAAAAGAACTTTAAAAATGACGATTTTGAGACAAGATGGATGCCGTATTATATTTTGAAGTTGGTCACGTGATCGTTTCATATCATGGTCACGTGATCGCTTCATGTAAGAGGTGTAATTATTATTTTAATTTTTATTTAAAAAACTACTGAATATATTTCGCTGAATTTATTTTGTTTTTTTATATTTTATGGACAATTTGAATATTACCTAAAATTTTCGAAGCAATTTGTGAAATTTAAATCCGTTTAAAAAATGTTTGAAAAATTTGGTCCCATTGGGTTCAATATATTTCATTTTTTCAACCCGGGTTCAATCCAAAACTAATTGGATGATATTATTTATTTATATTCCCATAGGTCCTACAGACCGTCTGAACCACATACTAAAATTTCATTTTGATTAAGTCATTTTTACGGCAGTTATCGTGCTAACGGGCAGACAGACAGACAGACAGACAGACAGAATGAACAAAGTCATAAACACTTTTCAACTTTGTTGTAAAGTGTTAAAAATATTATCAATTAAAATGCCGAAACACATCCTCCTTCGAAATAAGACCCTTGCTCAACAACACACTCTTGTCATCGAAACATTTCTGGAATCCATTTTTAACCATGTCCTTTAACTCAGCCGGCGATGCACTTTTAACATCATTTGCGGTTTGAAATCGACGACCCTGCAAGCGACTTGCCAGTTCAGGGGGCGCAGGGGGAGAGATCAGAGGGGTAAAGAGGATGGGCAAAACAGCTTTTTCTCGTTTTCGCAAGAAAGTCAGCGACGAGGAGGGATCGGTGTGCAGGAGCGTTGTCCTGCAAAAACGCTCATGGTCTGATCCCTTTTGGTCTTCGGTTAACATGCTGGGAACGATATGTTGACACACCCTATGCATGTTAAGATCCTTAGTCAGTATCCGTTGACATGTGACCTCGGATATCCCAACTGATTCTGCTATTTCCGCTATTGTTTGCTGACTATTCCCACGTACTGTCACAGAAACCTGTTTTCAGCGGTGCGGGAAGTCTGTGGACGGCTAAAGCGTTCGTTGTCACAGGCACTTTCCCTGCCTTCTCTGTAACGTCAATGCCACTTAAAAGCTTGCGTTCGAGATAATGTATCACTGTCGTATACATGCTTCAATATTTCGTAAACCTCCGTAGCACTCTTTCCCAAGCGAACACAAAATTTGATATTAATTCTCTGCTCAACAAACGCCATTTCTTTCCATCGCCGGTCACTAAATCACCCGTCTACAAAATACGACATTGTGGCGAGCCACCGACCACGTGATTTGGGTCAAACCACTTTCAAACCACTTTTAGAAGAGGGAGAGAACGTAGTTACACAGGAACGTTATCATAGTCTCTCTACTACACATATTTTTTAAGTTATAGACTCAATTCGGAAACTTTTGAATCCTACTACGTATTATAAAGTTGACTTTAAGGAGAAGAATTTGGAATTTTATCTCAATAGCTCAACGGTTAGAGCATTGGCGGGCCAGTTCAATCTCTAACTGGAACAATGATCTTTAGAAGTGAACTTCACCTTTATCAAATCTCATGAACACCAAATATTTGATAACTTTAATGGCAAGAATATTTATGTACCGCAATCTTTCAATCCTCTGCAGTGACCGAAAACATTAAATTTTGAAAACTGTGCTCACGCTGCAGTATACAGCAGTAGTAAATTGTTAGTCACATAATATGTTAGTAGGGGATACTTCAAAAGCTAGAAAGATCTCGCTGTAGGAATTAACATCGTTGCATATAATTTTTGCGCTTATTATCTCTCTTCCGCACATAGTAATCGTCAAATGCATTACAGTGGAGAAATGCTTGAAGCAGATTCAGTTGAGGGATTCTTCCTCCCCTACAACGAACATCATTCAAACACATCACATTACTAGCACAAGTTTTGTGAAATATTATCAAAAAATAGCCAAACGAGTCTAAAAATTTCGGCCAATAATAATAATAATTATAATCCATTCAGCCGACGCGGTGATCGAACGGTCAAGGCGAGCGCTTCCATGCGATCGTTCGGCCGCTGGTTTGTGGGTTGGAGTCCCACGTAAGGCATGGATGTTGTGTTGTTGGGCGCAGTGTGTTCTGCCCCCCTCTGGTGCGCCTGGGGCAAGGCCACCTAGAATAAGAGGCCCGGACATTGCCAACTCAACCGCAGCAACTGAGGGAACGTATCTCCCGTGCGTAACACATACGGGATCTGACACATATGAATTTCTAGAGTAATAAATAAGACTAATATGAAAAAATATATCTATACTTGTTAGTTTACTAACAAGTAAATTAGAATAAACTTCAAACTGTGATTCTAAAATAAAAAATGATCTACATTGAGAACAAATATTTTTTCACTCTCTTCTGTAAACATTTATGTTAAAGTTATATTAATATAATAAACAACTATATTAATATTTATATAATATTTATAATATATCAAAAAACAAAACTTATAAACCTTAGAAATTCAAATAATATTTTATAACTATAAATTAGGAAAAAAGTAATTACATATTATTCAATATAATGGGAGAAACTGCTGACACTTACCTATGACTTTAAAATACATATTTTATTAGCTAACATACATATATATATATATATATATATATATATATATATATATCCAGATTTAGCATTTAGTTTTAAAATATAAGCAACATAAAACGCAGTGAAATAGTTATGAATATAAATTTCTAAATTTAACTTTTTATACCTTTTTATTCAACATTTTATACTGTAAATCTAGAATTCATAAAAAATGCGAAGAAACATGCCTGTTTAAAAAATCTAAAAATTCGTCATTTAAAATTCAAGCAAATTTGTGCATAATTTTCTATCGGACTTTAGATGGGAAAATAACTTAGTAGAAATTTATTAATCATTTTAACTTTCTGACTAAATATAAAGCTTTTTAATTTAGTAATAGTTACACCTCAGTATGCATGCTATATGCTAGTACACACCATTTATTGATTTATAACTTCATGAAATTTAAATCATTTTTTCCTTCTTGAAATGTAAATTACCTTAACTTGTAATGACATGTAGTATATGTACAAACTTTAATTATCCATAAGTTAGATTACCACACTAAGTAGAAAATCGTTGTTTTTCTACATGCAATGAAACTATTTAAATTATTAAATCCATCAAGAAATGTAACAGCATTTCTTCAAATAAGGAAGTAAAATACAAAAACAGGGCTTTTATGAGTTGTAAAAACATTTTATCTTACAAACCTAATTAAGTGACATCAAATTTATATTAAAATGTATCATACTGTATATGTAGCAATAAATAGCTAGATTTGTATTTTGCCTGAAAAAGTATATTCAAAATTAACTCAAATTTTCTGAGTATCTGAGTACCATGTATGTGTGTATGTTTTAACTAGTACACACCATTAATATTGTGTTGAAATGTGAAATTATTTATTATTCTTGTTGAAATGTTAAGTTATTAAGTTTGTCTTGAAGCAAGTAAATAAAATACAAAAAAGAAGAGCTTTTTACGAGCATATAAAAACTTTATTACAACAAATTTATAAATCCAAGGAGTTGGAGTTAACAAAGTTACATAAAAATAAAATATGTCTGCCGCAAAAGCTAGATCCATATTTTGTCTGAAAAGTACGTGCATATCATATGTCACACTCAAACAAAAGTTACCCCCCCCCCTTTACATCTAGTGAATGCCAACCTGATATATATTAAATGATGCACATAAAGTATGGATTATAAATAAATACTACTGATTTTACAGTAAAAGCATTTATGTTAAATCCAAAAAAATATTTGACATTTGCATTCCCCGCCCCCCCAATTGAGTTCTGAAAAACATTTTTACTCTACGGATTAGGACATTTTCATTAGATACAAAAACTATTTAATCAGTTAAATCTAAATGACACATTAAATACTTTGATTACTACACATATTTAATAACTTTGAAACTTACTACACATATTTAATATTTTTTTCACGATTTACCTACGTGCAATGATACACAAGTTTTATAAACATATCGAGTTTCGCTGCACTTTCCTTTGGAAGAGCATACTCCACATAGTCTGGGATTCCCCCCCAAGTAAAATCAAAACATCTAAATAAGCTTCAATAAACTTTATTTACACATACTCTGAGATTCCCCCCCCCAAGTAAAATCAAAACTTCTAAATAAGCTTGAATAAACTTTATTTACACAGCATGTGTTGAAATGAAACTTACTGCATATATTTAATAATTTTTTCGGGAATGGTATACTATGTGCAACGGTACGAAACAATTATACTAAGGCATATTGCGCATATTTCATTTGTAATACAGTTTCTATGTTCTATGATTTATCAAGGCTATTTCGATAATTCTATGATTTAGCAAGGCTGCAATTTGATTCATTGATACTTTAGATTAACTTAAAATAACATATCATGGTGCAAGGAGTAATTTGTAACAGATTTTGTTTTCTAACGTCTAAAAAATGTTCGATTCACGATCTCAACAAAAAAGCAAATATTTACTTCACAAAAGTCTGTAATAAAATTATGCTTAAAATGCAAGGTTCAGTGATGAATAACAAGTCATTCAGGCAATATTAAACATGAATTAAGAGTGCTTTTCTTAAGATATAAGACTATCCGTACAGATATAGCAACATTCGGCGCTACACGTGCTATGTGTTACATAAATGTTGAAATTGCATGCATAAAATAAGACAAAATAAAAAATAACTCACCATTTATGAAGTCCTGTTTTCATTAGACACTATAATCCTAGTGGGCACGTATTTAAATTATTTTTTTATTTCAAAATAGGAATTTTTGAAAGTCACTCCTGAAACTTCAATACACTTTCGTACACGCGGAGTGATTGCAGATCCCCCCGCGGCTGACGTCACGTATCCCATGATTCCTAGATGTCCGAGCCTTGTTTTAGATAGCCTTGGCCTGGGGCAACGTCCCAGGACGACTAAATGGTTCGCGTTTCTGGCCAATGTATAGGCAAATGATGTAAGCCAAGTGCCTGGCCATTTGATAAAAAATAAAAAAGTAATAACCTATTCAGCCCATAATTGGTGTGAAGCAGTGTTGATCCTTCATCACCTGCTTCACTTCATGAGCCGCCATTAATGCACTAACGAAAGTAAAACAGGCAATCTATTGCAATCTTGCAAACGTCTATGATGAGGCCCGACAGCCCAGCTGCTAGCGAGTGGGGGATTGTACTCGGACGACCCGAGTTCGACTCCCCCCTTTTCCAAACTGCCGTCGTGTTCACGCGGAGCACGCTCAAGTTAAACATGTAGAACCGTTAGTCCTTCCGACAGGTTGGTCGAAGGGGAAGGAGGGCACGAACCCTGTGCATGCCCCCCCCCCCCCCGCACTGGGTTTCGGTTTAAATTTGGTGGCACGTCTCTGTCGTTCAAACAGATAAGGTAAAAAGGTTTGAGTCAAAGCAGAAGAAACATCTATGATGACTGATCGTCAATCATATCAGGCACCAAGTGTCAAATTCCATGCACACTGAGTTCAGGTCATGTGTAGAAGTAATAGCAAAGCTGGAAAAGAAGTCTTGTGATTCAAGCCCAAATGTGCGACCAACTGCAATATTACGGTCCTGTAAGAAGTTTTTAGCACCGTCTTACAACAATTTAAAACACATTATAAAGATGTGAAATATATTTTCAAAAAGACATTTAATTTCAGTTTCTGCATTTTAAGACGCCACTTCTAAGCTGAATTCGAATACAAATTCTCCTCTACATCTATATAAAATGAACAACCCATCATTCAATTAACTGCGAAATTCATCGCAATGAAGCATTGATTTAACAAAGATCAATGGTTCCTTTGGTATCGCCTGGATGTTTCTAATTTTAATTAATTATACTCCTTCGTATTCAAGTATAATTAATTCTATTTCTCAATCAGTTTTCATTATTACGTGCTATTTGTGCCCAGAGCTACGGTTGGCAAACAATTCATTACATTTGAAGCTCGCCCAATAAAAAAAAATAAGATGGATAATCGAGATATTCACAGACATAGATATTCACAGAGATTCGTCTAATGTATAATGCTTTGTTCCAGGTTAATTAACTGGGCTAACAAACACTATTGTTCTGTGAAATCTTGTGATTTCGGATCTATATACTCTTGAAGGTTTAAGATATACTGGAAAGTATATAATAGAAGCTACTAAAATACGTGCTAAAATGTAACGTATTACTAATTTTACCTATAGTACATAGTACGTGTATTGGAAAGTACTAAGTCTATATTTTGAATTATTGATATATCTACACGTATTAGATACCATAAAGCACGATTTTATTATTTTTACCGTAAAAAATGGGTACGTATATGTTTATCTGGGCAATATATGTATCAACTTTAGCTCAAAAATTAAAATTAAAATTGAATGAAATTTGATAGCCAGCCCATTTATAGCTTAGCTTGGAATTGATTTGGTTTCCGTAGAATAAAATTGGATAGAACTGCAACTGAACTAATTTTTAAATGGTACACAAAAATAGAAAATCAAAACTAGAATCCTAATAATTACATCCGTAACCAGCGAGCATTCGTTCCTCTGAGCCAAACTCTATCGGGCATATTTTTGTATTCTCATCTACCATTATGAACAGTATACCTCCCAAATGTGGCTAAAATCACGTCATCTGATTTTGAGATTACAAAGGGTCGCTGGTTTTGTCAAAATCTCGTTTTATAACTATATTATATACAGGGTCTTTATAATTACAGTTCCACTTTGACCATAAAATGGCCATAAAAAAAACCTACTGGACAGAATGTTATCAAACTTGGAAATAGTTTACAGGAGGTCATGGGATTTTATTTTCCGCAAAAAAAAAAAAAGTTCAAAAACTCACCATCAGCGAGGAATGTCGCTGTATGCAATATTATTAAACAAATAAGACATGAAGACATCGGTTTAAAAAGTGTTTAATGGTTTCTAAAACGTGTTACAAATCGTGTTCAATGTGGCTTCCACTATTTTCTGAAAGTTAAATCGCTTACTGCGTTCTCAACAGTAGCTCTTAGCATATCAGGAGGAATGTTACGGACATGTCGGTGTATCTCATTTTTCAATTCCGCCAAATTGTTTATGTTATCACGATATACGGTGGCTTAGATAACGCGATTTTTATGCAGGACGGGGTTCCACCTCACATTGGAACATGTGTCAAACAGTTACTTAAGCAACATTTAACGGCTGACCGGATAGTAAGCCGACACTACCCCATTTCGTGGCCACACCAGTCGCCAAACCTCAATCCCTGTGACCTCTGGCTATGGGGTTATCTCAAAGCTAAACAATTTGACGGAATTGAAAAATGTGATACACAGACATGTCCGTTACATTCTTCCTGATATGCTAAGAGCTACTCTTGATTTAACTTGCTTTCAGAAAATGGTGAAAGCCACATTGAACATGATTAGAAACACGTTTTAGAAACGATTAAAAACTTTTAAACCGATGTTTTCATGCCTTATTTCGTTTAACGATATTGCATACAGCACCATTCCCTGCAGACGGCGAGTTTTTGAACTTTTTTTTTCTTTTTTTTTTTTTGCGAAAATAAAATCCCATGACATCCTGTAAACTATTACCAGGTTTGATAACATTCTGTCCAGTAGTTTTCCTTTTAAAGCCATTTCAATGTGGAACGCTAACTATAAAGACCCTCTACTTCGTCGGTTTTTTTTCTCCGTCCACTTTTTAATAATATACGTAGCATATCACCCGAAATTGATCAAATTGCTTTAGCGATTTTCGAGATTACGAAGAGCCACCGCTTTTGATAAAATCATGTTTTATAGCTAAATTACGTATATTTTTCGGAATTTTTTTTTCTGCGTTCACAGTTATATAATACATGAAACTTTCCTCCTAAAAGTGGTCTAAGTAGTTTTAGTGGTTTTGGGGATTACAGCGGGCCAATAATTTTGACAAAATCTCGTTTTATAGTTAAACTATAAACACGTTGTGGGAAATTTTACTCATTCACATCTACATAATATATTAAATTCGCCAAACAAATTTGGTCCAAATCGCTTCAGTGATTCATGAGATTGTAAAATACCAACGATTTGATACCTAGCTCACACAGACTGCAGTACTTAGGGAATCCACCAATGTATTTACAATGAAAACTCGACTTGTGGCTAAATTACGATCACCATACTTTTCTAAGACTACATCGGTTACAGTAAAAGTTTTAAGGAATATATCACTAAAAACATATATATCAAGAAAGTGGTACAAGTCACAACCACTATCATCATACTTTTCTATTTCATACCACAGAGCTAGAAAAGAAAATTTAATAATAGCATAGATATACTTTATTGGGGTATTAATTAAATGATTGTTTTACTTTTAAAATATGATAATAAATCAAATAAATCTACTTCCATTACTGTAAGAGCAACTGTTCTTGAGATATTTCACTTTTTGATTAACTTTGTTGATTAAAAAAACAGAAAATAATAGTCTAAATCCAGAGGGTCGTGATTTAGTTCATTAGGATAATAAAATATTTAGTTCTTACATTAATTTCAATTTGCACATTCTTTCTCCCTTTTCTAATCATTTGCATATCTCCTCAAACTATGCATACATGCCGAATTTAGCGGCTGCAGCTCAATTTTTTATGTGTGCATATATTACTTTCCTTATATACATAATGTGTAAGGAAAAGTATTGTGACGGGGTCGAAAATTCAAATTCGAGTATTCGACGGGAGAGCACGTTTCAAACATCCCTGATCACGAATCAAACATTTTTGAAGTGATGTCTGTGTATGTGTGTGTGAAAGTATGTGTGTGTGTGTGTGTGTGTGTGTCAGTGAGTCTCTGGAGACCATAACTGCCGAACGAATTGACTGATTCGAACGAATTTTGGTACACAAATCACAATACATAAACACTGAAAGCCTATAGTTTTTGTACGCAATCGAATGTTCAGAACCCCCCTACATTTTCAAGTGACATTTTGAAAAAATCATAAGAAAATCAAAATTGCTAATAAAGTTACGCAAACAGACATTTCTTATGTAAAGTGTCATTAGAAAACGATTGACATAAACTTTAGAACGCTAACATGAACAGTCCTCGCGATATTGCACATTTAAAAAAATATATATCAAAAAGTCATATAAAATAAAAAAAAATATTTCCTATTGAGAAACATGTTCACTTTTCATATATAATATCATGCGATAAATTGGGTGACATCATTCTCGTGGATCTAGCTCGTTCCATTCATGAAAAAATATACTTTTGCATTTGAACGCCAATTTATCTGCTGTAAGAATAACTTATTTCTTCGTCCATAACGCTTGGCGAGATTTTGGCGACAAATTTGGTGGAATGTCGCCAACTTGGCGACTTTTTAAATGTTGCTAAATTAACGAAAAACTCGCCAAATGAATAAAAATGACGCTAAATCAATGAAAATGACGACAAATTGACGAAATTCAATATCTTGGAAAGAATATAAATATCTACTATAAAAATAATCTATTTTTTTTACTGTAAAAGTAGTAAATTCATTGCATTATATAAGAAAAGTCATGTGCTGCCCACATCATATTTTCTTTTTTTGAAACAGCTTGGATTTCTGCGAAAGATGACTAATGTCAACTTTAAAAGCATCTAAAACTTTATGGACAACATATCAGATGCTGTATATTACATAGCTTTTATCACTTTTGAGAGAGAGAGTATGCTATACTTCCACCATCATAAGTTAATCCATAGTGCGAGTTTGTATTACGCCAAATTTTGTAATTTCTGAAAAATGGTTTATGGATGAGTTAACGTTGAATATAGCATCACATCAATGATAATAATCTTCACTGTGTCTCTTACATTTTAGACATTGAAATATATCACATTTGCTAACTGCATAGAAACGTAGTTCCTAATTATTTTAAGGAGTTATCTTAAGACATTTATCTATGAAACGGTTATAACCCTTTCGCCCAATTTTAATCCAACCATTTTCAATAATGGATGCAACCAGCACGAAGGGAGCAGAGGTCACCAAACCTCAACCCTTGTGACCTCTGGCTATGGGGATACCTCAAAGCCACTGTGGTGGTAACATAATCAATGGTGATAACATAAACAATTTGACGGAATCGAAAAATGTGATACACCGAGATTTCCGTAACATTTCTCCTGATATGTTAAGAGCTACACTTGATTTAACTTGCTTTCAGAAAATGGTGAAAGCCACATTCAACATGATTTGTAACACGTTTTAGAAACGATTAAAAATATTTTTAAACCGATGTTTCCATGCTTTATTTCGTTTAACGATATTGCATACAGCGCCATTCCCCGCGGACGGTGAGTTTTTGAACTTCTTTTTTTTTTTGCGTAAAATAAAATTCCATGACGTCCTGTAAATTATTACCAAGTTTGATAATATTCTGTCCAGTAGTTTTCCTTTTATAGTCATTTCAAAGTGGAACATTAATTATAAAGACCCTCTACTCTGTCGGTCTTTTTTTCTCCGTCCACATTTTAATAATATACGCAGCATATCACCCGAAATTGATCAAATTGCTTTAGCGATTTTCGAGATTACAAAGAGCGCCCGATTATCATAAAATCATGTTTTATATCTAAATTACGTATATTTTTCGGAATTTTTTTTTGTCTGCGTTCACAGTTATATAATACATGAAACTTTCCTCCTAAATGTGGTCTAAGTAGTTTTAGTGGTTTTGGGGATTACAGCGGGCCAATAATTTTGACAAAATCTCGTTTTATAGTTAAACTATAAACACGTTGTGGGAAATTTTACTCATTCACATGTATATAATATATTAAAATTGCCAAACAAATTTGGTCCAAATCGCTTCAGTGATTCATGAGATTGTAAAATACCAACGATTTGACACCTAGCTCACACAGACTGCAGTATTTAGGGACTCCACCAATGTATTTACAATGAAAACTCGACTTGTGGTTAAATCACGATCACCATACTTTTCTAAGACTACATCGGTTACAGTAAAAATTTTAAGGATTCTACCGCTAAAAACATATATATCAAGAAAGTGGTGCAAGTCACAACCACTATCATCATATTTTTCTATTTCATACCACAGAGCTAGGAAAGAAAATTCAATAATAGCATAGATATACTGTATTGGGGTATTAATTAAATGATTGTTTTACTTTTAAAATATAATAATAAATCAAATAAAACTACTTCCATTACTGTAAGAGCAACTGTTCTTGAGATATTTCACTTTTTGATTAACTTTGTTGATTAAAACAAAAAAGATCAATCATGCTTGAAGCATTGATTATGAAACACTTTCCAACTTCAAAGCAATTTTATTTAAACATGTCTAAAATGCAATACATTCCTCGGTAATATTTTAAAACTTATCACAATACTACATTAATTTATTATATTTGAAAACTTAACCTTCATCGAATAAAATGAACTTCATTCAAATGACGGCATTGAGATATAAATTGCCTGGTTTAAACATCTCTAAAATGTGATACATCCCTCGGTTATAATTTTAGAATTATCACATTACTACGATAATTTATTATATTTGAAAACTTATTAAAAATCACTGAAATTCATTCAAATGACGTCATAGAAGAAATAACACGACTGGCTCTCTCTATAAAAGCAGCATTTTATTCATAAATAATTTCCCATTCATGTCATTCATCACAAACTATAATAATGAATTTTATTTAAACATTAAGACCATGGAGCTACAAGTAACTAAACTCTATGTGTAAAACTTCATTCAAAAAAATCGTCCTTATCTTTGTAAAATCAATGAATATTTCATCCATATCAGCTACGCAGACTCCATGAACTAAATGATTTTGTGTTAAAGAAATTCAGCAATTCTAATACAACTAATTTTACATATTTTGATGTTTACATTTTACATAGGTGAAAAATAGGCTTCGTTGTAGAAATAATCAAATTTGTATGAGCATTTAAACTCAAATATATTGTAATTGCGTTGTTTCAGTATGTAGATGCACAGAATTTACGCAAAAATAAAGTGGTTTTAGGACGGATACAACACTCAATATGAATTAAAAAGAACTTTAAAAATCACGATTTTGAGACAAGATGGATGCCATATATCATGTTGAAGTGGGTCACGTGAGCTTTTCATATCATGGGCACGTGATCGCTTCATATAAGAGGTGTTATTTCTATATCTAGCTGGCAGGGATTGGGGAGCTGATGCAAACACTCTTAGAACCACATATATTTCACTTATAAGACCTATTCTGGAATATGGCTACCCAATTTACTCTTGCGCGTCTGAAAACAACCTCCTGAAATTAGAACGTGTACATCTGAGTGCCGCTCGAATCATTCTCGGACTCAAAAATAGCTGCCCTTCTGTTATAGCCCTGTTCGAGGCAAACTTAGAACCACTGCATATTAGAAGAAGAGCCAACTTAGAAAAATACTTTAATAAAATCTACAGCTATGGCCCCCAACATCGTACTTCCTTGTATCTGCACACCTGGCACAACAATCAAAGACTAAAGAAATCCAGCCCGTTTAGCTTGGCGGAAACTCAAAACCTGATCTCTCGTGAGATTGAATCTCAATCTGAAAGATCTTGTATTGATCCCTCAGAGGGGATGCCAAGAGTTTTCTTCCACTTTGATTTGAATTCCACTGCAAACAAGCAAACGCATCTTGGACTATCTTAGGCAGCTGGCCCTAGAAGTTATTAGTTGCATTCCTAAAGATGCAGTGCAGGTCTATACTGACGGTAGTCGTACAGAAAACCGTACTGGCAGCGGAATCTATATTAGAACCCCTCATCTTGAGGCTTCACTAAAACAACGTAACCCGGACACTTGTTCTGTCTTCAGGAGCGAGTTAATTGCGATCAATGTAGGGCTTGACGCCATCATATCTCTTGATTACAATTTTGGTGAACTTTGGATATTGTCGGACAGCCGCAGTGCACTTCAACATCTTAGTGGCTGGTCCTCTGCAGGCGATGAAACCAGTATATCTATTCTGCTCAAGTTAAAGAAGATTTCTCAGAACCACAATGTCCATCTCCAATGGATTCCATCACATGTAAACATCAGTGGTAATGAGGTTGCGGATAGATTGGCCAAAGAGGGCAGTGAGGACGAAACGGCCACTGGTTCTTCGCTTACTTATCAAGAACTGTACTCAAATGCAAGATCTAAATTAAATTTAATTTGGCGTACTCCACCTGCTCACCAATGGTACACCGGAACATCCCCTGGCGCTCGTCAGGAAATTAAATGTGATCGTGGCTCCCAGACTGCACTTGCTAGACTTAAAAGTGGCCACCTTAAGTGTCTTTCTTTTGAACGCGGTGGAAAAATCCATCCCACTTGTAATAAATGCTGTGACCATCCGGCCTCCCCGGAGCACATATTGAGTTGCGTCGGACTTTCCAAGGAGGACTTGACATCTGCCCCCTTTAAGTTATTGATTTTCTGGCGGTCAACAACCTACTGGAGTTGATCTGACTTATGTCAGATCTGTTAAAGAGGATAAGCACCAACAACAACAACAACAACAAGAGGTGTTATTATTATTTTCATTTTTATTTGAAAAACTACTGAATATATTACGCTGAATTTTTTTTTATATATTTTATGGAACAATTTGAATATTACCTAAAATTTTCGAAGCAATTTGTGAATTTAAAATCCGCTTAAAAAATGTTTGAAAAATTAGGTCCCATAGGGATCAATGTATTTCATTTTTTCAACCCGGGTGCAATCCAAAACTAATTGGGTGATTTACAATTCATTTACATTCCCATAAGTCCTACAGACCCTCTGAACAACATACTAAAATTTCATTTTGATTAAATCATTTTTACGGCAGTTATCGTGCTAACGGACAGACAGACAGACAGACAGACAGAATGAACAAAGTCATAAACACTTTTCAACTTTGTTGTAAAGTGTTAAAAACAAAAAACAATAGTCTAAATCCAGAGAGGCGTGATTTAGTTCATTAGGATAATAAAATATTTAGTTCTTACATTAATTTCAATTTGCACATTTTTCCTTTTCTAATCATTTGCATATCTCCTCACACGATGCATACATGCCGAATTTAGCAACTGCTGCTCAATTTTTTATGGATGCATATATTACTTTCCTTATATGCATAATGTATAAGGAAATTATTGTGACGGGGTCGAAAATTCGAATTCGAGTATTCGATGGGAGAGCACGTTTCACGGTTCAAGCATCCCTGATCACGAATCAAACATTTTTGAAGTGATGTCTGTGTGTGTGTGTGCGAAAGTATGTGTGTGTGTGTGTGTGAAAGTATGTGTGTGTGTGTGTGTGTGTGTGTGTCAGTGAGACTGTGGAGACGATAACTGACGAACGAATGAACTGATTCGAACGAAATTTGGTACACAAATCACAATCCATAAACACTGAAAGCTTATTGTTTTTGTACGCAATCGAATGTTTAGAACCCACGTAAATTTTCAAGTGGAATTTTGAAAAAATCGTTAAAAAATCAAAACCGCTAATAAATTTACTCTTATATAATTTTTCATTAGAAAACGATTGACATAAATTTTAGAACGCTAACACGAACCGTTCTCGCGATATTGCACATTTAAAAAAAAATATCAAAAAGTCATATAAAAAAAATCCTCTTGAGAAACATGTTCACTTTTCATATGTATTGCCATGCGATAAATTTGGTGACATCATTATCGTGGATCTAGCTCATTCCATTCATGAAAAAAAGATACTTTGAGTAATATTTTTGTATTTGAACGCCAATAGTCATTTATCTGCTGTAAGGATAACTTATTTCTTCGTCCATAACGCCTGGCCAGATTGTGGCGACAAATTTTGTGGAATGTCGCCAACTTGGCGACTTTTTAAAATGTTGCTAAATGAACGAAAAACTCGCTAAATGGATAAAAATGACGCTAAATCAATAAAAATGACGACAAATTGACGAAATTCAATATCTTGGAAAGAATATAAATATCTACTATAAAAATAATCTATTTTTCTTTACTGCAAAAGTAGTAAATTCATTGTATTATATAAAAAATATCATGTGCTGTCCACATCAGATTTTCTTTTTTTGAAACAGCTTGGATTTCTGCGAAAGATGACTAATGTCAACTTAAAAAGCATCTAAAACTTTATGACAGCATATCAGACGCTGTATATTACATAGCTTTTATCACTTTCGCGAGTGTTATACTTCCACCATCATAAGTTAATCCATAGTGCGAGTTTGTATTACGCCAAATTTTGTAATTTCTGAAAAATGGTTTATGGATGAGTTAACGTTGAATATAGCATCACATCAATGATAATAATCTTCACTGTGTCTCTTACATTTTAGACAGTGAAATATATCACATTTGCTAATTGCATAGAAACGTAGTTCCTAATTATTTTAAGGAGTCATCTTAAGACATTTATCTATGAAACGGTTATAACCCTTTCGCCCAATTTTAATCTGACCATTTTCAATAATGGATGCAACCAGCACGAAGTTCAAAAAATCTGATGTGGGCAACACATGACTTTCCTTATATAATGAAATGAATTTATTACTTTTACAGTAAAATAAATAGGTTTTTCTTCTAGTAGATACTAATATCCTTTCCAAGATATTGACTTTTCGACAATTAGTCGTCATTTTCATTGATTATCGTCATTTTTATCCATTTGGCGAGATTTTCGTTAATTTGGCAACATTTCAAAAAGTCGCCAAGTTGGCGACATTCCGCCAATTTTGTCGCCAAAATCTCGCCAAGCGTTATGGACAAAGAAATAAGTTATGTATATATATATATATATATATATATATATATATATATATATATATATATAACTTATTAGATATTGAATTTTCGACATATATTATATAACTATTATTATATATTTATATATTATATAACTTATTAGATATTGAATTTTCCACAATTAGTCGTCATTTTCATTGATTTAGCGTCATTTTTATCCATTTGGCGAGATTTTCGTTAATTTGGCAACATTTCAAAAAGTCGCCAAGTTGGCGACATTCCGCCAATTTCGTCGCCAAAATCTCGCCAAGCGTTATGAACGAAGAAATAAGTTATTCTTACAGCAGATAAATTGGCGTTCAAATGCAAAAGTATTACTCAAAGTATATTTTTTCATGAATGGAACGAGCTAGATCCACGAGAATGATGTCACCCAATTTATCGCATGGTATTACATATGAAAAGTGAACATGTTTCTCAATAGGAAATATTTTTTTTTTCTATTTTATTTGACTTTTTGATAATTTTTTTGAAAAATGTGCAATATCTCGAGAACGGTTCATGTTAGCGTTCTAAAATTTATGTCAATCGTTTTCTAATGAAAAATTACATAAGGAATGTCTATTTACGTAACTTTATTATTGGTTTTGATTTTTTGACGATTTTTTCAAAATTTCATTCGAAAATTTAGGGGGGTTCTGAACATTCGATTGCGTATAAAAACAATAGGCTTCCAGTGTTTACAGATTGTGATTTTTGTACCAAATTTGGTTCGAATCGGTCCATTCGTTCGTCAGTTATCGTCTCCACAGACCCACTGACACACACACACACACACACACATACACACACACATACTTTCACACACACACACACACACACACACACACACACACACACACACACACACACACACACACACAGACATCACTTCAAAAATGTTTGATTCGTGATCAGGGATGCTTGAAACGTGCTCTCCCGTCGAAAACTCGAATTCGAATTTTCGACCCCGTCACAATACTTTCCTTATACATTATGTATATAAGGAAAGTAATAAAAGCATCATCTAAACCTTTTGGAAAAAGATTCCCTAAAATGCCATTGAATTATTATCCAAATATTAGCCAAATATTTTATCTTCTAAAGCATGTCCATAAAACCCCACTACGATAAATTGGACGACACAAATTTATGATTTTGAGTATATTTGACACCAGAGTTTCCAGATGGATTGATTTGGAATTCAAGATTTGTGGTGTTCGTCTAGACATTTAAAAATATAAAGATTTCGTGAACAATTTAGTTTCGGGCTTAATTGCTGCTGGAACGAATAAAACTAATTTTTTAATATTTTCTACTTCTAACTAATTCTTTAATTTATGAACTTTTGACTATACAATTACAGATAAATGCAAATATTGCTTGAAATCAAGACGTGGATTCAGAAAATCTGACAAAACATTTGAATTTCTAGACCTAACATCAATGTGAATGACCAAATTTCAGGAAACAGAAGATATTTTTTTCGGAGAATAATAGAGAAATAGAACATGGTTTGAATGCTTTTATTGCCAAACTAACTTTCTTTTATTGCCAATAAAATACGCAATCACACATTATTGGATTTCTAATTTCTTTTAACAGCTATTGACAATTGCGTGTCTAGACAAAGTTATTACCCTCGTAATATAGCGAAATGTATATAGAATACTAAAGGAGCAAGCATAAAAAATATTTCGTATTAACAACGTCAGTTCCGCGCTATACTTTGCTCACGATGACTTTTTTAAATTTAAGTTTCAAAATTGGCATCATAAAAGTAGGCGATTTTATAACCGTATTCATTGAAAAATATATACAACGAAGAGTGGTATTAAAGTAAGAAATGTACTGAAATGTTAAATACATAAATTTTTAAAATCTAAATGAAATACGGGTAAACAGAAATATGAGGCATGAAAATTTCAATAGGTGCCATATTATACCTTTCAAGTAAGTTTCCGTTAACCCTTTCGCGACGATTGGCACGTCCGTGTGTCGGCTGCTAACTTGCATTCAAGGACGGACGGCACGCACTCGTGACGGAGGAAACTTTACCGTAAACGGCGAGTGGCACACATGCGTGTTTTCACATGGAGCGTTTTAATTTGTCTACTAGATGGCGTTAAATGTCCGTGGAAACAACTTGAATGTATTTTGAAGATACATGACCTTGGCATAAGGAAGATCCAATAAATTATTTCTCCATTTGGAGCGGTGAAACATGATTCTGTAATATTAACAGACAGAGCAATTCTCGCAGCATCAACAATTTTATAATTGAGTTTCGAGTTTTGTTTTGATTTCAGCTTTATGATTTCGTTGGTGAATCATAGGAATATAAGAGAGTATTTTTTTGTTTGGGTTTTAGAGGCAGTGAAATTATTCGTTTATTTCGGATAAAAGAATGGGAGCAACTAATGAGTATTCTGTATTCAGATTTGTATGAAAAATATACATCAAATAGAAAATAAATATTTCTTTTATTCCTGAAAAAAGTAGATTTCTGTGTTGAATAGGTGATTTTTAGTGAATTTTTTTCGAGAGTTAGGCTTAGAGCAAAAAAATTACCGTCTCCTGGGAACAGTTCGGAAGCGAAGCGCTCCATCCTTTGGGTCGCGGCAGCTTCGGAATGCCGCTGTCGCGAAAGGGTTTTAATCCGATATCCAATGATTTAACACTTCCTATAGAGTATGGCATACCTCCCAAACGGCATTTGGGTCTGTTTGGTTGTACTCGGAAATACTCTTAAGTTTGAACAATTGTACATATTTCTGTTGATTTAAGTTTATTACCCTAAAATTTTTAATTACTTTAAATGTTTTTTCACATACTGTACAAAGTAATTTAGTCTTTGCAACATTTAAGAGAATAATTATTACTGTATTCATTATTTTGTTTTAAATTATTCTCTCCTATTTTAAACTACTTTCTAGTTTGATATCCGGTAATTCGAAAAATTGGGGGATCGAACGCGGATGATGCTCAGAATATATGCCGGATATCGGAAGTTTACTGTACCTTGAAAAATATTTAAAACATTGAAACACATCCCACAAGTGTACTTACTACTCGTAGGTTTTAAAAAATATTTAAAAAATTGTAATTTTTAGATATTTATTAATAACCAACTATATTCTGTTAGCTTATATTTTTATAAAGTAAATGCACCTTAATATGATGCCAGTGTGGCAATTATTTCTTAATTTCATTTTTTATTTTGTCAGTAAGCAATGCCTTAAGAGAAATGCAAATATATGTTACATGATGGTAGGACAAATGAAACAAAAACGATTATTTTCTTCGAAAAAATTGCTCAAAATAATGAAATATTGAAACTATTTTCATACAGTTTTTTACGGTGTTCTAAGTTTGATAAAACGTGTCAAAATTGTTTCCCATTTATTAATTTGGTTCTAAGATATATATTATTTTCATTTTTGTTACGCTCAGATTTTATCCGGATACTCATACTGGAGACATTATTCACGTCAAAAAATGCATACATAATAAAATCTATACATAATATTTTATATCAGTAAGTGGAATCATTCTTAATTTAACGTACTCGCATCTCTGTCTTTTTACACACACAAACGAACATCGTTCCAAATGTGCTCGAAAAAGATCACGAGTTCCGAAAATATGCTTAATCGTCAAAATCTCAAATCCAAGAATTTTCATGAAAGCAATATTTTCTCTAAAAATAAAAATGATGTGGGGAACACATGACTGCACTTCTTTCACAGTGAAAAAATTATGTATAAGCCCCAGAGCATAATGTTTTTAACTTTGAATTGAACATTCGGCTCTTTTCGGAAGACAACACTTAAAATGTTTCAAGTACCCAACTAACTTATATTTCGTGCAACTATAGAGTGACAATTGTCAAAATTGATAGCAACCGCAATAAGCAAGATTCTCCATATATTACAGTATTTCAATAAATCATGCATTAATTTGGCGTCATGTTTTAAATTTTTTTGATATTTTCGTCAATTTGGGACAACATTATCTTCAAGTTATCGACATTTCACCAAATTATTCGCCAAAATAACCAAATTCATCATCAAGCGTTCCAGACAGACGGAGAGAACTGTTCTTATATACACGTGGCAATTTGCAAACTGCTACGAGACAAAATTCAAAACTATGACCTAAAGTATCTTCTCTTGTTAATGGAACGAACCGGATCCACGATAATGATGTTAACAAATTTATCGCATAATATTACATATTAAAATTGAACATATTTCACAATAGTTAATATATATATTTTTTATTTCATGTGACTGCTTTGATAAATTTATTTGGAAAATATGCAGCATCTAGAGAACTTAAAGCTCTAAAGTTAGCGTTCCTTCTCTAAGGAAAAATTACATAAGAAATGAATATTTAAGTAACACAATGGAAAATTTTGATTTTTTTGTTTCTTTCAATATTTCATTCGGAAATTTTTGTATTTTTCTAGCATTTGATTTTGTTTAAAACTAATAGGGTTCCAGTATTCTCTGATTGTACTATGCGACACCAATGCAACCGATGTTTCACCAATAGGACAAGATTACAAGTTCTTCTCGTTGAAGTGGATCCTTTACTCACGTGCCTCTAAAAACAGACAGGCATGCAACTGGCGATAGGAATGGCCACTTCGTTTTCTCTCCTTTATTTATTATATGTTATGTTGTTATTATATGTTGGATATTATATGTTTAATCATGATTTTGAATACTGCTTCATTATTCATAGAAACTACTGCAAATTAGCAACTTGGGCTTTTTCTAACCCCCATCATCATTCCGTCGACCCCCTGCAGGATTAATCTGTTTCTGGCTGTGCATTAAGATACCTTACACAAAATTGGCAATATCCAGAAGGAGAATCTTTTCAAACGTCATTTTAAAGGTCAAATTGTCCCAGACAGAGACCAAATCGCAGATTTTCGAACTGGCCATACGATGCTCTAACCACTGATCTACCGAAGTTTCCAAGTTTTGTCGAAGTGGCCCTATAAATCTTAATATATTTGAAGAAGTTGAAATTATTTTAATATAAAAATATATAAGGCATATGTATTGTCAAGTATTTGTTATATTTATCATTTTTTATGAATATAATCCTCCCCCCCCAAAAAAAGGTTAATAATATTGCACAAAAATGTATTTTACTCCTATAAAATATACAATCACGTATTATAGGTCTCCTAATTTTTATAGATATTGATGTGACGTGACGCGACGAAGTTATTGCTTCCCTAGACGCACAGACCACTGCTGTTTATAGAATTATCGTTCAACAAACATAAAAGTTTTCATATTAACGGTGTAAATTCCGTTCTATGACTTTCACACGAAATGTTTTATAACCTCACTTAACGCAAGCTGTGAAATTGACACCATAAAAAAAATAAAGTTTTATAAGGGCTTTGATTGAAAAAATGTACATGAAAAAGATGAGTGTTTGGAATGTCATATTTTATTAAGCACATAAAGATGTAAACTGGATATATATAAAAAATGGGCATGGATAGGATGAGTGTTTATGTATTTAGTAAAATATTGCATTATAAAGATATAAACAATATATAAGTAATGAAAGTTATATAGTGGAAGCTAAAAAAAAACGTGTGTCAATCTAATAGTATTTTACCGATATAACAAATGCAACCATTTACTTTGAAATTGCCGATGAATGATACTTTGAAATTGCCGATGCTTAAAGAAATATGTGCAACAAATGCAAATATAATTATTTATGTGATTTGTTGAGTACATATTTGTCGGGAGGAAAAACTCATTTATGATATATCAAAAAACATTCTGTAAATTTTTAAATGTAATAAAAACTTATCCTGAAATCTGTATAGTTCTAAAGTTCCTAAAACCTGTATAAACATTCTAGAAATAAACCAAAATGGACCTATTGACCAGTTACCCTATGTGTACAAATATGTACTCCAGTAAATATTAAAATGACACTTTCCTAAAAATAAAAATACATTAAAATAAAAGAGACAACACATAATTTTAGGTTTTCAAAAATCTAACTTTTATTAAAATTAAAACTTCATTTTTATAGATTTTTCAAAACATTTTACAACTTTTAAACATCTATCGCATTAACAAAGCAAATCAAATTAAACATCTTAAATAAATAAATAAATTGAATGGCCGGTCGTGAAGTGGTAGTAAAAACGTTAGAATATTAAAATTTAAAGTTAACAATATTAAAATTATGCAATTATTTTCCAAAACTAGAATTTGGAATAAAAAGAACATCAGTTAGCCAAAAGGGAAATTTAGAACATCCTAACAATAATCCAGGATTCGGAACTTAAAATATATAAGTTGATGGGTCTTAGACATGCTAATTTAATTTAACTTTAAATACTGTAAAAGAATAAAATTAATGAAAAGATATCACCCATAAACGGGAAGACGCTGAACGGCCGAAATAAAGTCTTGAGGACGAAATCGATGTCAGTCATAATCAGCTTGAGTGCAGTTCCTTCCTGTTCCAGAAAAAGCTAAATTGAGACGTACCTCCCGTAAAGCATCGGTACATCAAGTGAGTCCAACCATTCAAGTGGAATATGGTGCTCCAAAATTCACGAAAAGAACACTCCCGAAACTTAATCTGCACAAAAACGGGCTGCTCCTTCACATCATATAAAATTCTCAGCCGAGAGTAGCAGAGCGCCAGTGGACATCGCTCGGAACAAAAGCACAGACATCTCCATCATCAAAACCGAGAAGTAAACAATTGGAGGTCTGATCCTGGGACTCGAAAAATTTAAACTACTCAGTTCACTATGAAAGAACAAATCCGACCTCCGAAACTAAACAATTATTCCAAAGGCGCCGACGATACTTCAGTAGACATCAACCACTTCGCTCGCAACGTTATTTCGAGTAAATAAACTCTCTGCCATCAGGATTCAACACATTTAAAAGCAGGCCAGAAAATAAAACGGTCGTTCCTCAGAACGCATGCCGCATTCGAACTTCGGTAGGCTCGCGCCGAGGCGCTAAAAACAACAACTTAATAAGACAACATATTAGTTCCAATCAAGAGGAGAGAAGAATGAACAAGAAAGATCAATCATGCATAAGCATTGATTATGAAATACTTTCCAACTGAAATTTAAAAAATTTTAAAATGTGATACATTCAGTGGTGATATCTTTTACATTATCACAATACTACAGTAATTTATTATACTTAAATATTTAAAACTGTATCGAAATATAAATAATCTGATTCTCTGTGCAAAATCAATGAATATTTCATTCATATAACTTGTATTCCAGACTCCAGAGCTAAATAATTTTGTGTGAAAAAATTCAGCAATTCTTTTGTAACTCACCTTATAATCGCTTCAGATATTTGCATTCTGCATAAGTCAAAATTAGGCTTCGTTGAAGATATAATAAAAGTTTAGGGATCATTTAAAATCACAACTATTGTAATTGCATTGGCATGGAATTTAGATACACAAATAATATACAGATGCGCAGATAATATATATATGTGTGTGTGTGTGTGTATGTATTCAACGTATTGGAAACGTGCCGAAGATCGAAACTCGAATTTTCGAAGGATCTACAAGTTTTGGGACTTCTAGAACACGAAAAATCTATTTTTAGGAAGACGTCTGTGTGTATAAGAGTGTATTTGTGTTTCTGTGTGTCTGTGAGGATATTACATCCACTCTAATTGAAACACTAATGGACCGAATTTCATAAAATTTGGTAGGTATGTTTTTTGTGGGAAATTCTGATGTTCATTAGATTATAGTACGATTCGTAATAAAAGAATCTGCCTTCTTTGCGAAATGGCCGGCAGAAATTGCCTTTATCCACTCTAGCTAAAAACTAATGGAACAAGTTTAACAAATTTTGGTGTATAATATTTCAATGACCTACAAGTGATTTATATACCAAATTTAATAAAATTTGGAGCATAAATCATTTGTAGGTTATTCTAGTACGATTCAGGAAAAAGGAACGGGCTATTTTTGCGAACTGGTCCGCAAAAATCGTTAAATATAAAGATAAAGGTTTACGTGTGCTCAATTATATCAATTAAATTCCTATTTTATACGCGATTTTTGACAACAAAAAGAATAAGACTAACCCCATTACTCTAAGACTAGCCGTTCTTGAGATATTCCAGTTTTTTCGCGTTTTCGCTACGCCACCTTTGACAATAAGTCCAGCTACCAAATGAGAACCAAATTTAAGTTTAGCGTGCAAATTCAATGTCATTTAAAATACTTATGGCTGTTATTTTGTGCAGATAAACTCAAATTATTATTGATGAAATAAAGAGAACGTGAATATGAGTCTGCAGGGAAAGACATGTGCCTGCCCACATCAGAATTTTTAACAATATTACAACAATTATTTATAAAAGTGAACGGGGGTTATTTGCAAGCCATTTCGAAAAAAATGAACGATCTATATTTAAAGATCCACCAAATTTTTGTAGAATAAAATGCTCAACAAATTTAAGCTGTGTACCAAATTTTAACTCTCTAGGACGTAGGAAAGTGCGTTAAAAATGCCATCAAATAAGTATATCATGAAGAATTATATAAAATTAAAAAAAAATTGAAAAATTGTTATCTACCAAATTTATTTTAAAATGTGAATCCTCTCTTATATATACAACTTGACTAAACTCTTGGAAATATATTTATTATATAATATATCTCCTTTTTCCTTCTGGAGGATATCCCAAAAGTCAGAATTTAATTGAATTTGTTTTTTTCCCTATATTAAATAATTTTTAATTAAAAAACTACTTAACATATTTTACTGAAATTTTTTATATATATTTTATAGGATAATGTGAACATTTTCTAAAAATTTCGAAGCAATTTCTGAATTTTAAATTTGCTTAAAAAATGTTTGAAAAATTAGGTCCCATAGGGTTCAATGTATTTCATTTTTTCAACCCGGGTTCAATAAAAAACTAATTGGGTGATATTATTTATTTATATTCCCATAGGTCCCACAGACCGTCTGAAAAACACTACTAAAATTTCATTTTGATAAAGTCATTTTTACGGCAGTTATCGTGCTAACGGACAGACAGACAGACAGACAGACCGATAGATAGACAGACAGACAGACAGATAGACAGACAGACAGACAGAATGAACAAAGTCATAAACACTTTTCAACTATGTTGTAAAGTGTTAAAAGAGCGCGAGTTTATTTATATACTGCGAAACATTGCTGCCACAGATTGTAAACAAAATTATCGATGAACGATAAGGTAGTTAATGCTAGACGATTTTAATATTACGGTCAACCAATTAAAAACACGAAATTTTAAAAAAGAAAACTTGAATTTTAAAGTAGACGAATATTAAAAGAAATGAAATGAAAGGATTTGGAATATACGAATTCGGCAACAATTTATATATGAACGATTCTGAAATATTTAAAAGCTGAAAATAGAATGAAACTGAAAAATCGCGATTAATTAACGAATTTTTAACCGACAGCAATAAATCTGGAATCAAATTAAAGGGAATAAAAAGGGCAATAAATGAAATTGCAAATTAGCCACTTTAAATAAATTTAAATTGCTAAACCCTAAAAAGAACGAACTTTCGCCGTTTTTAACTCAATACCTATGAAAAAGAACCTATTTGGAACAGAAGAATATCAAAACCTAAACAATTGGAAAATGAATAACTAAAACAGAATGACTATGTAAATAAGATCCCTAAACACGTTTAGATTAATAACAAAATTCCTAAAATTATTAAATATCCGAAAGTATAACCCAACATATTGTACATACTCCTTTGGTGAGTATATATTGTACAAACTCGGTATACTTTCAGCATGCTGTTCAATATATCGCAGCGAAAACTTAATCGCATTTAGGCCTTCCGTGTTTGAAACTATTGTTGCGAACTCGTAATGCTCCGTTTGGTGCCCCCTATTTCGTCTGTCTGGATGGCAAGCGAAGAAAATACAGTGCATATATACGTCGTAATACCTCAGGATGACGTGACCCCAGGGTTTCCAGAATTTCCCAGTCAGAAAAGGAGTTGCCAGATTAAGCGATTTAAGCGAGAGATCGCCAATTTTGCGACATTTATTGACTTCCAAAATGTTCAAAAACTTCTGGATAGAAAGATTATTCTTTGCGATATAGAGATTTCCAGAAATTCCTATGGAGAAAGTATTAAAAGGACTCACCCCTCCGTTGCGGTTGAGTTGACAAATAGACGTGACAGGAACAACATTGGACTGTGATTTTTGTCAATGTTTTGAAAATAGTATCTTCTGTTTTGTGAAATTACTTTCATCAACTCTTTGAGAATAATATCGTTTATTCTGTGAAATTAGTACAGCATTCAAGTGCTGTTTGATTGTATACTGTTCCAGTTTATTTTGTTCTTGTGAATAAACGTAGGTTATTCAAAAACTTGAATTTGTCCTTGTAGCCTGAGTATACACATACGATTCTAGAGGATACATTTCGTAACACTAAACACTATTTAGCTGTCTCTTGCATGCATATGATCCTTGTCTTTTTATTTTCCATCAATCACTTAATTTATAGTCATAATATCGGTCATATCCTGTTGCTCATCTTCATTCATCCAAACTTGAACATCTTCTGCCATTATAGGTTCTGAAATTGAAAGATGTTTTACTAGTTTTATGTGAACGGACGAACATCTTCATCAGTATATATTTTTCATTCCTTGTTTTACAGAAGAAAAATATCCAGGATTTCACCATAGTTGAAGTTTTAACTTCATAAAAAATGTGATGAGTCAATGAAAAAAGAGCTAACTTGGATAGCAAGGAACATCAGATTAACGGGACTTTTAGTCTAATAATTCCGTTATATTTCTAAATCTTATTTAAAAATATAATAACCACTTAAAACGTATTTTATTTTGATATTTTTGCATTTGAATACATTTTTAATTCCGAAATATAATACATTAACAACTTGTATAAAACGTTCTTCACACATAGATTTCAGTGCGCAGTTAATCAAGACGCAGATATAGCATTTGTCAGCATTTATTGGTAGAATAACTCTCTTTTATCGTCAATAAAAGGCACAATCACATAATTTTGGTCCTAATTTATTCTTACAACTATTGATTACTGTGCGATTAGACGTTATTGCCTTTGTGCGAGCGCGGGATAATAGAGTATACTCCTGTTTATAACAGTATATATCAACAAACAAAAAACTATTTTAATAATAATTTAAACGCCTTTCTATACATGTTCGAAGATGATGTAGGTTCTATACCACTATTTAACGTTGGCTTTGAAATTAATGCTGTAATTATTTAATACTATAAATGGATAAATTTAATATAGGTGTTCATTGGAAAAGGTGTGAATCGAAAATTATTATACGAAATGTGAAGGTTAATGAAGAAAGTTAAGGGATGAAATACTGATGTCCGACAGTACAGAACACTCTCTACATATTTTTGTGAAACTGTGAGTATTTATATAGTGAAAAGTAATTAGCTGATTGTTTATAATTTTTTTTAATTTGATAATTGGTTGTTTATAAAATGTATTAAGTATTGTAATTAATTAAAAATGTATTAAGTATTGTAATTATTTATGAAATGTATTATGTATTGTAATCATTTATAAAATGCAATTGCATAAATCTCTAAAATTTGAAACCTGATATAGTGACTTAGCAGTTGTACATCGCTCATATATACAGTTAATGTATATATAAGCGTAGCTGTATATTCCATATTTCTGACTTAACCTTTTCTCTTGAGAAAATATGGAAATGTTAATATGAATTATGCATGAATTACACCAAATGAATACGCGTAAAATAATTTATTGAGATTCATTTTCTAGATTAAGCATACATAAAATTCTAATACATTACATTGTAAGCCGTCATTACGAATTTACGATGTAACTTTTATATAACTGCACCCTCTATCGGGCATTATGCGTGTACATATGATTGTAAATAAATTAGTTTAGATTCTAATCTTACAACATGATATATTAATACATGCATTACTGAGTCCGTTCCACAACCAATTATTTTCATTGGCAGAGTTCGTTCCGTGAAATTATTTATTCTTCAGATTTATTGTATATGACATATTTCAAAGAAATTACTGGTTGAGAAACAGCATAACTGAATATGAATATATATTCCGTCGAGTTGATGCATCTAGCTGAAAATTTAAAAACTGACACCTCTTTGGATATTATGACCAGGGTGAGTTTCTCTGCTGCGTTTCATACAGATTATTCAGCTTCTCTTAATTTATTCCGCATTTCCAGTTATCCCTTTCATATCCTCCCATGAAAATATTTAGTCCACGAGTAAATGTCGTTCAATTCTCCGTCGCTGTTTATTTAATTATTTATTATTATTTTGGCATAACGGGAAGCCCCTGAACCAGAATTCTGCTGACAGCCCAACTGAGTACCTCATTGGTCACATATTACGCATGTGCCGCATTTTTAATTTCATAGACCGTACCTATTCTTCATTGGTTGCTTCTAAGTTGTCTCTGGCTGCTTTCATTGCTAGTGCCATTATTTTGAGAGTGGCATCCTGACCTCTATCCAATCCACGTGTATTAACTTCAGTTTTGACAAGTCCTAGTGATCGATAGACTTCTGAACTTTTACAGTTCAACATTTTTTGGCACCATTTTTACGTTAATCTTTTATTGGAAATACGACACACAGAGAATCAATAAAGATATATAGAGATCATGCCTTAATTACAGTGTAAAATTATACATACAGCCGATCATTTTCATCGACAATAAATTTGTAAAAACTATTCCTAATATATTCAATGCAATATATTTTTTTATTATCTATTTGAATTTTCAATAATGAGTACTCGAAACTACATACTTTCTCTTAAAATTAAGAAATAAATGCAATATAATCAGAAACATAGATTCAGTCATTACCATACTCTCTTTTATTACTTCAAAAATTATAGTAATCCTTGCATTATTTGTTTTAACATTCGATATAACAAGACAATCAACGTAATAAAAAAAAGTTTGGGGAATATTTATCTATTTATTTATATAGTATCCTCTATTTATATGCAAATATTACAAAAATGGAGACTATTCTATCACTAGACTTTCTCATACATTTATATTGATTAGTTGTAACATATTCAGCATACGAATGGAAAAAATATTGCATTTTCTGAGGCGTTTATCTGTGCAGTTAATCTTTAAAATTATTTACAAAAATTCAAATATTTACTAATTATTTTTCTTCAGCTTGAAATAGATCTGGCCAGGTAATAAATTCGATGCTTCTGGTTTGTCTGTATCAATATACATTTTTTTAACATCGTACGTATCTCTTAAACGATTGATCACAGACCGATGGTCTCAATTTAAGAATTGCTTCCATAAAAATAGACTTTCACAGCAGTTTTGGTCATGCGGTATGTTTTAATAAAAAAATATATAATTTTTAGCTTCTAATACGGGCCTTCTACAACGAAGGTTCCAATCAGCAAATTATTCCATATTCATTTAAAGGTCTTTTGAAAGAAATCACAGCTTTCTAATATGCAAATACAGCCTTAACAATATTATCAAATATATGGAACCTGAACCACTTTGAACCGAACAAAAGAAGTGGCGAAAACATTGTGGCGATTGAGCGTCGCCGTGGTCCCGAACCAGGGACCTGATGCTTCGTAGACCGACATTATAATCACTGAGCAAAAGCTAGCTCCTCCTCTGTTCTTATAATTCGGGTTTGGCTCGTGTGGCATCTTTGATAGATGTCTTTGCTGCCGCACACTCCCCTCGCTGATGAGGAGGCCGAGAGGCGTGTCGTCTCGGCGTGACGTCAGGGCCGGGAGGCGTGTTGCCTCGGCGTGACGGACAGTCGTGGTCAACCAGGAAGGGAGTGTCAAGGCTTCTGACTCCTTTTTGGTGCTGCCATCTCGTGCTGAGAGGCGAAGTCGTTGGAGAAGGTTGCGTTTTTCAAACGTCCAGTCATCATTGTGGCGATTGAGCGTCGCCGTGGTCCCGAACCAGGGACCTGATGTATGGTAGACCGACATTATAATCACTGAGCAAAAGCTAGCTCGGACCCCGGCTATTCATCTCCGGACTTTTAAAAGATATCCTTTCCGGCGGCTAAGAGCTCTCCCCTTCCATGCCAACACAGACGTCGCTGAAAGGCAGGATCCTCCGAAACAACTGCAGTTCATTAAGGTCAGCACAGGTCAGTTCCTTTTTTCCCTTCCCACAAAATTATTTTTATTTCGGGACAGTGTGTATTCGCGTTATTACCGCTAATTCGCAAACTTACGCGTGCTAGGGAATCCTGTGTAAAAATTATTTTTATTCTATTAATTTGTATTTTAATTATATATATTTCTATATCTTAAGCATGGATGGAAACGACGAGCAACCCCAAATTAACAGGGTTACATGCAAAATCCCTCCTTTTTGGAAAAAGAATGTAACCCTGTGGCTAGCTCAGGTTGAGAATGCGTTCCAAATTTCGCATATCACAAAGGATGAGACGAAATATGCATATCTCGTAGCGGCGATAAACTCGGAAGCATTATCCCATGTAAGTGATGTAATCTTGAATCCACCGCAGGAAAACAAATTCAGGACCTTAAAAGATAGGCTAATTACAGAATTTGCAGATTCGGAATTAACGCAAACGAGAAAACTTTTATCAGAATTGCAACTAGGGGACCTCAAACCATCCGCATTATTGAGGCAGATGAGAGAATTAGCTCTCGATAATGTGAACGAGGATTTTTTAAAATCTTTATGGCTAGATCGCTTACCGCCAAACGTCCGCGCAATTTTATCGGCAAGCTCGGAAAATTTAAGCCAACTGGCAAATTTGGCAGATAAAATATACGAAGTTACAGCAAGCTCGGAAAATATTTGCGCAGTAACATCGCGTAATGAAAATCCTGTATTAACGGATCTATCGAACATGCAGAAGCAGATAGCTGACTTAGCCACCCAGATCGAGCGCCTATCTAGATCAAGATCATACTCAAGAAATCAAATTCGAGATAATAGACCACGCTCAAAATCACGTAACAACGCCCGATCTTTCAGAAATCATGACAAGGGAAACGACGTAGGAAGGAATAGCGATTTTTGCTTCTACCATAAACGTTTCGGTAAAGAAGCATATAAATGCCATACCCCTTGCAAATTTGCCGACCAAAAAAACTTATAAAGCCTGTCATTCCAAACATAGGAATGACAGCGGAAATTAAAATAGATCCTGCTAGTAGACTCCATGTATATGACCGCAAAACAAATTGCAAATTTTTAATTGACACTGGTAGCGAGATTTCAATTATACCAAAACCTCTAAATAAAAAACTTCAACCATCTTCGTTGGAACTTTTCGCGGCAAATAACTCGAAAATCCAAACTTTCGGAACAAAATTAGTAGATATAGATTTAGGTCTAAGACGCGCATTTCGCTGGGAATTTGTCATCGCATCTGTATCCCAAGCCATTATCGGGGCAGATTTTTTGAAAGAATTTGGACTTCTTGTGGATCTAAAACAAAAGAAACTAATAGATTCCAATACAAAGTTGCACATACCAGGCAAATTAACGAAAGGTAGCGTTACTGAAATCAAATTGATTTCAGGCGACACGCGTTTCCACCAAATTCTCCGACAATACCCAGATATTGCTAACCCAACTCCTAAATTCAAAAATGTAAAACATAAGACGGTACATTATATCGAAACTTCAGGACCACCAGTTTATGCACGACCCAGACGATTACATCCGAAGCTGTACGAATCTACAAAGAAGGAATTTGAATTCATGCTAGAGCGCGGGATCTGCCGGCAGTCTAAATCAAATTGGTCGTCGCCCCTCCACGTAGTGCCTAAAGGTTCCGGCGAAATTCGCTGCGTAGGAGATTATCGTCGTTTAAATCAGGTGTCTTTACCTGACCGTTATCCGATAAGGAACATTTTAGATTTTTCGAACGCTCTAAATGGCAAGCGAGTATTTTCTAAACTAGATATTTTTCGCGCATATCACGCCATTCCAGTTTACGAACATGACATTCCTAAAACGGCAATAACGACGCCGTTTGGCCTATACGAGTTTCCCTATCTTAATTTTGGATTATGTAACGCAGCTCAAACTTTCCAACGTTTCATAGATGAAATTCTAGGGGATCTAAATTTCTGTTTTGCTTATTTAGATGACATTTTGGTTTTTTCTGAGAGTGAAGAAGAGCACGAGCTCCATCTAAAACAGATATTCCAACGTCTAGATAACTACGGAATTAACCTTAACATTTCTAAATGCGTTCTGGGAGTATCCGAGGTATCATTTTTAGGCCATCTCATAAATTCTAAAGGCACTAAACCCTTGCCCGATAAAGTACAAGCGATATTGAATGTCAAGCAACCTGAAACAATTAAGGATTTACGCGCATTTCTCGGCATGATGAATTTTTATCGGAGACACCTACCACATGCAGCGCATACGCAAAAGCCCCTCAATGAGTATCTAAAGGGGTCACGAAAGAACGATAAGAGAAAAGTTAATTGGACTAATGAGGCTACGGACGCATTTTTAGCATGTAAAAATCAATTAGCTGAGGCAACGCTACTCGCGCACCCTGCTAAAGATGCGAATTTAATTTTATTCGTCGATGCATCAAATTTTGCGATAGGTGGTTCTTTGAATCACGTTCTTGATACGGGTATCGAACCCCTGGCCTTCTTCTCGCGGAAATTATCCCCGGCAGAGACAAGATACAGTACTTACGACAGAGAACTTTTAGCTGCGTATTCGGCTATCAAGTACTTTAGGCATATGCTGGAAGCGCGAAATTTTACCCTGTTTACCGACCACAAGCCGCTAACGTTCGCATTTCAACAAAAATTGGACAAATGCTCGCCTCGCCAAAATCCGCAACTCGCATTTATTTCGGAATTCACTACGGATATACGTCATATCGAAGGTACTAATAACATCCCTGCCGACGTAATGTCTCGCATAAATATGATTACGGTACCTGGTCCAATTGATTATGAAGAACTCGCAGATTTACAAAGCAACGATTCGAAGCTTCAAGATATTTTAAAAGGAACATCCTCGATCGACTTAAAGCAAATCGCTATTCCAAATGCTTCAGCCAAATTATTTTGCGACGTATCCACGGGTACGGCGCGTCCTTATGTACCGCAGCTTATAAGATTCAACGTTTTTTCAAATTTACATAATTTATCTCATCCAAGTATAAGAAAAACTTCGAAGTTAGTCCGCGATCGTTTTGTCTGGCCAAATATGAATAAAGATATTAATGATTGGGCGAGAAAATGCATCCCTTGTCAAAAGAGTAAAATTCAACGACACACTGTCCCACCCATTGGTTTTTTCCCCAAAACTTCTCAGAGGTTCGAACACATACACATCGACCTCGTGGGCCCCTTGCCCCCATCTGAAGGAATGACCTATGTACTGTCTATGATTGACCGGTTCACAAGATGGCCGGAGGCAATCCCAATTCCAGACATCACGGCTTCTACAGTGGCACAAGCTCTGATCGACCATTGGATTTCTCGTTTCGGTGTTCCTTCCAGAATCACCAGTGATCAAGGGCGGCAATTTGAATCTAGACTTTTTCAGTCTTTAGCACAGTGCTTGGGAGTCCAGCGAATACGCACAACTGCTTACCATCCTTCTAGCAATGGAATTATAGAAAATTTCCACCGGCCGCTGAAAGCAGCCTTAAAAGCACATGGTAATAAACAGTGGACTAAGACACTGACAATAGTTTTGCTGGGGCTTCGATCTACAATCAAACCGGACATAGGTGCAACGCCAGCTGAGCTTCTCTACGGAGAAACACTGCGCCTGCCAGGCGATTTTTTTCCCAATAGCTCACAAGTCACTGACCCCTCAGACTTCATAGTGCAGCTAAGAGAGTCAATGCGGGACCTTCGTCCCCCCAACACCTCTCACCATCGGAAACCGAGAATTTTTCTCCCACCCGCTCTTCACACAGCGTCGCATGTATTTGTGCGTAATGATGCGGTTAAAGCTCCACTACAAGCTCCATACGATGGACCATATCATGTTTTAAAGAGAAACGATAAATTTTTTAAAATCGATATCAAAGGTAGGAAAGTGAACATTGCACTTGATCGTATTAAACCAGCATTTTATGTGAATAATGATGAAGTACATGCACCGGCAACAACCGGCCCAACCGGTTTCGACCACTCAAGCTTCATCAGTGCCAAATATGCCTCCGAAAATTACGACACGATCAGGCCGTCGTGTTCGTTTCACGGATCGTTATGGTTTCACTGGAAACCTTTAAGGAGGGGAGTGTGTGGCGGTTAACTATTGCCATTTATGCCACCTGCACCAAAATGAACTAGAAGCGGCTTTTCTCAGTGTATCTGATAACTGAGGAAACCGCATACCATTTCCTGTTTTGGGACGTCTGACTTTCAAAGATTCCCGATGGGGATTTACACATAACTTACATGGGGATACAAAGATTCCCGATGGGGATTTACACATAACCGGTGACAGTATGTTGGCATGTGAAAGCCATAATTTTCGTCACCGGCATGTGTGAAAAACAAGACGATGGTGCACACCGAAAACACGTGGCGTGCATGGGGAGCACCCCCATTAATGAGCCCCAGACCGACGACGACCAATAAGATGGTCGGTCACTCCTTCTGGGGCGTTTACAAAATTCAGTTTGGAAAAGAACTTTCATCTTTTCGGACAGGGACTCGCTCCTAAAATCTCGACCTAATCGGTCGACTCTCGGTCTACTTGCTTTCGAACTTTGGAACTACGCAGTCGAAACCTCCTTCCGACTGTTTCGAACTTAACGTTCCAGCCATCAGGATTTATCCGCTTGTCGCAGAATCTCTCTGCAAAGTATTAGTATGCTGTATATATATTTGTAAAATTTAATGTAAATAAATGTTATTTTACGCAAAAAAAAAAAGGAGTCAGAAGCCTTGACACTCCCTTCCTGGTTGACCACGACTGCCCGTCACGCCGAGGCAACACGCCTCCCGGCCCTGACGTCACGCCGAGGCGACACGCCTCTCGACCTCCTCATCAGCGAGGGGAGTGTGCGGCAGCAAAGACATCTATCAAAAGATGCCTCACGAGCCAGTAACCGAATTATAAGAACAGAGGAGGAGCTAGCTTTTGCTCAGTGATTATAATGTCGGTCTACGATGCATCAGGTCCCTGGTTCGGGGCCCGGCGACGCACAATCGCCACAACTTTATGGATCGTACAAAAATTGAATTTCTTTTGATAAACAATTATTCCGAAAATTTGCATACATACCCTTCTTTACCAAAATATTTTTATCAGTCCCCTACTTATTCGCCAGAAACTTTCATACAGCCCCTACTTATTCTTCGTCAAAAACTTTACTTAATGACGTGGAACTTTTCCAAGTAATAAATAATACAATCACTAAAACCCATTTTGACCTGTCATGAAATCTCAAATTAAAAAGCAATGCGCATGATACGAAATCACATCTCAAATGTAGGTCTGGTCTCCTACATTTGAGACCATACCTACATTTGAGACATTACCTCAGCAAGGATTGAACAGGAATGAATAAAGACTATTACGAAAAGCCTCCCGTCCGTTGGATCAACTCCAATAATTACAACCCCGGAAAATAGCAGAATTGGGAACCACTCGTTCCCTTTACACTCTAATACCAATTACTTCCACAGCGTTATAGACACTATCATTTTCCTCCCGTAGACTAAGCTATCTCCATTTTTGATGGAATATTATTGGGTTTGTTTTTAATATGAAATGACGCTAAGAAGATAAAAAATATCTAATAATTCGCGTTCTTATGAAGTAAATTGCGAAAGTCAGTCCTAGTTTTATTATTATTATTATTATTATTATTATTATTATTATTATTATTATTATTATTATTATTATTATTATTATCATTGTGCATCAATGTAAGAGTCATAGTGTTGAGCTCATACGTTCTTCACTAATCGTTCTTTAGTGATCATTTCCAAGACATGCACACATACATATACATATACACTACATGATAAAAAGGATCCGGATACTTTGGATGTTGGAATGCTTTTCAAATTTCTAAACAAAAACTTGGCGAAGTGTTTTGTAACTTTGGCGATGTGAATAACGTGCTTGAACGCACACTTTCCTGTAAAGTTTCGATGACTTGTCCATTTAGGTGACCACCAAGGTATTGACAAAAGGAAAAATATATTTGATCAGCATGTATCATAAAAAGCTAAGAATGATTTGTAACTTTTGCAAAATAGTTAATTAGGTTTGCTCAATGTGTATAAGCATTTTCGTAAAACAAAAACGTATATTAAGATATTAACATTTCTTTAAAAAAAAACAAATTTCATTACATGTTTTTTGCTTACAATATCCATAGATTTAATCAAAATTCACTACACTTTCAGAACATTTTGTCAACGTCCAAGAAAAAAATTATACTTCAATTGAAAATTAAAGCATTGAATATACGATGCAAGTATTTAAAGAAACTAAGATGATACTGCGCAGGTGCGAAACATAGCAATAGTTTTCTTTCATGATTTTGTAGTCAATACTGTAGGGCAATTTCTATAAAATATCCACTGGACTATCGTGAAAATTCACAAAGATATCGACAATATAGTGATCAATTTTTCTCTGACTCTCTGAAAGTACCTGGATGATAAGGGGGTTTCCACAAATTGACATTTTAAATCGTAAATTATAGGATAGTTAAACTGGAGTAAACACATTTAACTAATATAATAAATACATATACACGAGCTGATCAAAACTATTCAGATACCTGTATGTTTTGTTTCTCCTTCAGAAAAGTCACAAATTAGTAAAAAGTGGGGCCACCTTTTGCTGAAATGACGGCTGTCACTCTATCAGGGAAGCTATGCACTAGTTTCTGGAATATTGCAGCAGTTGCACGCCATTCTTTTAAAATAATAATTGTCAGCTTTGCCGTCGATGTGGCACGTTTTGGGAGTCGACGTTCCAATTCATCCTATATGTGTTCTATTGGATTGAGGTCTGAGCAGGCTAGTCCACTTCCTCAACATCCATTTCAGTAAACCAGCTCTGCACAGCCCGTGCTTTGTGGGCAGGAGCACGATCTTGTTGAAACAAGAATAGACCCACTCCAAACTCGTGCCACGATGCAGGCAGCATGGAATTGTCCTAAATGTCGGATATTTCTCCGCCTTCGGAGTTCCCTTCACAGGAATAAAAATCTGATGTGGGCAGCACATGGTTTTCCTTATATAATGGAATGAATTTTACTACTTTTACAGTAAACAAAAATAGATTATTTTTACAGTAGATATTGATATTCTTTCCAAGATATTGAATTTTCGTCAATTAGTCGTAATTTTCATTGATTTAGCGCCATTTTCATCCATTTGGCGAGTTTTTCGTAATGTTAGCAACATTTAAAAAAAAGCGCCAAGTTGGCGATATTCCACCAAATTCGTCGCTAAAATCTCGCCAAGCGTTATGGATGGAGAAATAATAATTCTTACAGCAGATAAATGACTAGAATTCAAATACAAAAGTATTACTCAAAGTATATTTTCTTATGAATGGAACGAGCTATATCCAGGAGAATGATGTCACCCAATTTATCGCATGGTATTTCATATGAAAAGTGAACATTTTTCTCAATAGAAAATATATTTTTTTTATTTTATATGACTTTTTGATATTTTTATTTGAAAAAGGGGCAATATCTCGAGAACGGTTCATATTAGTGTTCTAAAATCTATGTCAATTGTTTTCTAATGAAAAATTACATAAGAAATGTCTATTTCCGTAACATTATTAGAGGTTTTGATTTTTTGACAATTTTTTCAAAATTTCACTCAAATATTTAGGGGGTTCTGAACTTTCGATTGCGTATAAAAGCAATAGGCTTCCAGTGTTTATGGATTGTAATTTCTGTACCAAATTTTGTTCGAATCGGTCCATTCGTTCGTCAGTTATCGTCTCCACAGACTCACTGACACACACACACATACTTTCACATACACATACATACTTTCGCACATACACACACACACAGACATCATGTCAAACATGTTCGATTCGTGATCAGGGATGCGTGAAACGTGCTCTCCCGTCGAAAACTCGAATTCGAATTTTCGATCCGTCACAATATATTCCTTATGCATTATTGTATATAAGGAAAGTAAAAGGGCCAAGCCCGAACCATGAGAAACAGCATCAAACTTAACTTAAGCACAATACAGTCACGTAAAAGGCGTTCATCCGGCATTCTCCACACACAGACTCTACCATCGGATTGCCTGAGAGTGTACCGTGATTCGTCGCTCCATTGCTGGAGGCTCCATTTTTTGCGCTCTTTGCACCAATGTAAGAGAAGCTTGGCATTGGTTGCGGTATTGCTTGGTTTATATGCAACTGCTCGCCCATGAAAACCAAGGCATCGCAGCTCCTGATGACCTGTCATTGTGTTGACGTTGCTTTCAGAGGCTTCCTGAAATTCCGAACAAACTATTTCCGTCGATTTCATGCGGTTCGCTTTCACAACTCTCTTCAGCACTCTGCGGCCGTTTGCTACTAGACGGAATGGTCGACTAGGTTGTGCATGCACAGTTATAACGCCTGCATGTTTCCACATCATGATAACATCATTTACGGTAGAACGGGCCACTCGTAACATTGCAGAAATCTCAGGAACATATTCTACAATCGGATTGCCTGAGAGTGTACCATGATCCGTCGTTCCATAACACTCGACGCCATTGCGGGAGGCTTCATTTTTTGCGCGCTTTGCACCAATATAAGAAAAGCTTGGCTTCACTTACATCAAGAATCGAAAATCAAGAACTTCAGTAATTATCGATATCTTAACGAATCATCAAAACTTACCATCAAACTTACCATCAAAAGGTTCTGTGTAAATATTTGTATTATAAATAAATGCTTCGACAATTTTACTACTATATATTTTTTTTTATTTGGGGGCAGTAACAAAAAATTTAATTTAACATTTTTATGAAATTCTCAGTTAGGGTTGTGCAACGATCATGGTTAAATTCTCCTGTGTTTGCTGATTATTTTTCATACCCCACTTTAATCATATAACCCTTACAGCAAAGATCGTCACATGTGTGAGAGTGACGTTGTAGTCACGTGACACCTGGGTCACAATGTGACATCATATTTGTGACGTTACGTACTATGCGATGTTACGTATTAGTAACTTTGTAACTTCATTGTGACTATATTCTATGACGTTCCCACAATTTAATTAACGGGTAACAGTGTGATGACATTACAATGGCAATTTCAATTTGACGTCATAAACAAGTTAATATGCTACGTGACAAACGACCATGAAAATGACCAAAATGACTTCGCTGCGACCACAATATGACATTGCTGAGACGTACTGCGACGTCCTGTGACGTCCCAAAGTCACAGTGTGACGCAAATCTTACGGCACTGTGAAAAATATGCTGTTAGGGAACCAACCGTCGATATATTCATTTCGGACAATCTTCGTTAAACACTCTGTATATGCATACGGTGACTATATATAGCGCTTCAAATGTAATCAGCATATATTAAAACGTAATTATTCTTATGAATCTACAATTCTATAATTTTCGATAATAAAATGCTTTGACAATAATAAAAGAAAGTAAAATAATTAGCCAATCAAATGTAATTATTTCTGAAATTTTACATGTTAATACCCTTCTAATCCCTTTTTATAATACACTAACGAGTTTCATAAATCTACTACTTCAAACGACATTAAACACAAATTGCTTTGTGCAAAGATAATCAAAACACAAAAAACACAAAGAAATAACAATGTCAGCATTTACTGATAACCCCCCTAACACGCTTTTCTCACAATAAAATGCGCAATCACATAATATTGGGCACCTAATTTCTTCTTACAGTTATTGACTGTTGCGTGGTTAGACGCAGTTATTGCCTTCGTTGTAATACGGTGTACTCGTGTATATAAAAGTTTCCATGATCGAACATAAAGCATTGTTTTAACGACCTGGGTCCCTTTCTGTACTTTAGTCACGGAGGTTTTATAACGTCACTTAATATAAGCAGCGAAATTGATACCATAAAAGTATAAAGTTCTATATATGTGTTCATTGAAAGACGTAACAAAAAGAGTAGTTAAGGGAAATGTGTGTTTATTAGATCCATAAAATTAGAAACTCTAAGAATTAACACGGATGCAAAAAGGGGAGAGCAATGAAAAATAAAACAAAGATGTCTGACATCTGACGTACAACAGAGTAGGTTCCAACACACACACACACACACACACACATATATATATATATATATATATATATATATATATATATATATATATATATATATATATATATATATATATATATATATATGGCTGTCCTGATGAGAATGCAATTTCGAACTGACCGCCATTTTTTGTGTGGTTTCGATTGATTGATTGTTCTCTATTCTTGATCTCTTGTCTTGAGCTGATTATTATTGCCTATTCTCATTTTTGCAGAGTTTTATTTTTATTTACTTTTATATACTTTTAATTGTGATTTTTGAATCCTAATATTCTTCTCATCCCCCTTTCCAATGTAGTGATATGTAACCTTCTATCTTTATCCTTAGACTTGGCTTATAGTTACTCATTTGTAACAGATATGCTAGAGATGGGGTTTTTTGTACATACAGCAGTTTATGCATAATTTTCGATTAAAATCCTTCAATTTTTATTTATATATATATATATATATATATATATATATATATATATATATATATATATATATATATATATATATATATATATATATATATATGTGTGTGTGTGTGTGTGTGTGTGTATATGCATGTCTGTACACACACACATATATATATATATATATATCGCTCATAGGCTCATGCAACACACATGAACTACAACTAGTGTTCTGTCTTATAGGGTTGTAACTGGATTTTCCGTTTTGTTACTGCAAGTTGTGCACTGAGATGTCTTTGAGACGTACTCGACGGCGCTACGTACAACTGTCGAATTTAGACAGATATGGCAGTATAAGCCAAAGGGAAGCTGGTTGGTCTAACAGACGTAACAGTCGCCATCTTGGTCGAAGTGATATAATAGTTGCTCGGTGTTGGCAACAGTGGAGTAGAGAGTCCTATGCTATCAATCCACCCAGGTTCTATTTACCAAAAAGGCAACGCTCAACCACATATTGCACGATTTTCTCAACAATGTATTCGAGGTTTCCCATGGTCATCCAGGTATCTAGGTCTATGACCACTAGAAACTGTCTTCGAAAATGCTGGGACAACAATTGGGGCCGTCTCAGAATACCATAGAATTAGCTGTCTGGTTGCACCATTTGTGGTATAATCTTCTGCAGTTGGACATAAGAACCTTTCTTAACTGTATGCAGCACGGAATAGCAGCTTGCATAACTCCCAGAGGAGGATTTGCCATTAACTGAAATGTCATCTTTTTATTGGCACCTTCTCTAAATAAAACGCATTTTTTTCTGCTTCCAAATTCTAATCATTTGCATATCTCCTCAAACGATACGTACATGCCGTGCTTCGCGGCTGTATCTTAACTTATGGGTGCATATATTTTTGAAACAGAGCATATATTCACTCAGCTGTCCTGTAGAAAACAAAACAGTAGTAAGATAAATAATTATATGTTAAAGTGTTATTATATAGGAAATTTTACATTCTAATTCTAAATTCCTTTGCAACATTACAATACCGTGCATTTTTACAACGTATTTTTTTTGCAAATTTCAGAATCTGCAACTGCATTCTACATACATTTTTTATATGCAGCGATAATTAAAACACGGAAAGATAATGCGGTTTAATAAAACTTCTTAGTAAGTCATCTCTCTTTTATAACCAATGACATGCGCAATTACATATAATTGACCTCCTAATTTCTTTTTTCTGTTACTGACTGTTGCGTGGTCAGAAGGGTCATTGTCCACTCTGTAATTCAACTTAGACTTGTATATGAAATTCTCGGCCAGCGAACATAAAGTTTAATATTAACGGCTCAAACTCCGCTCATCTCTTTAATTGCGGAAGTTTTATAACGGTTTTGACTTTCGCTGCGAAATTGATATCATAAAAGTATAAAGTTTTATAGGCGTTCTTTGAGAAAACTGTATCTGAGAAAATGGTTATAAGAAATGTAAGTGTTTATTTACTCTATAAAATTTGAAACTCGAAATGCCAATAACAATGTAAAGGGTGGATGGGAACTAAAAATAAAAATAATTTTATGTGTAAAGCAACAGTTATATAAGCTTTGGTGTATATATATATATATATATATATATATATATATATATATATAGGGTCGAGGGTAATTAGTTAACTATTTAGCAAACTTTAAATTTTATAAAAGAACAATAGTTTCATAATAGGTGACGCTCATAAATTAGTATTAAATGGCGAGAGCTCGAGTTGGCATTACCTCAACCTAATCTTGGAAGATATAAAATATTTATTTTTCCTTCATTTTTTCGATTGTTTAGCTTTCTAAAAATGATATATATTATACAAAAACGCACTTTCGTTGAGATGTAAGCCATGATGAATTTAAACAAAAGATTAAATAAATTAGTACTCTTTTCATAAACTTAGTGATTGGCAACGCAATTCACCACAAACACGCCTCATAATCACCTTGTGACTACTCCTTCTTTTCAACTCGCATCTCGCACGACTCATCTGCAGCCCAACAAAAACTGCGTTTGGTATCTAAAGTGTTCCACCCCCTCCGACTGAGAACGGCCTTTTTGTTATTTCGACTATTAAATATCCATATGTTGTTGCTATATATTATTTATTTATACTATCTGTTTCATAAACTAGTAGCCCTGTGCCGTCGACTCTCGAATGTAAAGAACTAAATCAAAAAGGTCACCCACTTAGACCGATGTTCGTAGCCCAGCGTCGTCATAAAATCGGGTTGCAGACGAATGAAATGAAGTTTTTAACCATCGCACAGTCTATCGCACAGCCGTATCTAGAGGAAGAAGAGGCGTATCTGAAGAACAAAGAGACGTATCTGAAGAACGAAGAGACGTATCTGAAGAACAAAGAGTCGTATCTGAAGAACAAAAAGTCGTATCTGAAGAACGAGGAGACGTATCTGAAGAACGAAAAGACGTATCTGAAGAACGAAGAGACGTATCTGAAGAACGAAGAAGCGCATCTGAAGGCAATTCCAAAGGAGATTGCAATAACGGTAGATGATGAAGAAACTGAATCTAGCCAGCTTTCAATTGAAACCTCTGGTCTGACAGTCTACTATAAAATTGAGTAATTCCCTAAGAATTGTTGTTTAAAGTTAGCACCAGAGTTCAGGACAAACAGATAGAGAAATTAATAATCTCTCAATATCTGCAGAATTAGTATCACGATAATGTAACGATTAATCGTGACGAAAACATGAGCTACGGGGTAAGCAAAAAAAAAAAAACTGAAGATAAAAAACATTCAAATATTCGATAAAACTGCTAAAATAACACGATAAAGTGAAACTTTGTTCAGATAATAGTTATTTTGTCTTGTATTGTATTTGACGAAGTTATCTCATATGGATCTCTCCTCCGAAACAAGATGGTTCCTCCACATTTGAATTTCATTTTAATTTATTCATTCTAATTTATTTTATGTTGCTTCCAATAATTTCTACACATTTTACAGCTGAATTAAGCATTTCAGGTGTCTGTTTCTTTTACTGCTTTAAGAAGTTCTTCAATCACACTTACACTCTCCAGTACCCAGGCCGTACGACTCATCAAAAGGTGTACAGCAACAATTCAACGGCCATTAAAGACAAAACCAACCCAGCAGAGCAATTAGAGAAAATAAAATACAAATAATAATGAATAAGAAATACACTAAAACATACATTTTATAACATGTTAAATCAGTGTAATTTCATTGTTCAAGAAAAAATTCGAAGAAACTCTTACAAGAAACCCCAAGCAATGTCACTTCCCGATCAGTGCTTAAGTAATTTAATCAGCAATTTGAAACTTGATGACACATTTTCTAATCTTAAAAATCGGATGTGGGCAGCACATGGCTTTCCCTGCAGACTTATATTATCGTTCTCTATATTTTAATTAAATTTATTTCACTTTTAATTCAATTTTCGTTCTCATTCGGTAACCAGACTTATTTTCAAAGGTGACGTAGACAAAATACGGAAAACCAAAATATCTCGAGAACGGATAGACCTAGTGTAATGGGGTTGGTCTTATTATTATCGTCGTTAAAAGTTACGTATTAAACGAGCATTTAATGGATATATTTGAGTATACCTAGTTCTTTAGTTTAGATTTTGACGATTTTTGCGGACCATTTTGCAAAAAAAGGCAGGTTATTTTTTTCCGAATCATACTAAAATCTAATCAGCACCAGGGTAATCCAAAAGAGACTCATCTACCGAATTTTGTAAAATTCAGTGCAGTAGTTCTGCAGTTAGAGTGGATACAAGCTTTTGAGGGCCATTTCACAAAAAAAAGGCAGGTTCTTTTATTCCAAATCGTAACCAAAACTAATCAGAACCAAACTCGCTCACCAGTGACTTACCTACCAAATTTTGTGAAATTCGGTCCATTAGTTTTTTAGTTAGATTGGATAAAAAATCTGCCCAGACAGTCACACAGACACACAGACAGATAGTCACACAGGCAGACAGACAGACACACAGACACACAGACACACAGACACACACACAGACGTCACGCTAAAAATGGTTTTTTCGTATTCTAGAGGTCTTGAAACGTGTAGATCCATCGAAAATTCGAGTTGCGATTTTCGACATGATTCCAATACTTTCCCTATACATTACCATGTATTGCAGGGAAAGTAAAAAATCTGATGTGGGCAGCACATGACTTTCCCTGCAGACTTATATTAACGTTCTCCTTATTTTAATTAAATTTATTTCACTTTTAATTCAATTTTCGTTGTCATTTGAAAACTGGACTTATTTTCAAAAATGGTGTAGGAAAAATAAGAAAAACTAAAATATCTCGAGAACGGCTAGTCCTAGTGTAATGGGGTTGGTCTTACTCTTTTCTTCGCTAAAAATTACGTATTAAACAAGCATTTAATGGCTATATTTGAGCATACGTAATTTTTAAGTTTAGATTTTGATGATTTTTGCGAGCCATTTTGCAAAAAAAGACAGGTTATATTTTTCCGAATTATACCAAAATCTAATCAGCACCAGAGTGGCCTACAAGTGACATATCTACCAAATTTTGTGAAATTCGGTCCATTAGATTTTTAGTTAGAATAGATAAAATCTTTAGCGGGCCATTTCGCAAAAAAGGCGGGTTCTTTTACCCCGAGTTATACTCAAAACTAAGCAGCGCCAGATTCGTGCACAAGTGACTTACCTACCAAATTGTATGAAATTCGGTCATTTAGATTTTTAGTTAGAGTGGATATAAAATCTGCACAGACAGACAGACAGACACAGAGCCACACAGACACGCAGACACACACACAGACGTCACGCTAAAACTGGTTTTTTCGTATTCTAGAGGTCCTGAAACGTGTAGATCCGTCGAAAACTCGAGTTGCGATTTTCGACATGATTCCAATACTTTCCCTATACATTACCTTGTATTGCAGGGGAGGTAAAAAATCAGATATGGGCAGCACATGACTTTCCCTGCAGATTTATATTAACGTTCTCTTTATTTTAGTTAAATTTATTTCACTTTTAATTCAATTTTCGTTCTCATTCGGTAACAGGACTTATTTTCAAAGGTGGCGTAGAGAAAATACGGAAAACTAAAATATCTCGAGAACGGCTAGTCCTAGTGTAATGGGGTTGGTCTTATTATTTTCGTCGTTAAAAATTACGTATTAAACGAGCATTTAATGGATATATTTGAGTATACCTAGTTCTTTAGTTTAGATTTTGGCGATTTTTGCGGGTCATTTTGCAAAAAAAGGCAGGTTATTTTATTCCGAATCGTACCAAAATCTAATCAGCACCAGGGTAACCCACATATGACTCATCTACCGAATTTTGTAAAATTCAGTCCAGTAGTTTTTCAGTTAGAGTGGATACAAATTTTTGCGGGGCATTTCGCAATGAAAGGCGGGTTCTTTTATTCCAAATCGTACCCAAAACTAATCAGCACCAGCCCCGCCCACAAGTGACTTACTTACAAAATATAGTGAAATTCGGTCCATTAATTTTTTAGTTAGAGTGGATACAAAATATGCACAGACAGACAGACACACAGACAGACAGACACACAGTCACACAGACACACACACAGACGTCACGGTAAAAATGGTTTTTTCGTATTCTAGAGGTCTCGAAACGTGTAGATCCGTCGAAAACTCGAGTTGCGATTTTCGACATGATTCCAATACTTTCCCTATACATTACCATGTATTGCAGGGAAAGTAAAAAGTGTGGATTTGATTTTAAACTTATTTAAACAGTTAGTAAATAGGCCGTGTCCTGTAAAGAAGTCAATTAAATATTTGTTAAGGATTAATAATAGTTAGTCAAAATAGAAAGAAAAGGCTTAATGTAAATAGGTTTATTTCGATAAAACGAGGTATTTAAAAATCTGTCATTCATTAATTTTTCTAATTTTACTTTCCCTGCAATATATGGTAATGTATAGAGAAAGTTTTGGGATCATGTCGAAAATCGCAACTCGAGTTTTCGACGGATCTACATGTTTCGAGACCGCTAGAATACGAAAAATCTATTTTTAGTGTCTGTCTACGTGTCTGTGCAATGTATGTATCTACTCTAATTCAAAAACTAATTGACCGAATTCCATAAAACTTGGTAGGTAAGTCACCTGGATGTGACCCTGGTGCTGATTAGTTTTTGGTACAATTCGTAAAAACAGAACATGCCTTTTTTTGCGAAATGCCCCTTAAAAATTTCATTTATGTTCTAGCTAAAATACTAATTTACCAAATTTCACAATATTTGGTAGATAAGTTACTTATGGAACACTATGTTGCTGATTCGATTTTGGTACGATTCGGAAAATAACTACCTGCCTTTTATTACGAAATGGCCTTCAGAAATCGCAAAAATCTAAAAAAAAAAAAAAAAGAAAATAATACGTATGCTGAAATGTATCAATTAAATTCTTGTTTAATTCGCAAATTTTGACGAGGAAAAGAATATAACATACTCCATTATACTTTAGGACTAACCGTTCTCAAGATATTTGTGATTTCTTGCATTCTTGTTACGCCGCTAACGGAAAAATGTACAATTGCCAAATAAAAACAAAAATTGAATTAAAAATCTGATGTCGACAGCACATGACTTTCCCTGCAGGCTCAAATTCATATATTTTTTTCTTTAATAATTCATTAAATTGAGTTTAATTGCACAAAATAACACTAAATTTGCATTTTTAATTCAATTTCTGTTTTCATCTGGTAATTAGACATTTTTCTAAAAGTGTCATAACTAAATGCGAAGAATCTCAAATATCTCGAGAACGGTTAGTCCTAGAATATAGAGTTGTTCTTATTATTTTCCTCATCAAAAATTACGTATATAAAACAAGCATTTAATTTATATATTTGAACATACGTACCTTTTTTTAGAATTTCTGATTTTTGAGGGCCATTTCGTAAAAAAAGGCAGGTTGTTCTTTTCCGAATTATACCAAAATCCAATCAGCACCAAAGTATCCCCCAAGTAACTTACCTATCAAATTTTGTGAAATTTGGTTAATAATACTTTACTTGGAGTGGATACATGACATTATATACATATATATATATATATATATATATATATATATATATATATATATATATATATATATATATATATATATATATATATATTATATAAATATATATATATATATATATCAGAAAATGTAATAATAAAAATAATTAATTCAAGTAATCGTGAAATATTAACATCACCATAGAAGCAAAACCACGGCCATAATGCCGAAAATAGTAATTAACCGAAACATATATATATATATATATATATATATATATATAAATATATATATATTTGTATATATATACATATATATATATATATGTATATATATATATATATATATATATATATAGTATATATAATTCATAAATTATGTGCCTCTAAAAACTAAAAGCACAAAGTTATAGAACATGATATCATGTGTGGTTTCTTACCCTAGACTCTGAGGGTGTTTGTCAGACATTATTTCAGTCTATCAGACATTATCGATTAAAATAACAAACTTTAATATAATACTTCAACTACTTTGTTATAAACTTTATCTAATAATAAAATATGCTATAAACGAGACACTCAAAATCCAATTAAATTTAAAAAGCTATTATAATTCAGATTACCGGCAAAATTATAGGGGACTGTAAAGTTTCAAAACTTCTTGAACAAATTAATTTAAGTGATATCTCAATTTTCTTCCAGTTGGATGCATAATCGAAATATTAATTTAAGTGAAACCTGCATTTCTGATAGTTATGAAAGTATGAAAATGTTATTTGTAAAGTGTATAATTAACCAATAAAGGGAAATTCATTGAATTGCTCTAAGATTATGAAAGTAGGTTTTTGGACAAGTTAAATTATGAGACAAATAATTAAATTCGGTGGCCAACGGCTGTACCGTGCTGAAAACACCGGTTCCCGTTAGATCACAGAAGTTAAGCAGCATTGGGCGCGATTAGTATTTGGGTGGGTGACCACCTGGGAACACCGCGCACTGTTGGCTCATTTCAGTCGACGTGGTGGCCGAACGGTCAAGGTGAGCGTTTCCGGCTATTGATCGGAAACCACGTTGTGGGTTCGAGTCCCACGTAAGGCAGGGATGTTTGTGTTGTTGGGCGCAATGTTTTCACACCCCCACTGGTGCAACGTCAATTTGGTGCAACTGGGGCAACGTCATTTGACAGCTAAGAGGTTCACTGTTCCGGCCGATGTATAGGCGAAGATGAAAGAGTCATTGCCTAGCCATTGGAAAAAAAAATAATTAAATTCGCGAATAGAAAAATATCAGCTTGCGAAATTTTAATTTACCAGCCTCTAATTATCGAATTATTTTCTTACACAATAAAAGAAAATGTTTGTCTTTCTGCGTGCGTCTCATCTGTAGCGGGAAATCTGCGCTACAAAATTCGGCACTGGGTTATCTGAACTCCCTTTACAACAGACCTCGGTGAGATTTTTTTTTCAAGTTCGAATACGTTTTTAATATTTTTTTATGTTAAGCCGCAATTTTAAGCTAATCTGTCACAAAATGGTTCCTTAGTGATCAAAAATGTTATCATCAGGTTTCAATCTTAATCTTTGGAAACATCGTAAAAAGTTCTTTCGGACGAACTTTGAACAGAATCCCTAAAACATTCCTTATAATAAAACAAGATGTCTGTGTGCCTATCTATGCAGTCTGTAGTAGGAAATCTAAGCGTCGTGCGTCCCTAAAATTTAGTGCACAGATACTTCTCAGCATACACAGGTGTACTTTGGCATTATTTTTTCTAAAATTCGAATACGCCTTTTAGTTATTTTATGTTAAAGCACAATTTTAAGCTATTCTGACACAAAATGGTTCCTTAGTGATCGAAAGTGTTATCATAAGGTTTCAATCTTAATCATCGAATGATCGAAAAATATTATTTCGGACGAACTTTGAATAGAATCCGTGTAATTAATCCGCACTTAATAAAACAAGATGTCTGTGTGTTTATTTATGCAGTCTGTAGTAGGAAATCTAAGCGTCATGCTACCCTGAAATTTGGTACCCTTGTACTACTCAACATACACAGGTGCACCTCTGCATTATATTTTCTAAAATTCGAATTAGTATTTCAGTTACTTCACTTCAGCAATTTTCACTCAAATCTGCTACTTAAAGATCAAAACTATTATCACAGAGTTTCCATCTTAACACCATCGTGGAGATCAAAACATTTTAATTCAAACAAACTATATATTATTAATAGACGAATTTTCGTGAATTTATAAAATATATACTTTTCGTGTGTTGAAAACGTCTTCGACTTTTAAAATGCGATATAAAAAATTGGCTGGTAATCCGATTTCTATAATTTAACAGGTGTTCCTTTAAATATTACACACTACATAAAAATAAAATATTCTGAAATCATTCGTTCATCTATATATATAAAGAAAAGTTTGTATGCATGTATGTATGTATGATCCAACATCACGGGAGAACGGTTGAACCGAATTTGTTGAAATTTGGTGGGTAGTCTTGAAATAGTCTCACTTAAAATTTAGTTGATGTTTCGAGTTTCTACAACCAGGCGTTCTCGAAATATTAGTGAAAAACGAAACTTTTGTTTGTCTCATCATCACGGGGAGAACAGCTGCACCGAATTTAATGGAATTTTGTGGGGAGTTTTGAAATATCCCTCCATAAATTTAGTTCAGGTTTCGAGTTTCTAAGACCAGAGATTGTTGAGATATTAATGGAAAACGAAACTTTTTCCTAGGAGTTCTACTCTCTAACTCCATGATTCCCAACAAAAGAGGTTATATATTTTTGGTTTAAAACATGAAAGTCAATTAAATATCTGAGTTTTGTGGAAGTTTATTGAACGTATTAGTCACTTTTGAAAATTGCAGGTTTGAAATATGAATTTAAATGGAAACTTTATCATCATGGTTTATTTTTTACAGGCTTACTCAACAACGAAAAGTATTGAGAAATCAAAATGGTTATTTAATTATCAGCATTTTGTGAGGATTAATTGTTATTTAATTATCAGCATTTTATATCACGACAAGTCATATGACTCTGCAGTGCCGTTAATTACTCGCTGGAATTTCTGAACTACCTTGAGCCACCTGGAATGCCTTCTCATATCTTGAAGTTAAAGAAAGGATCACCAATAATGCTTCTGAGCAATCTGGACCCACCAAAACTATGCAATGGAACCCGGTTCTGTGTCAAAAAAATATTACCAAATGTCATCGAAGCCACGGTATTACCGGGAAAGGCAAAAGGAGAGGACGTATTCATACCTTGTATACCGTTGATACCAACGGACCTACCATTTAGCTTCAAACGAGTCCAGTTCCCAGTTAGACTGACATTTGCCATGACCATCAACAAAGCTCAAAGACAAGTTTGCAGGCGTGAATTTAGAAAGTTCTTGCTTCTCTCATAGCCAATTGTATATGGCTTCCTCAAGAGTAGGAACTACACAAAATTTGTATGTTTTAGTTTCGGGAGGGGGGGGGGAATACAAAAATGTGGTTTACAAGCAAGCATTGAAGTAAAACCTAACAAATTAGGATAATGTCATTTAATTTGTTAACATTTGCATTGTTGCCTAGCGCTTAGGAGTCATTTTAGCTTTCTTTCCAAACTGTGCATATTTCAAACTGTACATATTGACTGTACATCAATTGTGGACAACTAATAATCACATTCCGAGACACTACCCGGAGGGCCTAGCTACGAAGGGAGTGCCGGAAGAAGCTATGACTTGTATAATGCAATGATTTTTTTACTTCTTTCAGAGTGAAAAACAATGTATAAGATTCACGACCCTATATGTTCCGGTGTAATTTTTATCAGAGTTTTGCATTGTAAATCCCCAGCAACGTCGGGTAATTGCTCCTAGTTTTTTATAATTTTTATAAAAGAAATCTTTTAGATTGTAGATGCCAGGCGGTAATTTCTCCCTTCGTTTCGGCGACTGCGCATGTACTTCAATTTTTCTCTTTTAAAGAAAGGTTTTCCATCTGAACATTTTTCTTTCTTTCTGCTTAGTCGCACGGAATCAGACAAATTTTGAAATTAGAAAGAAATAAAGAGATAAGTTGGGATGGGGTCGTTGCACCGATTGTACACGTATTGTATACAATTTTCAATTTTATTTATATGAATACATTTTTTTTTGTTATTTTTTTAGATTAATAGATCCAATTTATCCCTACTTTAACTCTCATGCAATACTAGGTACATTTTCTAATGCATAATAAAAGAAGATGTATATGTATGTGTATATGTCTGGCTGTGCGGTCCGTTGTGTAAACTTTAAATATCTTGTTACTATTATATCTTTTTAATATATAATAATAATATATTTTAATATATTTTTAATATATATCATATAATATTTAATATGATTAATATGAAATAATATCAAACTTACGGACCTATTGACCAGTTTCCCTACGTGTACAAATATGTACTCTACATGTAATTAAATGGAACTTTCCTAAAAATAAAAACATTAAAAGTAAAAGAGAGAACACAGATTTTAGGTTTTCAAAATCTAACGTTTATTAAAATTTTAAACTTCATTTTTAAAATAATTTTCAAAACATTTTACATCTCATTAACTAACAAATCAAATAAACAACTTAAATAATAAATGGAATGGCCGGTCGTATAGTGGTAGTAAAAACGTTAGAATATTAAATTTTAAAGTTAACAATATTAAACTTATACAACTATTTATCAAAACTAAAATTTGGAATAAAAAGAACATAAGTTAGCCAAAAGGGAAATTTAGAACAAAAGTTAAAAAGATAACCACAGGATTCGCAACTTAAAATATATAAGTGAAAGGGGTCTTAGTCATGCTAATTTAACTTAACTTTAAATTTTGCAAAAGAATAAAATTACTGAAAAGATATCACCCATAAACGGGAAAACGCTGAACGGCAGAATAAAGTCCCGAGGACGAAATTGATGTCAGTCATCATCAGCTTGGGTGCAGTCCCTTCCTGCTCCAGAAGAGGCCAAACGGAGAAGTACCTCCCGTAGGTGCATCGGTACATCAAGTGAGTCCAACCATTCAAGTGGAATATGGTGTTCCAAAACTTTGGACCAGCCAAAGAATTCCAATATTCTAAACAATAAATTTTGAAATGGTACCTTCAACATAACAACCAATAAATACAATCATCAAATTCATCACCATCTCCTCCTCTACAAAGAAAACAAATATTCGAAGCATAATTTTCAATTTAAATAATAATATCAAAGTTGGCTCAAGTTACAAACAAAAAAAAATTTGTGGAATATTTACCCCCAAAATAACAAATTCAATTCCCTAACAATTTGGAACTGAACACAAATTTAACCGACTTGTTTACAAATTATACTATAAACTGATTACTTGGCAAATTAGATCGTTCAAAATACAAATATACATAAAAATGACCTTATGCATCATTTTACACCAATATCAATAAACGCGATTCTACTAATTATTGTGCAACATCTTGCACTCTCAACAACAATAAACTCAAATATCATAACTGCAACTCTGGAAATCTCAAAAAATTCTCATAAAAATAAAAAAAATTAAGACAAGGGGCCGAGGGTTGTGAGTCCTCTCAAAGGTTGTGAATCTTTTTTGAACCCAAAAAAATAGCACAAAAATATCCATCAAGTATAAGTAGTACATTTAAATTCACTAACTGCCAAGTGTATCACATTACTTTAACCAAAATACCAAAGAAAAATCAAATTACAAATCCCCATTTAAATTTCAAAACCAAAAGAACTCAAATTGCATTGCACAATTTTAAATATTCCACTTAAAAAAAATTTAATTCTCCTATAAATAAAATAAATTTTTCCACTTTAACGACCAAAAAAAAATTTTAAAGACAGTATAAAAAATATCAGATTCAGAATTAAGAACAAACAAACTGATTTTATCACCACTCTATTTGAGTGTGAAAACCAAACACATGATCAATGTGAAGAACAAGATAACTCAAGTTGATATTTATGTCACACTCATATTGGAGTGTAAAAAACACCTGCATTACCCAATTTTTCAATTAATCACCAGTATTTCATCATCTACATTCACATATCAGTGAGTATTTAAATCTCAATTCCAAATCAGAACATACAAAATTCTAAGTCGAAAAACTACTGCTTTAATTCTATATAATTTAACTTAATAAAAAAAAATATTCTCATGTTAAATTTACTCAATTAATTTCACTCTATTTCATCAAAACAATTTTAAGTGCTGCTGGGAGCGTGGGTTACAGGAACAACAAAATAAAAAAAAATTTGTTAATGAGATGGGATTAGAACAAAAATGTAAATTCTACAAAGGTGCGTTCTCGCATGCCTATAATCTCTTGAATTTATGAATTAAATGCAATTTTACACTACTTCAAATTATAAAATTCAAATCAAATTAATTTACATTAAGGAATGCTTAAATAAAAATTCTAAATGAAAAAGTCAAATTCAAAAGTTTCCTCAAAAAATTTTAAATGAAAATATTTAAATTAATCCTAAAATTTTAATCAAAATATTAAAATAAATTCCTCTAATTTAAATCAAGAGCATTCTAAAACATCCTGCCTTACTTTAAGAACATATTAAAATCTCAACTGTAATCACTTTTAGAATAAACAGGCATGGAATATATTTTACTGAAATTTCATTTTTAAGAACAAAATTATTAAGAACATCTATTACAGTTAGCATGAATAAGCCCCTAGACTGGTCAAACGGCGCCAATTGTTGGGGGGTTTTACTGCATTTATGATATACTAAAGCATTCTAACATTCTAAATCATTCTGACTACTGAAAAACTGTTTCCTAAAACCTGCAAAAGTTCTTAAACTCCTAAAGTTCCTCTCAAAATAAATCTGAAAATGCTTCTAAAATACACTGAAATTTGTAAAGTTCCTCAAAGTTAAATCTGAAAACATTCTAGAAATATAACTGAATTCTTAAATAAACAGAAAGTGGACCTATTGACCAGTTTCCCTACGTGTACAAATATGTACTCTACATGTAATTAAATGGAACTTTCCTAAAAATAAAAACATTAAAAGTAAAAGAGAGAACACAGATTTTAGGTTTTCAAAATCTAACGTTTATTAAAATTTTAAACTTCATTTTTAAAATAATTTTCAGAACATTTTACATCTCATTAACTAACAAATCAAATAAACAACTTAAATAATAAATGGAATGGCCGGTCGTATAGTGGTAGTAAAAACGTTAGAATATTAAATTTTAAAGTTAACAATATTAAACTTATACAACTATTTATCAAAACTAAAATTTGGAATAAAAAGAACATAAGTTAGCCAAAAGGGAAATTTAGAACAAAAGTTAAAAAGATAACCACAGGATTCGCAACTTAAAATATATAAGTGAAAGGGGTCTTAGTCATGCTAATTTAACTTAACTTTAAATTTTGCAAAAGAATAAAATTACTGAAAAGATATCACCCATAAACGGGAAAACGCTGAACGGCAGAATAAAGTCCCGAGGACGAAATTGATGTCAGTCATCATCAGCTTGGGTGCAGTCCCTTCCTGCTCCAGAAGAGGCCAAACGGAGAAGTACCTCCCGTAGGTGCATCGGTACATCAAGTGAGTCCAACCATTCAAGTGGAATATGGTGTTCCAAAACTCCGCGAAAAGAACACTCCCAAGGCCTGATCTGCACAAAAACGGGCAGCTCCTTCACATCATAAAATTCTCAGCCGAGAGTAGCAGAGCGCCAGTGGACATCGCTCGGAACAAAAGAACAGACAGCTCCATCATCAAAACCGTGAAGTAAACAATTGGAGGTCCGGTCCTAAGACTCGGAAAATTTAAACTACTCAGTTCACTATGAAAGAACAAATCTGACCTCCGGAAGTAAACAACTATTCCAAAGGCGCCGACGATACTTCAGTAGACATCAATCACTTCGCTCGCAACGTCATTTCAAGTAAAAAAAACACTCTGATATCAGGATTCCACACACATTTACAGGCAGGCCGGGAAATAAGGCGTTCGTTCCTCAGAACGCATTTCGCTCGGCTCGCGCCGAGGCGCTGAAAACAACAACTCTATAAGACTACATTTTAGTTCCAATCAAAAGAGCAAAAGAGCAAAGAGCAAAGAGAGCGAAAAAACGCGCGATTTTACTTATATACTGCGAAACATCGCTGCCACAGATTGTAAACAAAATTATCGATGAACGATAAAATAATTAATGACAGACGATTTTAATATTACGATCAACCAATTAAAAAACTCGAAACGTTAAAGAAGAGAAATGGAATTTTAGAGCAGACGAAAATTAAAAAGAAATGAAGTGAAACGATTTGGAAAATACGAATTCGGCAATAATTTAAATATGGACGATTCTGAAATATTTAAAAAGCTGAAAATAGAATAAAACTGTAAAATTGCGATGAATTAACCAATTTTTAACCGAGGGTAATAAATTAGGAATCAAATTAAAGGGAATAAAAAGGGCAATAAATGGAATTGCAAATTAGCAAATTTAAATAAATTTAAATTGCTAAAACCTAAAAAGAACGAACTTTTGCCGTTTTTAACACAAAACCTATGGAATACAATATATTTGAACAGAAGAATATCAAAACCTAAACAATTGGAAAATGGATAACTAAAAGAGAATGGCTATGTAAATAAGACCCCTGAACACATTTAAACTAAAAACAAAATACCTAAAATTGTTAAATATCCAAAAGTATAACCCAACACAATACTAGGTACATTTTCTAATGCATAATAAAAGAAGATGTATATGTATGTGTATATGTCTGGCTGTGCGGTCCGTTGTGTAAACTTTAAATATCACACGGCCATGAAAAATTTTTACATAGTTACTTCAGAACTCGAAAAGGTGGACCTCGGCGATGATTTTTTTTTTTAATATTTGAATAAGTTTCTTTATTTATGTTATCTTTTAGCAAGATTTTCAGCAATTTTCAAACAAATAGGTTCCTTAGCAACCGAAAAAATCTTGATACTATCGGAAAGATCAAAAGGCGTTCTTTCCAATGGTGTTTGGACAGAATTCATACTACGATTCCTTCATATTTACTATTATTAAATGCATTGAAATTTGGAAGTTTTGGGCTACCTGTTACGTATTTCACAGCATCCAAAACAGTAGCATTAGCACAAATATATAGTTCTGCAAACTGTGTGTTGCTATTTTGATCAGTGGACGTTTGTGCGCATGCGTGGCAAAGTTTTGCGCATGATTATACATGCATTGAAACCAAAGGATTTAGATTGAAACAAAAGGTGGAAATGATTTTATTTCAAAGCATGTAATTTGGCAATAGTATTATCTAAATATGTATTATTTACCTAGTTAGCGCTCAGTTGGGGCTCGAACAACGGCTGTTAATTCAATCAGTGATATATGAAAAATGATTGATTGGTATCACTAACACCATGTTACGTATACATTCGAAGTCAAATAGTCGTAAATTAAAAAAAAATGATTAAAAATATATTTTTAATTAATTATTAAAAAAATAAATAAACAAAATTATTATTCCTTAGAACAGATATATGATACTGTCATAAACTCAAAATTTAACAACTGTCATTGGGAATAAACGGTATCAACACTAATTGAAAATTACACATAGCCTAAAGCTGTGATACAAAGGCCGTTTAAATATGTGTATATATCTACTGCCCCAAACCATAACGCAGAAATTTATATTCAAACAATTGATTGCTTGAACACGAAGTCTGGTTATCTCATAAATCCAATTCGTCAACATATAGTGCAGTTGACAAATCACAAATGAGGAGATTTGATGAAAACTAAGATACTTGTAAGAAAAACAGAATTGTACTTAACAGGAAGTCTATCAAATTTGCCACCAATGTGCCATTAAAGTCGGTCAACTTGTCAAAATATGCACTCAAATCCGATAATTACTGAAACCAAAATTTTTTTTCGTTCTGCATAAAATCTTCAAAATAGAAGCATACGATACACGTTAAATACGGCGATATATATTAGTAGATCCGTACACGATGTACAGTATTCTATTGTAAGAGCTCAACATAAAGATGTACAGTGATGTTTCAATCAACAGTGGGATTACATTTTAGGTTCATCTATATTTCAGTGACTATTTCCGAAAGATTAAAAGTGATTGCAGCACCCTTAGCGGAGAATGAAGGAAGTCATAAACATGAACGCAGCAACTAAATAAGACCAAACTGTCAATTACAAAGATGTAATGCATTGTATAAGTTGCAATACATTTATAATAGGAATCGACATTTGAAACGTAGAAGAGCGTATTAGAAGGCAGTAAAGATCTGTCTTACTTCACTGATCGATTTAATAGCATTCCTTCAACAGTCAATGATAAGATGTTTGTGATGTTGTTGGTAGTTCTTTCAGTTCTCAAGTTTTGGCATTGAACTCATGCATCATCAGATCTGCATGTGTCGTTCTTCCTTCTAAGCTGGGAAGATGGAGAAGATTTGTCGCACTAGCCAAACAAAACATTACAATAATTAAGAACATTATCATAATTTTTACGCACTGATTCATCCGTTACCATACTATGGTACCGTTACCGTTACCATACACATTTCTGGTAGGTCGGACGGTCTGGGTCTCAACAACAACAACACTGATTCATCCATAAAAAGACATTGGTTTCAAAATCAGTAGTGTAGAATTTCCAATAAATACCGGATGCGACTATCAGAATAATTAATTACATCAAAGGTAGGCCTCGAGGCTGGTCTATTTTTCTATAGAAGCTATCCACGCATTTTCTATTGCACTCGACAAAAATGACAATATATCATGATTTGCCTTTGATATCATGCATCATCACATCCTCTCTTCTATGTTGGGAAGATGGGGAAGAATCGTTGCACTGGCCATCCGAAGAAGTTTGTCACTCTATATTTACACACTGTTTCACCTCCCTTCTGGTAGGTTGGACGGTCTGGGTCTCAACAACAACAACAACGCTGTTTCATCTACAGATAGACCCGCAATACAAAATCAGAAGTGCCTTATTTTCAAAAAATGCTAGATTTGGCAAACAGAGTAGTTAATTACATCAAAAGTAGACCATTCAAATCGAGATTTCTTCTGTACATTCTGTATTTCTTGGAGGCTACTCACATACAGCTTCTAACTCACATAAAAGTGACTTCTTGAGGCGAATGCTTTTGAAGCGCTGTGAGCTTAAAGAATGATTACTTCATGTCTAATTTGTCTGAGCTGACTGACCTACTTAATTATGAGATCGACGATTTGCATTCTTAACTGATAATTTCCAAGAAATTTAAAGATGTTAACAAGAATGTCTAAAAGGAAAATTAGTCTTTTAAGAAAAAATAGCACTATGGGGAACCAGGAAAAAAATCCAGAACAGTGCTGAAATGGGTGCAAAATTTTCGGACAAAATTGGTACATACTGAACACATACTAGACAAAAATTTCGTTGAATTACGGTAAACGGTACAGCACCAGCTAAGTTCTGTTAAAAAAGATTAAGGTTAGTTAAAGATTAAGTAAAATGTTTAAGGTTAATTAAAAGGTTTTGACGTACATTATGAACACGAGTCATCAAGAGGTTTCCACACCCTTCTGTATCTAAGTGATGTATCTGAACCTCTGTCATCTGAGAATCACCATTTCACTCAGATGAGTGAAATGGTTATTTCTGAATTTTCTGATGTGAGGCAGGTGTCATAAGACAAGACGTTTTTAAGTTGGTTTATTTTTCCCCTGCTAATTTTTTAATGTATTAATGCGTCAAAGATAGTACAGTACATATAGTTTTTCTATGAAATTTCCAGTTTTGCACCTAATCTTAAGGCAAATTATAACGTTAGAATTTCATTATTCGTCATGTTGAATATCCCATTGCCATTCGTTTGAAAAATACAAAAATTTCTCACCTCAAATATTTTAAATAACTAAAAACTCTCAAATGTCGTATCTATCAGTTTATTTTGTTCAGTTTTTCTTTCAAATAGAGTAACTTGAACTTAAATTTTTTAAGTTACACAGTTCAAATTCGGCGTTCTGAGCATCTTGCAGCAATATGTAAAGACAAACTTTTAAAATTCAAATTTTCCAAATTTTATGAAACCTTAATTACTATTCGAAAGCTCGGAAATTTTGTATTTATAATCTATTTAAAGGCCTGATATACCATAAAATATCTTATAACACACATGTTCCGTAACTTTACAAAACGTTTCAGCTGCAAAAATTATTAAGTTAATGAAATGTTGTTAAATTTAACAAATTTAGCAAATTGACCTCTTTCATTCAAAGCAATTATTTTTCAAAAATGGATGCATTGAAAGGATTTGGGGGTGATGAAACTTGAATTGCATATATATTGCATCTATATATATCGTTATTAAATTTGCCAAGTGTGTTATGAAATACATCCAACAAATTTTCCTCTATATACTTTTCACTCATGAAGTTTGATAAAATTAGCAATTACCCTTACCCCCAATCATTTTAATGTTTGACACTCTGTAAAGCTTATGAACTTGGCTTTTTATACAAATTTGATTTTTAGCGGATTCGTTTTACAAAGTATTTCACAGTTGAGTAAAAACACTAAAAACTATTTTCCGTTTTTTGACGTATCTTCCTCAAATTGGTAAGAGGTACTTTGTGCTAAATACATGCGTTCACAGAATGTCTTATTACAAAAGAAGATGACCTGATGAAAATCAGAAACGTCAGAGAAGTAAAACTTCTGAATTGATCAGCAAATATGATTTCTTATTACAAGAGAAAATGACCTGATGGGAATTATAAATATCAGATGACTGAAACTGCTGCAGTGATCAGCAAATATGTCCACATTTTGATTGTCCCTCCGACAAGATTACCTCATCATCGCAATTAAGACACTTAAAGCAGTCCTTCTTTTTTAATATCGCATCTATGGCAGATAAATTTAGTGAAGAACTGAGTAAACATAAATAAATAAAGATTACTTGGGCCATAGTAAGAAATTATAACATTTAAGAACACTTACAATTTATTATTCTTTAATAGAAAACTGGAAAAACGTTTAAAAATCATAAATTGAAAGGCAAATGTTGTTATAAAAATTCCATTGGAGAGATATGTCTTATGAAACATAAAATTAACTGGGGAAACATAATTTAATAAGATAACTGGTATTTTGAAAGGAAATTAAAGTAATATATATGAAAGCAATGAATATCGATATTAATATTTTATTTAATAAAGAAATGAAAATGTAATTTATTTATGAATATTCTATTTAATTTATTACTTTCTTTATATACTTAATGTAGAGTTCCTTATATACATAATGGAAAGTATTTTGACGGTGTTGAAAATTCGAATTCGAGTTTTCGATGGGAGAGCATATTTCAAGCATACCTGATCACGAATTGAACATGTTTTAGGTGATGTCTGTCTGTGTGTGTGTGTGTGAAAGTATGTGTGTATGTGTGTGTGCCAGTGAGTCTGTGGAGACGATATCTCAGGAATGAAAGGAGCGGTTCGAATGAAATTTGGTACAAGAATCACAATCCATAAATACTGGAAGCCTATTGTTTTTAAACACAATCGAATCCTCAGAACCCCCCTATATTTTCGAGTAACATTTTGAAAAAAATTATCAAAAAATCAAAACCTTTAATATAGTTACGCAAATATACATCTCTTATGTAATTCTTCCTTAGAAAACAATTGACATAAACTGTAGGACGCTAGCATTAACCGTTCTCGAGATATTGCACATTTTTCAAATAAATTTTTCAAAAAATCACGTAAAATTAAAAAAAATATTAACTGTCGATAAACATGTTCACTCTTCATATATAATATCATACCATAAATTTGGTGATATCATTCTCGTGGATCTAACTCGTTTCATTCACGGGAAAAGATACTTTGAATAATACTTTTGTATTTCAACGCCAATAGTCATTTATCTGCTGTAAGAATAACTTTTTTCTCCGTCCATAACGCTTGGCAAGATTTTGGCGAAGAATTTGGCGGAATGTCGCCAACTTGGCGACTTTTAAAATGTTGCCAAATTAACGAAAATCTCGTCAAATGGATAAAAATGACGCTACATCAATGAAAATTACGAATAATTGAAGAAAATTCACTATCTTGGGAAGAATATAAGTATCTACTATAAGAATACCATTTTTTTAACTGTAAAAATAGTAAATTAATTGCATTATATAACGAAAGTTATGTGCTGCTCACATCAGATTTTTTTTCTTTAGTACGAAAGCTGTAAAACATTTAAAACGATCTAAATAAAAACACGTATTGCTATAGAAATTCAATCAAATAAAAGTGTTTCATACAAGAAAAAATTTCAAGAAAAACTGAGGAAACTTAATTTAATAAAGATAACTAGTACCATACTAGGAAATTAAAATAAACTATTAATATATTTTTCACACTTTAGATATCCCTGATTGATCGCTTTATTGAAGAAATAAATTGATTTTTCAAAACCAATTTTATACTGTGTCAACTAAAGAAAATACTTTAGTTCGTTCAATCTAAAAGTGAACAGGCGTCCAAGATTTTTGTAATCTCTTAATTAAACCTATTAATCTTGTTCATCACTTTCAGAAGGGGGAAACAACGGGTATTCCATTAGAGTTAACTTAATTAAGCTCGCATTCATTTGACCGCACATAGAGCAAAATAGAATCAGAGAATATCCTTGATTAAGATGAATACTTACAAATTTCTCAATTTGAGAGTTTCCCAAACAGAACATTGTGGAGGAAACATAAAATGTAGGTTAACAATTAATTTGGTCTGGGAATTTAGTTATAAATATTTATGTTCTTTCAAATAGATCTGTCTGTAAATTATTCTATATAATACTGAATCAATAATAATTTTACACTGTTGATGATATTAAATGCTACTAAAGATATTAAAAGTGCTTTAAAGGCTGAAAATATTATAAAAGACAGAAATATGCATGGACAGATATAGATGGACGGATTAATATTTTGTCCATTTATTTCGAAAAGTCTTAGAATATAATTTTCTGTTGCAAACCAGACTGAAAATTTATAAAAAAATTCGGAATTAATAGAAATTTTGAGAAAATCAAACTTTTTTCGTACTTTTTTCTTTAGTACGAAAGCTGTGAAACATTTAAAGCGATCTAAATAAAAACACGTATTGCTATAGAAATTCAATCAAATAAATGTGTTTCATACAAGAAAAAATTTAAAGAAAAGCTGAGGAAACTTAATTAAATAAAGTTAACTACTACCATACTAGGAAATTAAAATAAACCATTAATATTTATTTCACTCTTTAGATATCCCTGATTGGTCGTTTTATTGAAGAAATACATTGATTTTTTAAAACCAATTTTATACTGTGTCAACTAAAGAAAATACTTTAGTTCGTTCAATCTAAAAGTGAACAGGCGTCCAAGATTTTTGTAATCTCTTAATTAAACCTATTAATCTTGTTCATCACTTTCAGAAGGGGGAAACAACGGGTATTCCATTAGAGTTAACTTAATTAAGCTCGCATTCATTTGACCGCACATAGAGCAAAATACAATCAGCGAAAATCCTTGATTAAGATGAATACTTACAAATTTCTCAATTTGAGAGTTTCCCAAACAGAACATTGTGGAGAAAACATAAAATGTAGGTTAACAATTAATTTGGTCTGGGAAATTTAGTTATAAATATTTATGTTCTTTCAAATGTATCTGTCTGTAAGTTATTCTATATAATACTGAATCAATAATAATTTTACACCATTGATGATATTAAATGCTACTAAAGATATTAAAAGTGCTTTAAAAGCTCAAAATATTATAAAAGACAGAAATATACATGGACAGATATAGATGGACGGATTAATATTTTGTCCATTTTATTCGAAAAGTATTAGAATATAATTTTCTATTGCAAACCAGGCTGAAAATTTATAAAAAATTCGGAATTAAAAGAAATTTTGAGAAAATCAAACTTTCACTGCACAGAGTGTTTCATGGAGAGGGTTTGGAAGGAATGCAAAATCATTAGTTGCCCTTAGAAGAAAAGCAAAATATGAAAAATAATCAGCAAACATGCGAAAATTTAGCTATGATAATTGCGGGGAGATCACATTAATCATTCTCTGACCATTATCTTTATTGGCAGTTATATTAAGGTTTTTCTGTTGACTAACAGTTTATTACGCATTTCGGTTCGACAGACCAATCAGAAGCCAAACTGCGGATTCAATATTAGGACAGGTTCTATGTTTAGATCAGACTGGTTTTTGCAGGGGAATTCATGCCGAGCATGATTGACTTCACTTTTTTTTACTTTTCCTGCAATACATGGCGAAGTATAGGAAACGTATTGGAATCATGCCGAAAATCGTAACTCGAGTTTTCGACGGATCTACACGTTTTAAAACCTCTAGAATACGAAAAAAACCATTTTTAGCGTGACGTCTGTGTGTGTGCCTGTGTGTCTGTGTATCTGGGCAGATTTTGTATCCACTCTAAGTAAAAACTAATTGACCGAATTTCATAAAATTTAGTAGGTAGGTCACTTATGGGTGAATCTAGCGCTGATTAGTTTTGGGTACGATTGGAGATCAAAGAACCCGCCTTTTTTTGCGAAATGTTCCTCAAAAGCCAGTATCCACTCTAGTTGAAAAACTAATGGACCGAATTTCACAAAATTTGATAGATAATTCGCTTGTGGGTTACTCTGGTACTGATTAGATGCTGGCTCGCTTCGGAAAAATGTAACCCACCTTCTTTTGCGAATTGACCCGTAAAAACCATCAAAATCTATAGTAAAAATTACGTATACTTAAATATATCCATTAAATGCTTGTTTCATACGTAACTTTAACTGAAGAAAATAATAAGACCAACCCCATTTTACTAGGACTAGCCGTTCTCGAGATATTTTAGTTTTTCGTATTTTCTCTACGCCCCCTTTGAAAATAAGTCCAGTTACCAAACGAGAACGAAAATTGAATTAAAAGTGAATTAAATTTAATTAAAATAAAGATGACGTGGATATAAGTCAGCAGGGAAAGTTATGTGCTGCCCACACCAGATTTTTTATCCTGACTCTGCGCATATGATGTCACAGGAATAGCAGACACGAACATGTTGTTATCGGGCTCTATGAAGAGATTGGAAATCTCTTTGGACGTCACTGAGGAAGTTGTGCACAGGACAATTAAAAATCATTGCGTAGGTCGTTTATAACTGGATATTGAAACTTCAACGTTAACAAACTATTTTTAATTGCAATAATGAGAAAACTTGCTGTGTGTTGGCAACAACTCTCTTGGTCCGTGGCGTCACGAATAACGAAATGCTACCCTCGTCGACGGCAGGCTGACAACTTTTTGATTAGTTGTGCAAGCTCATAGCCCAACCTTATATTGAAGAACTTTGAGTTTCTGAAGCGCGTACTAAGACGTTGTGTTCGTGGAAATATTATATTTAGAAAAGTGATTGGACAACTAGACATACTCTGTCGGCGACAGAAATCCCAGAAGCAGTAAAATTTTGGTGTGTGTTGGTGCCCGATATATTCTTTAACTATGTGTGTGTGTGTGTGTCGTTGGCTGTTTAGATTTTGATTCTTTGATTTTCAGGATAGAATTTGAGTTATGCCACTTTAGGCTTAAGATTTCAATATCCCTAAAAGCCAGTTCTTTACAATAAGGGATGGGACAGACCAGTGGTTAGTGCGCAGGAATAGCACTCGGACGACCTGAATTCGATTCCCGCCTGTACTCAAACTATCCCTGTGTTCAAGCGGAGTAAGTTCAAGTTAAATATGATACCCGTAAGTCCTTCAGAGACGTTGGTGGTAGGGGAAGAAAGGTAAAATTCCTGTGGATGTAACCCCCTCTGGGTTCCGGTTTAAAATTGAGCTGCACTTCCCGGCCGTCCAAACAGATATCTTATACTGCCGGGTAGATAGGGAAATCTGAGTCGAAGAAGTCGACTACGGCGCTTGACCTTTAAAATATTTAGACAAGCACAGAAAAGTACACTTTTTGCGATCTGAAATACATAGATAAAGACTTTCAGTTGGCATAATGGAATAAAAGAACAAGGAAACTTGTAGAATTTTGCTCAAACTGGTTTTATAAACTGTAGCAAAGAAAATAAAAAACGGAAAGGTTGTTTAACCAGTATAAAGATGCGATGATAAAAGTAATACAGACTAGCAAGTACTAAAAGTACTTGCAAGAGTTGGCCATTCTCTTTTCAATAAAAATAGGAAATGATATGCAAAAACTTGCTGTGACGTAACTTACACTAAAGGACACGACAGCCCAATGGTTATAGTGCGGGAATTACACTCGATAGGCCCGGGGGTTCGATTCTCGCCACTGCCAAAGCTGCCGCAGTGTTCACGCAGAGTACGATCACGTTAAACATGTGGGTCCGTAAGTCCTTCCGAGAGATTCGCGGTAGGGGAAGGAGGGTCCGGTCCCTGCGGATGCCTCCTCCACTGGGTTCCGGTCTAAATTGGGTGGCACTTCCCGTCAAAAAGATACCTTACACCTTTCTGGTAGGTCGGACGGTCTGGCTCTCAACAACAGCAACTTACACTAAAGACAATAGCTGCTTATTGGTTTGACGCCCTAGGAAATTCTGTTGCTGTATTCTATTGCTATTATATAACTGATTCCATTGCTAATTATCTATTATTGTAAAACATGGGAAGAATTTAAAATATTAATTATAACAACAATTCCCTGGATCGAGATAAAAATTGCCGAGTTCTATAGAATGTAACGACTGCGAAAACTATAGAGATGTATGCGAATTAGAAGACAATGAAGTGGATCAGGAAAAATCTGATGTGGGCAACACATGACTTTCCTTATATAATGCAATGAATTTACTACTTTGACAGTTAAAAAAAATGTTATTCTTATAGTAGATACTTATATTCTTTCCAAGACATTGAATTTTCTTCAATTAGTCGTCATTTTCATTGATTTAGCGTCATTTTTATTAATTTGCGAGATTTTTGTTAATTTAGCAACAATTAAAAATGTCGCCAAGTTGGCGACATTCCGCCAAAGTCGTCTCCAAAATCTCGTCAAGCGTTATGGACGGAGAAATAAGTTATTCATACAGCAGATAAATTAGTATTGGCGTTCAAATACAAAAGTATTACTCAAAGTGTCTTTTTTCATGAATGGAACGAGCTAGATCCACGAGAATGATGTCACCCAATTTATCGCATAGTATTACATATGAAAAGTGAACGGCTATCGTGTATACAAAAAATCAACTACAGACTGACAGGCAGATGAACATTACTCCAAAAATAGTCAAAACGTTTTTCAGACAATCCTAAAACATATATTGGCACCAAAATATCGAAAACGAAATTTTTCATGAAAACAATACTTTCTGTATACTTCATATGACAGACTAACAAGAAGGATCAATCATGCATAAAGCATTGATTATGAAATACTTTGCAACTGAAATGTCATTTTATTTTTACATCTCTTAAATCGGATACATTTAGTGCTTATATATATTTTAAATTATCACTGTACTATAGTAATTTATTATTTTTGAAAACTTAAAACTTCTTGGAAAAAAATGAATTTCATTCAAAGGACAACATCGAAACATAAATCGCCTGGTTCTCTATATAAAAGCAATGAATATTTCATTCATATCACTTATATTCCAGACTCCAGAGCTAAATAATTCTGCGTGAAAAAAAATTCAGCGATTTTTATGCAACTCAGTTTATAATCATTTATTTACATTCTGCATTCATTAAAATTTGGCTTCGTTGCAGAAAAAATAAAAGGTTGAGGATCATTTGAACCCAAAGATATTGTAAGTCCGTTGGCGCAGAATATAGATGCACAGAAAATGCTCAAAAATAAAGCAGTTTTAGGACGGATTCAACACTAAATATAAATTTAAGCGAACTTTAAAAATCCCGATTTAACACTGGGACAAAAAAATGGATACCATATTACTTTCCTTATATACATAATGTATAAGGAAAGTATTGTGACGGGGTCGAAAATTCGAATTCCAGTTTTCGACGGCAGAGCACGTTTCAAGCATCCCCGACCACGAATCAAACATTTTTGAAGTGATGTCTGTGTGTGTGTGTGTGTGAAAGTATGTGTGTGTGTGTGTGTGTGTGTGTGTGTGTGTGTGTGTGTCAGTGAGTCTGTGGAGACGATAACTGACGAACGAATGGACCGATTCGAACCAAATTTGGTACAAAAATCACAATCCGTAAACACTGGAAGCCTATTGTTTTTATACGTAATCGAATGATCAGAACCCCCCTAAATTTTTGAATGAAATTTTGAAAAAATCGTCAAAAAATCAAAACCGCTAATAAAGTTACGCAAATAGACATTTCTTATGTAATTTTTCATTAGAAAACGATTGGCATAAATTTTAGAACGCTAACATGAACCGTTCTCGAGATATTGTGCATTTTTAAAAAAAATTATGAAAAAGTCACATAAAAAAAAAAAATTCCTATTGAGAAACATGTTCACTTTTCATATGTAATACCTTGCGATAAATTGAGTGACATCATTCTCGTGGATCTAGCTCGTTCCATTCATGAAAAAACATACTTTGAATAATACTTTTGTATTTGAACAAAATAGTCATTTATCTGCTGTAAGAATAACTTTTTTCTTCGTGCATAACGCTTGGCGAGATTTTGGCGACGAATTCGGCGGAATGTCGCCAACTTGGCGACTTTTTTGAAATGTTGCCAAATTAATGAAAATCTCGCCAAATGGATAAAAATGATGCTAAATCAATGAAAATAACGACTAATTGTCGAAAATTCAATATCTTGGAAAGAATATTAGTATCTACTATAAGAAAAACCTATTTTTTTACTGTAAAAGTAGTAAATTCATTACATTATATAAGGAAAGTCATGTGTTGCCCACATCAGATTTTTTTGTTTCGAAGTGGGTCAGGTGATCTTATCATTTAATATGGGTGTAATTATTATTTTAATTTTTATTTAAAAACGACCGAACATATTTTGCAGAATTTTTTTATATATTTTATGGAATAATTTGAATATTTTTTCAATTTTCGAAGCAATTTGTGAGTTTTAACTCCGTTTAAAAAATGTATGAAAAATTAAGTCCCATAGGATTCAATGTATTTCACTTTTTCAAACCAGGTTCAAGCCAAAAGTAATTGGGTGATATTATTCATTTGCATTCCCATATTGTCCCACAGACCGTCTCAACCACATACTAAACTTTCATTTTGATATAATCATTTATACGACAATTATCGTGCGAACGGACGGACAGAGATACAGAATGAACAAAGTTATAACCACTTTTCAACTATGTTGGAAAGTGTTAAAAATTACACGAAATATGGATGGTGTAAGGGGAATAAATCCGTAAATTGCGGACCTCTATCATTTGTCCAACTTGCTTATCTATAATAATAAAGGAGGTGTCTGTTTATTTGTTCGTGTATTTATTCGTCTGTAGCGGAAAATTTAAGTCAGGTACGGCCATGAAATTTGGTACACGGATCCTTCAGAACCCCGAAAACTGCACCTTAACGTTATTTTTTGTTTAATAGCGTTATTTTTATTTAATCTGTTGAGTTATTTCATGTTTTTTCCCGATTTACACGATTTTCAGCATTTTTGATATAAATTAGTTTTTAAGCGACCAAGAATATTATAGCAATGTTTCCTTCTTGACACCATCGGAAAGATCAAGGAATTCTGTTTCAAACAAACTTCAAACGGAAGCCGTACTTTTAATAGGCAAATTTACGTGAATTTTACGTACTCGATATTAAAATTGCGATATAAAAAATATGATGTGTGCAGCACATGCCTTTCCCTGAAAATTCAAATTCATTTTGTCATTTTTACTTTCCTTATAAACATAATGTATAAGGAAAGAATTGTGACGAGGTCGAAAATTCGAATTCGAGTTTTCGACGGGAGAGCACGTTTCAAGCACCCCTGATCACGAATCAAACATTTTTGAAGTGATGTCTGTGTGTGTGTGTGTGTGTGTGTGTGTGTGTGTGTGAAGAATGTGTGTGTGTGTGTGTGTGTCAGTGAGTCTGTGGAGACGATAACTGACGAACGAATGGACCGATTCGAACGAAATTTGGTACAAAAATCACAATCCGTAAACACTGGAAGCCTATTGTTTTTATACGCAATCGAATGTTCAAAACCTCCTAAATTTTTGAATGAAATTTTGAAAAAATCGTCAAAAAATCAAAACCGCTAATAAAGTTACGCAGATAGACATTTCTTATGTAATTTTTCATTAGAAAACGATTGAGATAAATTTTAGAACGCTAACATGAACCGTTCTCGAGATATTGCACATTTTAAAAAAAAATTATCAAAAAGTTATATAAAATACAAAAAGAAATTCCTATTGAGAAACATGTTCACTTTTCGTATGTAATACCATGCGATACATTTGGTGACATCATTCTCGTGGATTTAGCTCGTTCCATTCATGAAAAAAGATACTTTGAGTAATACTTTTGTATTTGAACGCCAATAGTCATTCATCTGCTGTAAGAATAACTTATTCCTCCATCCATAACGCTTGGTGAGATTTTGGCGACGAATTTGTCGGAATGTCGCCAACTTGGCGACATTTTAAATTGTTGCCAAATTAACAAAAATCTCGCCAAATGGATAAAAATGACGCTAAATCAATGAAAATGACGACTAATTGAAGAAAATTCAATATCTTGAAACGAATATAAGTATCTACTATAAAAATAACACTTTTTAACTGTAAAAGGAGTAAATTCATTGTATTATATAAGGAAAGTCATGTGGTGTCCACATCATATTTTTTATTTCTTTATGCATTAAATCGTGTTGAATTGCAAAACATAACATGGATAATTTTCTGACATTATATCCAATTTGCCTTTTTATTGCATCTTCGTTTCATTCGGCAACTTTAACAAACTTCAATTCCTCAGAATTCCAAAAAAACTAAAATATCTCGAAAATAGTTCATCCTACAACCATGAAGTCAATCTTATTCGATTAGTTGTCAACATTTTCCTCAAGAACAAGTATTCCATTAATATATTTCAACAGATTTAATCATTTTCAAATGTTCATTATTATTGCGGGCCATTTCGCAAAAAGAGTCGATTATAATACTTTCCCAAATAATATCGAAATCTAATCAGCATCGGGATAATCACCAAGTTACTCACCTACTCAGTTATAAGAAATTTCATTAAACAGTATTTTTAACTAAATTGAGAAACGTTTTCAGTTCTTCAAAATTAAAAATTTATATATCTCGAGAATGATCCATCTTCGTTCGTTACTAATTACCCCGCGGTGAAGGGGCGCCTACGCACCACGTGCACAAGACCCCCCAGGGTGTATCCCACGGTCAAGGGGAGGATAATTGCAGCTTCACATTTATAGAGACTCTCTGAATGGCGGAAGTCTGACTTGGCGTCGACATGACAACATCCATGCCCACTGGCGGGATTCAAACCCGCAACCCGGCAATCCAGCGATCAGACTGAAACACATGCCCCTAACCGCTCGACCACCGGATCGGCATGATTCATCTTAGTTTAATGAGGTTGGTCTTACTCCTTTTGACGTTAAAAATTACGTATAAAACAAGCATTTAATTGATACATTAGAGCATATATTGTATTTATTTAAGATCGGATAATTGAGATTTGCCGGCCATTTCGCAAAAAAGGGAAGATCTTTTGTTTCCGAGTTGTACCAAAATCTAACCACCACCACCATCAAAGTATCTCACATGAGACTTATCTACCAATTTCACTTTCCCTGCAATTTCTTGTAATGTATAGGGGAAGTATTGGAATCATACCGAAAATCGCAACTCCAGTTTTTGGAGGATCTACACGTTTTGAGACCTACAGAATAAGAAAAAACTATTTTTAGCGTGACGACTGTGTATGTGTCTGTCTGTGCAATATATGTATCCACTCTAAATCAAAAACTAATGGACCAAATTTCATAAAATTTGGTAAGCCAGTTGTGGGTAACCCTGGTGCTGATTAGATTTTGGTACGATTCGAGATAAAAGAACCCTCCTTTTTTGGGGAAGTGGCCCGCAAAAATTGACTGTATCCAATCTAGCTGAAAATCTAATATATAAAATTTTCAATATTTGGTAGATCACTTGTGGGTGACCCTGATGCTGATTAGATTTTGGTACGATTCGGAAAAGAATAACCTGTCTTCTTTTGCTAAATGGCCCTCAAAAATCGTCAAAATCTGAATAAAAAACTACGTATTCTCAAGTATATCAATTAAATGCTTGTTTTATACGTAACCTTTAACGATGAAAAGAATAAGACTAACTCCATTACACTAAGGCTAGCTGGGCCAACGACCGTACCGTGCTGAAAACACCGGTTCTCGTTAGATCACCGAAGTCAAGCAGCATCGGGCGCGGTTAGTACTTGGTGGGTGACCACCTCGGAACACCGCGTGCTGTTGGCCATCTCGGGTGCGGTATCCCCGTGGTTTGCGCGCTAGATTTGCACGCTGCCACAAATGCCGCCGTGTTCATGCGGAGTACGATCACGTTAAACATGTGGGTCCGTAAGTCCTTCCGAGAGGTTGGTGGTAGGGGAAGGAGGGTACGGTCCCTGTGGATGCCTCCCCCACTGGGTTCCGGTCTAAATTGGGTGGCACTTCCCGGCCGTCCATACAGTTACCTTACACCTTTCTGGTAGGTCGGACGGTCTGGGTCTCAACAACAACAACACTAAGGCTAGCTGTTCTCGAGATATTTTAGATTTTTCGCATTTTCACTACGCCACGGTTGAAAAAAAATACAGATCCAAATGAGAACGAAAATTGCATTAAAAGTGCAAATTTAGTGTAATTTCAAATAATTATAGTTATTATTTTGTGCAATTTAACTCAATGTAATGGATTATTGAAGAAATAAATAGAACGAGTTTGTAGAGAAAGTCATGTGCTGCCCACATCAGATTTTTTCGTAATGTAGTAAATTAGTTTGTCAGCTAGAGTGGTGACGTGCAATTTTTGAGTTCATTTTTACCGATGCGTACCAAAATCTAATCAGCACCAAGGTGACTTTAATCAGCACCAAGTCCTTTTGACTTATCTACGAAGTTTTAAGAAATTTGGTTAATTTTTTTGAGTTAGAGTGAATACATACTAAATACAATTTTGCGGGCAATTTCGTAAAAAATACAGATTCTTTTATTCCTAATCATACCAAAATCTAATCAGCACCAATGTAACCCACAGTTATCCACCAAATTTTGCAAAATTTGGTCTATTAATTTTATAGCTACAGGGGAAACAGATATTTTTGCGGGCTATTTCGCAAAAAAAAGACCCTTTCTTTTATTCTAAATTGCACTAAAATCTAATCAGCACCAGGGTTTCTTAAAAGTGGATTGCCTATAAAATTTTATGAAATTCGGTCGCTTAGTTTTTGAGTTAGAGTGGATAGAAAATTTGGACAGATAAACACACACACACAGGCAGACACACATAGATGTCACTCTAAAAATAGTGATTTCGTGTGCTAGAGGTCCCAAAACGTGTATATCCGTCGAAAACTCGACTTGCGATTTTCGACATGATTCCAATACTTTCCCTGTACATCACCATGTATTGCAGAGAAACTAAAAATCTGATGTGGGCAGCACATGACTTTCACTACTTACTCATATTCATGTTCTCTTTATTTCTTCAACAATTCATTGAGTTTAATTACAAAAATATTATCTATAATAATTTTAACTTACACTGGAATTTGCAGTTTTAATTCAATTGTCGTTTTCATTTAGTAACTGGAGTTATTTTCAAAAATGGTTCAGCGAAAATGTGAAACAACTAAAATATCTCGAGAACGGCTAGTCCTAGAACAATGCAGTATAGATGCAGTTAAATGCAGTATAGATGCATCTTTAGATGTATTGTAGATGCATCTTTGGATGGGAATCCTAAAAAGGTGCTTGCCAAAAATATTAGCCACTGGCGGCGGGTACGGCAAATAGCGATAATTATATTAAACACGTTTTGAATATAGATTAAAAGAAAATTAAATAAAAAGTTGAAGTTCGAAAAATAATAACGAAAATTATAAAAATTTGAATTACAATGAAATACATACTAGAGTGCCCATGTTAAAAGTCACGCTTAAATGCGATTAATTTAAGTTACAGCATCATTGAGGAACTAGAGAAACTTCAAATAAATATATTTGTTTGAAATATTTTTGTGATGCAGTAAGAAGGAAAGCATTATGTTGTCTACAAATTCTAAAGTGACAGGCTTGTACCAAGCCCTAGACATGAGACTTTTTTATGATGGGGCGGACAGTAATTTTCTGGCTAAGATATTAAATTATTACCTCGTAGCACGTGCGCTTCATGACGCAAACAAGGCTCCAATGCAAGAGGAGATGACCCAATGAAGCTGAACATGAACTCCACCCACATGATTGGAACCATGGGAAAGTGAGTCCCCAAAGCCAATGAGAAGAAGGGGGAAATACAAGAGTACCCGGTACAACAGTTTGTGAAAAATATCATTACCATTACATTATGAATTACTTTGTTGATGTTGTAGAGAAAGAGGTTGCGATCAATGTAATTTCTACTTTATGACCCTGCATTACATAAGATGCTTAGATATACTTCGGGTTTGCGAGCGTGCAGCCTTGTTAAACATGTGAGAGAAAATGCTCCTAGAAATGTGTGCAGAATTTCAAGAAATATTTCTAATATGACTGCACAAAGGGTCCATGCACAACGAGATGCATCGAAGAAGACCCAGGTAACAGTTTACATATAATATTTGAGGAAGGAATTGAAGACAGACCTTTAGTCAGTAGGAAATTTACTAAATTAATAATATTTGCCCACTGTATCACAACGAACCAGATCTAGGTAAAACGCTTACCTGTCACTATAATGGAAATAGCTGATAATTGTTTTAAATAACATTTAATGATAAAGTATGAATAATAATAATAATGTTTTAATAAACTTTAATTTACTAAAATATTGTTTCGTTACTTGAGTAAGGTAATTTATATTTTATGTTTATTAATCAGTTGCTTTTCAGGAACAGCCAGGAATACAATGAATTAAGGGGGCATAGGACCTTTAAACCGTCAAAAAATCAAATTTCAATTTTATTTTATTCTGAATATTTGAACATTTCTGAACACTGTGCAAAAAACCGCATTCTAAAATTCGCATTATTTCGAAAGTTATGAGCTTTGGCTATACAAGCTCTTTGGATGTAAGTAGTACATGTGAATGTAAAATATTGTAAAGTTTATTCATATATGCAATGTATATATTTGTTTTGCGAAATCATCTCACCCTGTTAGACTAGGTTAGGATATTTTTTTTAAAGCCACATTCATGCATTCTAATATGCAGCAGTGTCAATACATTTCTAATCTTAAACTTAAACATTGAGGAAAATTAAGAAACTCAACCCCCTTATCTTTCAACTTGTATGTAAGGACTTCTTTTGTGAAAGAGTGTGTATGAATGGGAAGCAAATGCAATGAAGTATGAATTAACTTTTCACGCCTGTCCTTAATTTTGTTTCATATTTTCTGGGTTGAGAATTACACATGTTTAGAAAATTTGAATTACATAAATGCATTTAATGAACGTAGCTGCATATCAGATCCAAAATTATTTTAAAAATTAAATTTTTTTTGTGACATTTTTTTTATCCAAAAAAATTGTTGGTTTTTTTTTATGTCACTCCTTTTAGGCACTTTTGGCAAGATACATTTTATTTTTTTTGTTAGTCTTTGTTCTGTGCCAGAACAAACCCTCGTTTCCGGCGGGGATTTGTAGTGAAATACTCCCCCCCCTCTTTTATTAAATTAAATTCTTCAAAATTCATGTTTCGGAAACGCTGTTTCAAAAATCTAGTTTGTTCCATCGCTTCGGTAATTCTAAATTGTACTTTCGATTTCGAACTTTGTTCTTAAGAATAAATTAATACATTTTGATAAAAAGCCAAATATTTCACTCCTCCGTTCTGGAGCCGTTCGGTCTGTAACGACAACCCCTCGCGCATTAATACATATGACGTACTTTCGCTCTTCCCGCGAAATATTTTTATATAGAAATATACCGGTGTTATTTTTCATCTCGTCATGAATGTGCGCAATTATACAAATGAAGCTTAAGTATTTTTTCGGTGAATAATTTAATTGGCGATGCGACGCGGACGGGGTAGGTCGCGCTTTGCTTGTCGGGGCAACGAATGAAAATTCTATTAGTCAGATTCGGAGATATTCTAAAATATGTAATTAAAGATTGTTGCGAGCAGATTCACTTCAGTGGTGAGATGATGAATTCGAAATGTTTTATTGTAATTTGATTATTGAAGATTTTGTCAATGAGTTTCGATTTGATAGTCAGATCGTTTGATCTATATTCTGACGTCATGTAATCAAGTAATCAACGAATGTAATCCTGATTTTGAAGTGAATTATGCTGGAAATAAATAAATATATTTAAGCCGAAAACAGAGGTTGGTGTCTTCTCATTCTCCAAATTCGCCAAGACAGTACACCGATACTTCCGTTTTTCCCGGTTGCCATCCTCGTGAGCTTTCACATCCATGCCATCCAAGGTATCCTTCAAGTGAGCTTCCTTACCGTCTACTTGTACTTCCAGAATGATCATCCATCCCGAAGCGACCGATGTCTCCTCTCAGCTTTTAGTTCAAGTACCTACTACACAACGCAAAAAGAAGATCGACCATGTTTCACTACCACCCAGCGACCATACGGATTTCGATCATCGTCAGCGGTGATTCCCTCGATTTGCGGGAACCGCAACTGTAGTGCCTCTACGGCCGGAGCATTACAAATGGTGCCGTCGACATCCAAGCCTGCAATAAAGGTTATATTTGCCGTTCCTGGAGAAAAACATGCAAAATATCATCACTTACGTTAAGTATACGTTGACATCGGGCGGTCGATTCCCGAGTCTTCGAAAAGCAGAATAAATTTTTTTTTCAGAAGTGTAACAAAATTGTGATTTAAAAGAAAAAAAAAATGATATGTTTTTTAAGGTGGTAAAAAGAAAAGAGTGATTATATTTCTTGAGCAATCCGATGAAAGGATGTGGTAAATACCTGTAGAAAGGTAAGTCTATAGAAAAAAAAAGAGGAGAGAAAAATTAATGATATAGTGATTAAATGTGAAATTGAGATTTTAAATAATACTTGCTATACTTAAATAATTTATCTTTAATTATTAATTATTGAAACATTTATCTTGTATTTATGTTTGATTGTGATATTGTATACATTTAGAAAGTATGTCATCAAACTTAACTTACGCTTTAAATTTGATTCCCACATTTGGTGGAGCAGAAGGGGAATCCTTTCCAGAATTCATCACTAAACTTAATAACACTGCCAATTTCTTCCAGTGGAAGGAGGAAGAAAAAATTTTCGCATTAAATACCAAATTAATTTCACAGGCAGCAATCGCCCTTAGGCTGAATACCGGCGAAAACTTTGAGCAAATTGTTAAAAATCTATCCTTGAGATTTAGCACTGGTGTGTCAATCGCCAACCATTGGCAGAAATTAAATAACATAAGTTACAAAACACATGACATATTAACCTTTTTTGACAACATGGAGTGATGATGAATGGTGAATGTTTCCCTACCAAAGAGATTGAAAACATCCGCGACACAATTCTGTTGTCTATTACGATTGATAAGCTTCCCACACATATCAAGAGAGCAGTACTTGCTAACGACCCAAAAACCTATGAACAGGCAAAGAAGACCGCCATTCTTGAACACAATGCTTGGCTGGCAATAAATCCAAAACCGTGCGAAACACCAGCAATTGCAAGTTCAATACAATCGGGAGAAATGCAACAAATGCAGGGGAAGATAGATTTTTTGGAAAAAGAATTAAGAACTTTAAAAATGAAAAATAAAGAATTTGATGAGTATGAAAATATTCCCACATGTTACACATGCGGCAAAAGAGGACACACTACTCGGAACTGTTTTTTTAGACAAAATGTTAGAGGTGATCAGCAAATGAGACACCCAAAACAGAAACCGAGATATAATAATTACCAAAATAGAGGATCCAAACAGTACAATCAAGCAAAAAGAATAACGGATAAGCCAAAACAAAAATACATCCAGTATCCTAAACAATTGGCAATCGAAAATTCAAAGGCAAATTTTAAAACACCCGGCAATCAGAAAAATCATTATGGGAATAATAAAAGAATACAGACTGCCACCATAACACAAGTACCTGAAGAAAGAATTGTGGCACTGGACCCAGTCGATAACAATATAAGTTCTACTAGCGTTGCTCAAAAAGAACAAATTATTCCAAGCAAAACACCCGTAATTGAAGCTACTATTTTTGGAACAAGTGTTCCATTCCTCATCGACACAGGAGCATGTCTTAGTTTAATACATAAAGATATTTTACAAATGATACCATTTACAGTACAAATTAGCCCAGCTCAATTTACAGTATCTTTAGTAACAGGAGACACTATGCATCTAACAGAAAAGGTTGTACTCCCAACCATAATAAATGGAACTGAACATAAAATAACTTTTCATTTAACAAAACAACCCATATCACAGTGTTATAAAGGCATTTTGGGAATGGATTTTTTATCCAGTAGGAATATCGTCATTAATTGTAGTAAAAGAATAATAGAACAACACAACCAAGAAGTTGAACAAGATATAAGTCCAAATAGTCTAATGTATATTGAACCTACACCTATATTTGCTACTCAAAAAATGAGGATACCACCGTTATCGCAGAAGTTTATTTTTGGCAATCCTAAAGAAGAATTAAAAGCAGCTAGTTTAGTTATTTTCGAACATTCTTTTACATTTGATAGTGATAAACCTTTAGTCGCTGCTAAGTCAATTTACAAATACAATCCATTGTATGTGTCTGGTATCCCAGTACAGGTAATGAATTTATCAGAAGAATCTGTTATTATTAACAAAGGTCAGAAATTAGGCTATATTGAGTCAATACCGCAAGAGCAAATTGACATGCCTATAACAGCAATGGACAAGGAAGAAGAAAGTATGCAAATGAGTCAAGATACCTTTTTCGCATATTTCAGTTTAGAGAAGGTACCGAGAGTACATTTGAAGAGACTGAAAGAACTCTTATGGAAATACAAACACATTTTCGCATTTTGTTTATCTGACTTACCTGGCTCAGATACAATCCTACACAGAGTACCATTGACAGATAACAACCCTGTTAAATGCAAACCATACAGAACACCTATACATTTAAGACAAAAAAGAGATGAACAAATCGAGGAAATGATCAAGGCGAATATAGTTAAAGAGTCCACCTCGCCATACAGTTCACCAGTTTTATTGGTTAAGAAAGCTGATGGGTCTTATCGATTCTGCGTCGATTTCAGAAAACTCAATTCTAAAGCAATCCAAACGGTTTTCCCTCTTCCAAACATGACAGAAGCTATTGAAACATTGGGAAAGGCGAACTACTTCACTTCTCTGGATTTATCGTCGGGATTCCATCAAATAAAAATACATCCGAATGACACCCACCGGTTGGCTTTCACTACAGAAAATAAGCATTATGAATTCTTAAGGTTACCATTTGGCTTAAATACAAGTTGCCAAGCTTTCATCAGGCTATTATCCAATTGTTTTAGCTCCTTTAGAGCAAGATCATATTCTATGCTATGTTGATGATATACTTGTCCCATCTTTGGACATAAATTCTAACCTACAGAAACTGGAAAAATTATTTATTTGTTTAGACAAACACAATTTGAGGTTAAAACCTCAGAAATGCCAATTTTTACAGACTACAATCGCATTCCTTGGTCATAAAATTTCAAGAGGTACAGTACAACCCATGACACAAAACCTAGAAGTAATAAATAAATTTAAAATTCCTCAATCTAAGAAGGATGTAAGAAGTTTTTTGGGATGTGTTGGATTTTATCGCAGATTTATCCCGGATTTTTCAAAAACTGCACAACCATTAATTGCACTAACCAAAGATATCAACACTTTTGTATGGACGAATAAAGAACAAGCTGTTTTTGATAAACTCAAATTAGAACTTTTGTCCAAAAATTGCTTACAACTCCCTGATTTTGACCGACCATTTACAGTTTTTTGCGATGCATCTGGATACGCTCTTGGAGCAGTTTTATCACAATTGGATGAAAATAATTTCCCTAAACCTATACAATTTGCAAGTAGAGTTTTGAAAGCTGCTGAACAGAAGTATTCTATCTTCGAAAGAGAACTTTTGGCCATATCATGGGCCGTTTCATATTTTCGACACTATCTTGCTAGCAGAACATTTCAGGTCGTTTCAGACCAATCTGCATTATCACATGCAATCAAGGTCAAAGATCCTACCAACAGAATCGCACGAATAGTAACTAACTTACAGCAATATGACTTTAAAATTATTCACATCAAGGGAAAATTAAATTCAGTAGCAGACTATTTGAGTCGACAGATTTCGGAAGATAATCCCACATCAGAAAATATAAATGAAATTTTATGTCAAAACTCAGAGTCTCAACAGAGAGAGAACATAGCGTCTAATTTATCATCAACCGTCCAGAGAGACCTAAATAATACCCAGTGTGAAAAACACCAATGCGTAGACAAGATTCAAGAATTACAGCAAATTGTTGAACAAAGAGAAAGAAAAATTCAAAGTTTAAGAGATTTACACATAGAAAATGGAAAAAGAATTGACGTAGGAAACAAACAATGGCTCAAACAAGCTGAATCATATGAGGAAGAGTTGAGTGATTTGAAAAACTATTGTAAAGAATTGGAAAATGATAATGAAGAACTTTCAAAAAACTTAGGAGCAGCTTGTCAAGATATCCAATTTTTAGAAAATGAGCTTGCCAATTTTCACCAAGAGTATGAGCAGCCATTTAAGAACAGTAAAAGAAAAAACAAACAAAAATCCAATCAAAACAAGAGAAATAAGAAACAATATAATCAAGATAAGTCCTTTTACAATAACCAATATCCACAATATGAGGCAGAACAGCCCTACCCTCACTACCAACAAGAAATGTATAACTACCCTACAAACGAGTTAAATGATAATCATCAATATTCGAATTTCAAGGTACCGGGTGAAATGCAATACCAAAAAGAAAGAGCAAAATTCGAAGAACTGTTTAATGCTAGAAACAACCAGAAACCACCCGAGTCGAACATAAACACTTGTAAATCTAATACATTAAAAGCCAATACAAATTTCAAATTGCCTACTCAAGAAATACAAAGGAATTGTAATTCAGAAATTAGCAAAGAACAACAAATCCCACAAACATGTACAAGTAATGATAAAAATGAGAAAGAAAAAAATAACGAACCAGATGAATCCATTGAATCAGAAGATTTATATGAAGATGCTTGTGAAACACAATTATCACTGGAAAATCAATTAAAAAATTTGAACCGCATCAAGGATGCTGAACTGGAAATTGACACATTATATCAAAAAATTGAGAGTATGTACGAAACACGAAATTTTGCTTTGACAGCATATATATTAGAGGAAATAACTCAACTACTTTGTAATTTGGATGCTCTCGATTTGCAAGGAAATCAAGATATGAAAAATTTCAGAAGAAACCATGTCATCAAATTAAACGCTATGGCCGATGATTTACAAAATATTATGGAAGAACAAGTCATTGAAATGTCAAAACAAGAAACAAAAATATCAAAGCAAGAAGTAATGGATCATCCCATAAACTCAATTGATATTAGTATCAATGAAATGAATACTCCTAATAACAACAATTCAAAAATTTATGTGGTACCAGCAGACTGGATACAAGAAATAATTGAACAACAGAAAACTGATCCACATTGTATTGAAATTAAGAAATTAATCGAAAATAATGCTCAACCTACAACCTACAAAAAAGTGTTTTTCTACATACATAATAATATCTTATATGCTCAAAATAAAATAAGTATCCAAAATTCTAGAACATCTCTCCAAAACAGATTGGTCGTACCGAGCATATTTATACCAAAATTATTCCAATTTTTTCATACTTCTGCTTATTCGGCCCATTGCGGACTATCCAAGACTATGGCAAAAATTGTAAAAGACTTTTTTGTCCCAAATTTGAAAGCGGGTATCAATAAAATGATTTCCACTTGTCATCAATGTATAGCCAAGAGAGGTCACATGAAATCTCCATTAGCACAACTGCAGAGAATTCCAATACCTGAGAGACCATTTCAGACAGTTGGCATGGATTGTTTGGGAAAGTTACCAAATACAATAAATGGAAACTCTTACATTGTGATTTTGACAGATTACTTTACACGTTGGTGTGAAGCTTTCCCAGTTCCTAATATCCAAACATCAACCATAATTTCCATATTAGAACAATATATATCCAGATTTGGTGTAATGAAAACACTCATTACAGACTTAGGTTCAAATTTCACTTCTAAAGCAATCCAAGAGATATACAAATCATTTGGTATCAAGAAATACTTCACTACTCCATATCATCCTCAAACAGATGCCATTGTTGAGAGATATAACAGAACACTCCTTCAACCACTCTCTCATTTAGTCAACAAAAACCATACAAATTGGGACGAATGTCTCCCATATGCACTCATGGCATACAGATCTCAACCTCATACAAGCACAGGAGATACACCTGCGTTTGCTTTGTATGGATTTGACATTCTACTACCACATAACTTGATGACAGATCAAACTGGTCCTTCATTTCAGTCCTATAACCAATTCATCCAATACAGAGAATCTCAAATGCAACACACATATAAATCCATTTCTCAGCATCTGACCCAAGCTGCAGAAAAACAAGAAAACCTGAGATCAAGGACTGCTAAAGATAAAAACATACAAATTGGTCAGATTGTTTATTTACATTACCCATCATCAGTCATAAAGCCAGGCTTATCTAAAAAACTGGCATACACAAATAAAGGACCATATCGTGTAATTGAGAAGACTTCACCAGTCAATTATAGGATTGCATCTCTTGACAATCCCAAGGACATTCAACTAGTACATGTGGACAGACTAATTCACGTCCCTGGAATACCAGAAAGGAACCAACCTGAGGTTGACGACACACTACCACCCGTGGATCCTTTCGACGGACTAAATTCATCAGAAATTATAATTGCACAACATGAACCAACCAACACCCCACATTGGTGTCCAGATGAGTATGTGGATTTAATTAAAATCAAAAGAGCACAAGAAATTCTCAAAAGTCAGAATTTCAGTTTTTTGAAGGGTTTACCCCAATTTCAAAATTCGAATTTTTCACTACCATCAAGCAACATCAGGAGTACACAAAGTATTCAAAGTACACCAACAGTGCAACCATATTCTTTGAGACCTCGTACAAGAGTCAATTACAGTAATTAAAATTTTTTTCTTCAAATTTATGTGGGAGCATGCACCATGTCTGTAAAGAAAAAAAAAGGAAATCTATGTGGCGCCACAACTCTCGCAGCTGTCTCAGCATTTGTCTTCATCAAGAAAAATAATAGTGCACTGAACATTTTTTTTCTTTTTCCACACTTGCATTTTTTGTATATTTTTTTATTATTTTATGTCAATAATAATATTGAAGTGACAACCGAAAAGCGTCCAGCATTGGTACCATATCATATTAAGTAGATTCGAATCACTGTCAAAAAAACTTTTGTTGGAGTAACTTGAAGAAAACTCCATGCTCGAAAGCATTTCGTGAATTCACAAAAATTTTTTTTTCTTCATGAACTTTGGCCAAAGCCAGAATTTTTTCTCTTTATATTTTTTTTGTATGCATACACAACTTAAGAGTCATTTTTTTTTGGGGATATCTAGAAATTTTTGTTTGTAAACATATTGTATAAATGTTATTATACATCCTATATAGCAAATGTAGATAAAAATTAATATTCAGGAGTAAGTATATCTTATGTTTAAAGAAGAATACAAGCTCTTTGGATGTAAGTAGTACATGTGAATGTAAAATATTGTAAAGTTTATTCATATATGCAATGTATATATTTGTTTTGCGAAATCATCTCACCCTGTTAGACTAGGTTAGGATATTTTTTTTAAAGCCACATTCATGCATTCTAATATGCAGCAGTGTCAATACATTTCTAATCTTAAACTTAAACATTGAGGAAAATTAAGAAACTCAACCCCCTTATCTTTCAACTTGTATGTAAGGACTTCTTTTGTGAAAGAGTGTGTATGAATGGGAAGCAAATGCAATGAAGTATGAATTAACTTTTCACGCCTGTCCTTAATTTTGTTTCATATTTTCTGGGTTGAGAATTACACATGTTTAGAAAATTTGAATTACATAAATGCATTTAATGAACGTAGCTGCATATCAGATCCAAAATTATTTTAAAAATTAAATTTTTTTTGTGACATTTTTTTTATCCAAAAAAATTGTTGGTTTTTTTTTATGTCACTCCTTTTAGGCACTTTTGGCAAGATACATTTTATTTTTTTTGTTAGTCTTTGTTCTGTGCCAGAACAAACCCTCGTTTCCGGCGGGGATTTGTAGTGAAATACTCCCCCCCCTCTTTTATTAAATTAAATTCTTCAAAATTCATGTTTCGGAAACGCTGTTTCAAAAATCTAGTTTGTTCCATCGCTTCGGTAATTCTAAATTGTACTTTCGATTTCGAACTTTGTTCTTAAGAATAAATTAATACATTTTGATAAAAAGCCAAATATTTCACTCCTCCGTTCTGGAGCCGTTCGGTCTGTAACGACAACCCCTCGCGCATTAATACATATGACGTACTTTCGCTCTTCCCGCGAAATATTTTTATATAGAAATATACCGGTGTTATTTTTCATCTCGTCATGAATGTGCGCAATTATACAAATGAAGCTTAAGTCTTTTTTCGGTGAATAATTTAATTGGCGATGCGACGCGGACGGGGTAGGTCGCGCTTTGCTTGTCGGGGCAACGAATGAAAATTCTATTAGTCAGATTCGGAGATATTCTAAAATATGTAATTAAAGATTGTTGCGAGCAGATTCACTTCAGTGGTGAGATGATGAATTCGAAATGTTTTATTGTAATTTGATTATTGAAGATTTTGTCAATGAGTTTCGATTTGATAGTCAGATCGTTTGATCTATATTCTGACGTCATGTAATCAAGTAATCAACGAATGTAATCCTGATTTTGAAGTGAATTATGCTGGAAATAAATAAATATATTTAAGCCGAAAACAGAGGTTGGTGTCTTCTCATTCTCCAAATTCGCCAAGACAGTACACCGATACTTCCGTTTTTCCCGGTTGCCATCCTCGTGAGCTTTCACATCCATGCCATCCAAGGTATCCTTCAAGTGAGCTTCCTTACCGTCTACTTGTACTTCCAGAATGATCATCCATCCCGAAGCGACCGATGTCTCCTCTCAGCTTTTAGTTCAAGTACCTACTACACAACGCAAAAAGAAGATCGACCATGTTTCACTACCACCCAGCGACCATACGGATTTCGATCATCGTCAGCGGTGATTCCCTCGATTTGCGGGAACCGCAACTGTAGTGCCTCTACGGCCGGAGCATTACAATATATAGATAGCATAAAAATTATGATTGATACATAGCGGGGCTAAATGATGTGTAATATGAAATTTAGTTCGGACTCTGAAACAGGCTTGGTGTCATAAGGTAGAATTGTCCTTATCAAAATTACCACTATAGGACTTACCTATGATGCTGTCGCTAGGGGTGGAGCATGTAAGCCCCAGGTTCTCAAACTGGAGAGACGAACACACAAAATATAAATAAATACACTTGACTTAATTGATCAATTTATTTTAATATTTTAAGTTATAGATATCCATTGTATCTTGAGTAATGATACTATTATTAAATCTATTATTATAAGACATATAACACTGACAATATTTCATTAATACGTAATTACACACATAATAAATTTGGCATATATTTTTAAAACAGTTTCTTTTAAGCAATCGACACTCAAAATAGTTCTTTTAGTTCAATATCTAAGAACTCGTTCATATAATCTACTCTTACGAACTGATTGTTCATTATTTGAATAATCGATAAAAGTGTGTGCCTTCCGTGCTAAATAGTGACAAATTGAAAGTTGATTTACCTCTACTCTTTGTGTTAAGTACGTATTCGAGCAATCTCAAAGATGTACGAAACTGTTGCACATCTCATAACTGCAACAAGCTTCCATTTTATCACTCACGTTCGATATACCTTTTTTTACCAAAAACCAAGAAACATGATGTTAGCTCGTTCGAAAATTTGAAGTCCACTGCAATTTTTGGAATACGGCTTTGGGGGCGCTTTTTTCTTTCCCCCATTGTTTCCCTACCACATCTACCATTCGCTGTTGATGCAGCAGGGGATGACCACTCTTTAAGTATGCATGGGTTGTCATTGGCTCCCTCTGCAGCATTTAGATAATTCATTATTTTGGTTGGCATCCGTAATTGAAATTACAAAATGTCGTGCACGCCGTACGACACTTGGCATCGGCTATTCATTCCCCAGTCAAGTGATTCCAGGCGACAGAGGTCAATGGTTGCAATTCCTATGTAAAAGCAGTTTGCAGTTCCTAGAGTGTGGTGGGAGGAGCAGCCGAGCAGAGACTGCTTTCCCGAGTTCATTCCAAACATTTTTGGTAGGTTTAATATCCAGGGTATACGCTGGCCACTCTATACATTCAACATCTTCATTCTTAAGGTAGTCTTTCACTAGGTTCAGTTTATGTGGACGAGCGTGTCGTCCATTAGGCGAACATTCAAACCGACTGCAACAGTTGAAAATCTGACATAATGATCAGGGACTTCGTTGCAATACTTTTGTATAATCACAACGCGGCCTGGGAAAATATGTGTGTCGGTACGACCTACCAATAAAAGATCAGCTCAGAATGACGCTACCACGAACAAAAACATATTGTTCTACGATGTTTATAAACTGGTTATGTGTTACTTGTTCAATTTAGACTAGCACATGTCTACTGTTCGATTGCGGGGCAATCTCATTTCGTCTGTAAAAAAAATATCGCCTACTGTGTTTGGGTCCGAATCACATACTCACAACGCCACTATAAACGTGTCCTAGAATTGAATGGGGCACAAAATATTCGTATATGTGCATGACACCGCTCGCATGCAACCTTCAGCTCACAGTAGTGGTCCATATCGGCCTTCCTTTGACTTCAATATCAATCGCTCATAGAATTAGGACTGTTACTCGATGATTACGCCTCCCTAATAAAACTTATTTTAAGGTGTTGGGACTCTAAAAGGTTCCGAAACAGGGATTTTGGTGATTTTTCCAGTCATTTCAATTTGTATCCGCAAATGAGAAATTACAGAATGGGGCCAAAAATCTGCCACCTTCGTGATGGATTGTCTCCTAACTGCAAGTCTCCTAACAGCACGTCACAGTGGCAATTCATCCATACGTTTGCTTTCGGCCATGTAAATCAAATAGCTATTTCAACTTTCTGCAAAATATGTTCGTGTTACAATGAACAATTTAGACGAAACGCATCAAATACGCTTAATTCGTGTTCAGTGATAAGCCAAAAATTGAAAATCCATCAAAGTCATGAATCGAATTTACAACAATATGAAAGCGCTTTTTCTTTTAAAAAAAAACTGTTTTCTGGATAAGCTTAAGATATTTGGGATAAGGATGCCTCCAATGCAAACTGGGAGTTTGTGCCAATATTAATAATGGCAAATCTCTATTTCAATCAGAGCCAGTCATTGAGATCAACCGAGCAGCTCACCGGACAGGACACGAAGAGCACCTGTTAAGAAAAGATTCCATTCACAGACGAATTGTGACACCGATTACAAAATCAGGCCTCCAAGCCACATAGAAGACTCCAGCACTTACATTACAGAGAGGAGCCCACTCATACAATCCAACACTCTGGGACCCAATGAAATTCAATAATCCGCCTCTCACTAGCACCAGATCAATTTTCCATTTATAGTAGAATCATCATTGCTACAGATCTAAGGCCATCCACCATGTAAATAAATGCGGCCTCCCCACGAGGGGTATAAATGCTCTGGACCATACATTGAAATTTGTCTTCTATCTTAAATACTATATAATGGTATTTAAACTATCGGAAACAACAATCCAAATGCTTATTTTGTCTCACTGAGCGGAAACTAGATAATTTTAGAATTGCGTTTCCAAGACAGTATCTCGACGTGCGAAATGCGCCCCCTTTCCGCGAGATTTATAACTGTAACTAAAAATTTTATTCTGTAAACGTTATTCTTCTATATATAAATTTGTTAATTAATGCTATAGATTTTATATTAAGCATCAGAATTATACTATCATACTGACTAAATGAGTTGCTAAGTTGTTTGGAATTATGCTATAAATTGTCTGAATCTTGTATTAACTCAATTTTGGGTCCCAGTACATCCATAGCAATGTATAATATGTAATTCCAGAGGCTTTTGATAAATATATTCTTACTGGAGTGGGAATACTGGTAATTGTTTGCTTACAAATTCCAGGGAATAACTTTTATTATTGCGTTTCTCGAAACTTGATAGTGGATCTTATAAACGTCAAAGGTGAAGTCCCAACAGGAAACAAAGAACTCACGAAACAAATTATTTGCTCTCGGGATTTTTGATATAGAGGCATGCAGCGGCAAACAGCTACTTAAGTGGATTTATTTGTACAATAATTATAGCTAAGTAAAGAAAATTCAGACCTTATTGTAAGCTTGAATGAAACTGATTAGAACCTTTAATATATATATAAAGCAATTATTTTGCTTCCTCATACTAACGAATATGAGAAATGTTGTTTTCAAGGAAAATTTCGAATCCGAGATTATCTCGAATTTCCGATTTTGTTTCAAGTCTTCCTGAATGCCTTTTGGACAGTTTTGGAAATATGATAATTTTTTCCAAATGTGTCTGTAGTGTGCATGTATGTTTGTGTGTGTGGGGGGGGTATGTTTGTGTGGGGGGGTGGGGTATGTATGTGTCTGTATACATGCCTGTCAGATGTGGAACTTAAGAATGAATAATCCTACTGCTATCAATATCATCAATATCAAACTGCTGCATATATATTTTACATAAGAAAGGAAAAGTCCGTATCATGGCATTTGGAGAACGTGTACTTCAGGACTCGAATGCATGCAACCCAGGTTTTTTTTTTCTTTCGAATAATTTAGTAATTTTATGTTTTAGCAACGATTTTGGGCGATATTCACACACATCGATTCCTTAAAGACCTAAAATATTATAACAGAGTTTCCTTCGTGGTCAAAATTCAAATTCGAGTTTTATGCGGAAGAGTACGTTTCAAGCATCCCTGAGCACTAATAGAAGGTTTTTGAGGTATGTATGTATGTATGTATGTGTGTGTGTCCGCGTTAGTGTATGTCCGTGAGTCTGTGGAAACAATATCTCATGAACGAATGGAACTATTTCAACAAAATTGGAAAGTAGGGGACTTCAAACAACATACACAATACATAATTTGTCATACCGAATACTGGAGCCTATTGATTTCAAAATCAATCGAATGTTCGAAAAAACACCACATTTTCGAATAAAAGTTTGAAAATTGAATCCTTAAAATTCGAATGTTTAAATTTTAAATTGAATCTTAAAATTTGAATCTTTAAAAATTCAGAACCATAAATAATGTTACTAAATGATTATTTCTTCTGTGATTTTACATTACAAAACAAATAGCACAAGCTTTAGAAGGCTGGCATGAACCGATTTCGAGATATTGCACGATTTCCTAATAAATTTATTTAAAAATATTACATAAATAAAAAAATAGTATTAACTATCGTAAAATATGCTCACTTTCATGCAATGTTGCGCGACAAATTTGTTAACAGCATTCTTGCATTCACGAGAGAAGATATTTGTGTAAAAGTTTGTATATTTTTATGACCAACAATTTCCCAATAGAAATTTATGTAGAAGAAAATATCTCTTGCATATATATGTGTAGCGTTTGCCGATATATTTGGTGAAATTGGTGTCTCATTTAGTGAAACATTACTGATTTGATGATATGTCGCCCTAGACTAACAAAGATATAGTTAAATTGCAAAAATAACGGAAATTATATCAAATTAATTGTTAAAATATTTTAATATATGTACTGGATTGTTTATTGTGGATGCTATCAATACTGATAATTGGTAATTATACATTTTATTTGCGACAATTTTCGAAAGCCACCAAATATATCCAAGTAGGACAGATAAACCCTAATATAGCTTGCTTTCTTAAGAGCACTTTGATTTCCGATATATCCGTAAAAATTAAAATCAAAATCCTAATTATTCATGTTTTGATTTCAAACTATTTGGGGCGTAAATTTGGAGTCATTTTTGTTACTTTAGCGCCATTTTCATCGATTTGGGTGTATTTTCATCAATTTTCTGTCATTAAAAATGGTCATCTTTGCAGTCCAGGTCACTAAATTTGTCACCAAATGCGGCAGACGAACTGACACACTCTATTGAAACATATTTAATACACCTTCCGATTATTAATTAGTTTGTATTCCTATCCATTCATAAACTTTAAAATCAACTCTTACTTTTATTTTGATTCTAAATTTTATAAATTAGGAATTGATTTTGTAAACTTAGGTCCGATTTCATGAATCTGTCGACATTTTAGAAACGTAAGACTGCAAGCAAGTGAACGAGAAGATATTGCTTACACATTGTGCACTTCCATATAACGATCCTAACTTATAGTTAATAATATTAACAGTGCCTTTTTATTGAGACAAATAATTACGGCATTTTACGTAATCTATATAAATAAAAATGAAAATCTGTCTGTCTGTCTGTCTGTCTGTCTGTCTGTCTGTCTGTCTGTCTGTTTGTCACACCATCACGGGAGAACGGCTGAACCGAATTTGATGAAATTTTGTGGGTAGCCCAGAAATAGCCCCACTTAAAATTATATCCGTGTTTTGAGTTTCTACGACCAGTGGTTCTCGAGATATTAGCAAAAAACGAAATTTTCGTTTGTCTCATCATCACGGAAAAACGGCTGAACCGAATTTAATGAAATTTGGTGAATAGCCTTGAAATATCCCCCCATAAATTTTGTCCAAGTTTCGAGTTTCTAAGACCTGGGGTTGTCGAGATATTAATGAAAAACGGAACTTTTTCCTAGGAGTTCTACTCCCTAACTCCGTGGTTTATCCAAACGAAAAGCTTGAAAATCGTTTGAAAGTGAATTAAAATTTAATCTCTGAGTTTGATGGGAGATTTTTTGCGTTAATTAGTCACTTTCTGAAAACATGAATTGTTTGAAGCATGATTTAAAGGGGAAATCTATCTCCATGGTTCATGGTTTATTTAAAACACGCTTTTACGGAACAATGAGAAGTATAGAGAAATCAAAATCGTTATTTAATTTCGCAGTTTATGTTATAAGACATGACATATTTAACATGTTATAAGATTCTATCTTATATCATGTTACTCAGAAACGCAATTAAATTAAATCTGTCTGTTAACTTTAATAATTATTTTTTCGATTTGAATAATAAATAAATGGATATAAAAATATATTTTAGAAAAGAACGATTTGATTTTTCTTATAGCATTTTTGACTGGATAATATCAATTACGGTCTTCAGGTTTAAAAATTATTATTATTTATATTTCCGGGGATTATTGATTCAAGGATTATTGATATTTTCAAGTTATTATGCAATTATTTTATTATGACAAAAATTGTTTAAACTCATATATTGTATGTTGTACGAATCTTCTACAAATACACGTGTATATCTTTTAATCTACGAGAATATAAGTAGTACAGGTATATTGACATATGTTTTGATATATATTGGCATATATTGGAATCAATTACGACCTTCTGGTATAAAGAGTACGGATATTATTGATGTTTTCAATTTATTACGTCATCTCTTTTATTTTGGCAAATATTTTTGAGACGCATATTGTAATACGGGTAATCTTCTACTAACACATTGGCATATTTTCTGATCTGCGACAATATAATTAGTACGGGGTTGCATATATTCATTCAATTCCTATTTTTTCTTCTGTAAATTTGCTTACAAAAGGGGGCAGGATGCTTTATTCTTCAGATCTGATCGTGAAGATAATTTTGCATAGTGAGAACATATATTCTTAAACTTCTCTTTAGGAGCAATAAATTTAATATTTTAACAGAATTTGCACATGATTGCGAACTTTAAGTTTCTTTAAATTATACGAATAACGGGTGTGCTGTTAGTGGTTAATAAATTTTAACATTTTAGGAGGATATATCATGTTGCTCGGCATCGCAATTAAATTAAATATGTTTGTTAATGTTTTTATTATTTTTTTTTTCGATTTAAATAATAAATAAATGGATAAATGGATATAAAAGTATATCTTATAAATGGACGGTTTGATTTTTCTTTTAATTATATTAATTGCTGACTGCGTACATCAATTTCATTTATTTTGGCAAAGAGTTTTCAAGCTTATATCGTATTTAGCTACTAAACTCATATATTGTGTTTAGCCAATAAATTCATATAGCCGATTGTTGAAACAGAAAAAGAGTAGAGCGGGTATATCTTCTAATACAATTGTAGTGTTTTCATTTAGTATATTGAAACGGGATAAGAATGTTTCATTCAGATCTGCAAATTCAAAGATACGAATTTGGAGGGATATCGCTAATTTGACAACTTTTCTTAAACTTTGCCAAATTGACGGAAATGTCGCCAAATTGATATAAACGATACACAAACAGCTGCCATAAACCTTCGGGTTGGTCGTGTGGCTTGGGTCTTCTACATATCAATGAAATTTTTTTTTGTTTTGTTAGAAGAGAGTACTGAAATGATGTTTGGTTAGCATTTATCTGTCAGACCAACCATCCTACTTAGTAATACATTTAGCAAATTTTTTAAATGTCACCAAATTGATAAAAATGTTTTCAAATCTATAAAAATATCTTGAAATTGATAAAATTGCGCTACATAAATGATATTAATTGTTTTTTGTTAGGGGATACTATTGTGATGATATTTCGTCAATTTGTCGCAAAGTGGAACTGTCAGTTCTACAGTCCCACTTGGCGATAAATTTGGCGATTTTTTAAAATGTCGCTAATTTGACGAAACTGTAGCCAAATGTTTCATAGAAATATAACTATTTAGACGATATTTTTTCTACCAATTTATTTGAGGCAAATGATATCATGTCGCTTAGCAACGGATTTAAATCCAATGTGTTTATGCGGCAGACGATTTTTATTAAATCCTTTCCGATTTGAATAATGAAGATATGTATATAAAATAAATTTCATTGCCATTTCATTTTGGACTGGATAATATCAATTATACTCTTCAGGTTTAAACATTATTATTATTGATATTTTCCGGAATTATTGATTCAGGGATTATTGATATTTTTAAGTTATTACGCCATTGTTTTACTGCGGCAAAAATTGCTGACACACGCATATTGTACGTTGTACGAGTAATCTTCTAGGAATGCACGGGTATATCTTCTGACCTACGAGAATATAAGTAGTACAGGTATATTGGCATATATTTTGACATATATTGGCATATATATTGGAATCAAGTACAGTCTTCTGGTATGAAGATTAAGGGGATTAATTATATATTCAATTTAATACGTCGTCTGTTGTATTTTACCAAAAAACATTTGTGACTCATATTGCAAAACGGGTAATCTTCTACTAATAATCGGACATTATAAGTAGTACATGTATATCTTCCCATGTAATTTTAGCACTTTAATTTTGACATATATTGGAATAAATGACTGTCTTCAGATTTAAAGATTACGGGTTTATTGGTATTTTCAATTTATACATGTAATCTACTAATACAGGTTATATTTTCTAATATTCGCGTATATAATTAGTACGGGTCCCATACAATTTTAACGCTTTTATTTTGCATATATTGATTCAATTCCATATTTTTTTTATATTTGCTTACATAAGGGGTCCAAGATGTTTTATTCTTCAGATATGTCCATGAAGATAAATTTATATAGCGAGAACAGAGATTCTTAAACTTCTTTTTAGGAGCATTATATTAAATATTTTAACAGAATATTTTGATTAAACATGTCATTTAGTATACTATAAGAATTTGGGCATGATTATGAATTTCAAGTTTCTTTATATTATATACTCCGTACGAAGAACGGGTATGCTGCTAGTCTATATAAATAAAAATGAAAATCTGTCTGTCTGTCTGTCTGTCTGTCTGTCTGTCTGTCTGTCTGTTTGTCCCACCATCACGGGAGAACGGCTGAACAGAATTTGATGAAATTTTGTGGGTAGCCCAGAAATAGCCCCACTTAAAATTATATCCGTGTTTTGAGTTTTTACGACCAGTGGTTCTCGAGATATTAGTAAAAAACGACATTTTCGTTTGTCTCCTCATCAAGGAAAAACGGCTGAACCGAATTTAATGAAATTTAGTGGATAGCCTTGAAATATCCCCCCATAAATTTTGTCCAAGTTTCGAGTTTCTAAGATCTGGGGTTGTCGAGGTATTAATGGAAAACGGAACTTTTTCCTAGGAGTTCTACTCCCTAACTCCGTGGTTTATCCAAACGAAAAGCTTGAAAATCGTTTGAAAGTGAATTAAAATTTAATCTCTGAGTTTGATGGGAGATTGTTTGCGTTAATTAGTCACTTTCTGAAAACATGTATTGTTTGAAACATGATTAAAAGGGGAAATCTATCTCCATGGTTCATGGTTTATTTAAAACAAGCTTTTACGGAACAATGAGAAGTATAGAGAAATCAAATTCGTTATTTAATTTCGCAGTTTATGTTATAAGACATGACATATTTAACATGTTATAAGATTCTATCTTATATCATGTTACTCAGAAACGCAATTAAATTAAATCTGTCTGTTAATTTTAATAATTATTTTTTCGATTTGAATAATAAATAAATGGATATAAAAATATATTTTAGAAAAGAACGATTTGATTTTTCTTATAGCATTTTTGACTTGATAATATCAATTACGGTCTTCGGGTTTAAAAATTATTATTATTTATATTTTCGGGGATTATTGATTCAAGGATTACTGATATTTTCAAGTTATTATGCAATTATTTTTTTATGACAAAAATTGTTTAAACTCATATATTGTATGTTGTACGAATCTTCTATAAATACACGTGTATATCTTTTAATCTACGAGAATATAAGTAGTACAGGTATATTGACATATGTTTTGATATATATTGGCATATATTGGAATCAATTACGACCTTCTGGTATAAAGAGTACGGATATTATTGATGTTTTCAATTTATTACATCCTCTCTTTTATTTTGGCAATTATTTTTGAGACGCATATTGTAATACGGGTAATCTTCTACTAACACATTGGCATATTTTCTGATCTGCGACAATATAATTAGTACGGGGTTGCATATATTCATTCAATTCCTATTTTTTCTTCTGTAAATTTGCTTACAAAAGGGGGCAGGATGTTTTATTCTTCAGATCTGATCGTGAAGATAATTTTGCATAGTGAGAACATATATTCTTAAACTTCTCTTTAGGAGCAATAAATTTAATATTTTAACAGAATTTGCACATGATTGCGAACTTTAAGTTTCTTTAAATTATACACTCCGTACGAATAACGGATTAAATTAAATGTGTTTGTTAATGTTTTTATTATTTTTTTTCGATTTAAATAATAAATAAATGGATAAATGGATATAAAAGTATATCTTATGAATGGACGGTTTGATTTTTCTTTTAATTATATTAATTGCTGACTGCGTACATCAATTTCATTTTTTTTGGCAAAGAGTTTTCAAGCTTATATCGTATTTAGCTACTAAACTCATATATTGTGTTTAGCCAATAAATTCATATAGCCGATTGTTGAAACAGAAAAAGAGTAGAGCGGGTATATCTTCTAATACAATTGTAGTGTTTTCATTTAGTATATTGAAACGGGATAAGAATGTTTCATTCAGATCTGCAAATTCAAAGCTACGAATTTGGAGGGATATCGCTAATTTGACAACTTTTCTTAAACTTTGCCAAATTGACGGAAATGTCGCCAAATTGATATAAACGACACACAAACAGCTGCCATAAACCTTCGGGTAGGTCGTGTGGCTTGGGTCTTCTACATATCAATGAATTTTTTTTTTTGTTTTGTTAGAAGAGAGCACTGAAATGATGTTTGGTTAGCATTTATCTGTCAGACCAACCATCCTACTTAGTAATACATTTAGCGAATTTTTAAAATGTCACCACATTGATAAAAATGTTTTCAAATCTATAAAAATATCTTGAAATTGATAAAATGGCGCTACATAAATGATATTAATTGTTTTTTGTTAGGGGATAGTATTGTGATGATATTTCGTCAATTTGTCGCAAAGTGGAACTGTCAGTTCTACAGTCCCACTTGGCGATAAATTTGGGGATTTTTTAAAATGTCGCTAATTTGACGAAACTGTCGCCAAATGTTCCATAGAAATATAACTATTTAGACGATATTTTTTCTACCAATTTATTTGAAGCAAATGATATCATGTCGCTTAGCAACGGATTTAAATCCAATGTGTTTATGCGGCAGACGATTTTTATTAAATCCTTTCCGATTTGAATAATGAAGATATGTATATAAAATAAATTTCATTGCCATTTCATTTTGGACTGGATAATATCAATTATACTCTTCAGGTTTAAACATTATTATTATTGATATTTTCCGGAATTATTGATTCAGTGATTATTGATATTTTTAAGTTATTACGCCATTGTTTTATTGCGGCAAAAATTGCTGACACACGCATATTGTACGTTGTACGAGTAATCTTCTAGGAATGCACGGGTATATCTTCTAACCTACGAGAATATAAGTAGTACAGGTATTTTGGCGTATATTTTGACATATATTGGCTATATATTGGAATCAAGTACAGTCTTCTGGTATGAAGATTAAGGGGATTAATTATATATTCAATTTGTTACGTCGTCTGTTGTATTTTACCAAAAAACACTTGAGACTCATATTGCAAAACGGGTAATCTTTTACTAATAATCGTACATTATAAGTAGTACGTGTATATCTCCCCATATAATTTTAGCACTTTAATTTTGACATATATTGGAATAAATGACGGTAAAAAATTAAAGATTACGGGTTTATTGGTATTTTCAATTTATACATGTAATCTACTAATACAGGTTATATTTTCTAATATTCGCGTATATAATTAGTACGGGTCCCATACAATTTTAACGCTTTTATTTTGCATATATTGATTCAATTCCATATTTTTTTTTTATATTTGCTTACATAAGGGGTCCAAGATGTTTTATTCTTCAGATATATCCATGAAGATAATTTTATATAGCGAGAACAGAGATTCTTAAACTTCTTTTTAGGAGCATTATATTAAATATTTTAACAGAATATTTTGATTAAACATGTCATTTAGTATACTATAAGAATTTGTGCATGATTATGAATTTCAAGTTTCTTTATATTATATACTCCGTACGAAGAACGGGTATGCTGCTAGTCTATATAAATAAAAATGAAAATCTGTCTGTCTGTCTGTCTGTCTGACTGTCTGTCTGTCTGTTTGTCACACCATCACGGGAGAACGGCTGAACCGAATTTGATGAAATTTTGTGGGTAGCCCAGAAATAGCCCCATTTAAAATTATATCCGTGTTTTGAGTTTCTACGACCAGTGGTTCTCGAGATATTAGTAAAAAATGAAATTTTCGTTTGTCTCATCATCACGGAAAAACGGCTGAACCGAATTTAATGAAATTTGGTGAATAGCCTTGAAATATCCCCCCATAAATTTTGTCCAAGTTTCGAGTTTCTAAGACCTGGGGTTGTCGAGATATTAATGAAAAACGGAACTTTTTCCTAGGAGTTCTACTCCCTAACTCCGTGGTTTATCCAAACGAAAAGCTTGAAAATCGTTTGAAAGTGAATTAAAATTTAATCTCTGAGTTTGATGGGAGATTGTTTGCGCTAAATAGTCCCTTTCTGAAAACATGAATTGTTTGAAACATGATTTAAAGGGGAAATCTATCTCCATGGTTCAGGATTTATTTAAAACACGCTTTTACGGAACAATGAGAAGTATAGAGAAATCAAAATCGTTATTTAATTTCGCAGTTTATGTTATAAGACATGACATATTTAACATGTTATAAGATTCTATCTTATATCATGTTACTCAGAAACGCAATTAAATTAAATCTGTCTGTTAATTTTAATAATTATTTTTTCGATTTGAATAATAAATAAATGGATATAAAAATATATTTTAGAAAAGAACGATTTGATTTTTCTTATAGCATTTTTGACTGGATAATATCAATTACGGTCTTCAGGTTTAAAAATTATTATTATTTATATTTTCAGGAATTATTGATTCAAGGATTATTGATATTTTCAAGTTATTATGGAATTATTTTATTATGACAAAAATTGTTTAAACTCATATATTGTATGTTGTACGAATCTTCTACAAATACACGTGTATATCTTTTAATCTACGAGAATATAAGTAGTACAGGTATATTGACATATGTTTTGATATATATTGGCATATATTGGAATCAATTACGACCTTCTGGTATAAAGAGTACGGATATTATTGATGTTTTCAATTTATTACGTCATCTCTTTTATTTTGGCAAATATTTTTGAGACGCATATTGTAATACGGGTAATCATCTACTAACACATTGGCATATTTTCTGATCTGCGACAATATAATTAGTACGGGGTTGCATATATTTATTCAATTCCTATTTTTTCTTCTGTAAATTTGCTTACAAAAGGGGGCAGGATGTTTTATTCTTCAGATCTGATCGTGAAGATAATTTTGCATAGTAAGAACATATATTCTTAAACTTCTCTTTAGGAGCAATAAATTTAATATTTTAACAGAATTTGCACATGATTGCGAACTTTAAGTTTCTTTAAATTATACACTCCGGTTGTTTGGTTAGCATTTATCTGTCAGACCAACCATCCTACTTAGAAATACATTTAGCGAATTTTTAAAATGTCACCAAATTGATAAAAATGTTTTCAAATCTATAAAAATATCTTGAAATTGATAAAATTGTGCTACATAAATGATATTAATTGTTTTTTGTTAGGGGATAGTATTGTGATGATATTTCGTCAATTTGTCGCAAAGTGGAACTGTCAGTTCTACAGTCCCACTTGGCGATAAATTTGGCGATTTTTTAAAATGTCGCTAATTTGACGAAACTGTCGCCAAATGTTCCATAGAAATATAACTATTTAGACGATATTTTTTCTACCAATTTATTTGAAGCAAATGATATCATGTCGCTTAGCAACGGATTTAAATCCAATGTGTTTTTGCGGCAGACGATTTTTATTAAATCCTTTCCGATTTGAATAATGAAGATATGTATATAAAATAAATATCATTGCCATTTCATTTTGGACTGGATAATATCAATTATACTCTTCAGGTTTAAACATTATTATTATTGATATTTTCCGGAATTATTGATTCAGGGATTATTGATATTTTTAAGTTATTACGCCATTGTTTTATTGCGGCAAAAATAGCTGACACACGCATATTGTACGTTGTAGGAGTAATCTTCTAGGAATGCACGGGTATATCTTCTAACCTACGAGAATATAAGTAGTACAGGTATATTGGCATATATTTTGACATATATTGGCATATATATTGGAATCAAGTACAGTCTTCTGGTATGAAGATTAAGGGGATTAATTATATATTCAATTTATTACGTCGTCTGTTGTATTTTACCAAAAAACATTTGTGACTCATATTGCAAAACGGGCAATCTTCTACTAATAATCGGACATTATAAGTAGTACGTGTATATCTTCCCATATAATTTTAGCACTTTAATTTTGACATATATTGGAATAAATGACTGTCTTCAGATTTAAAGATTACGGGTTTATTGGTATTTTCAATTTATACATGTAATCTACTAATACAGGTTATATTTTCTAATATTCGCGTATATAATTAGTACGGATCCCATACAATTTTAACGCTTTTATTTTGCATATATTGATCCAATTCCATATTTTTTTTATATTTGCTTACATAAGGGGTCCAAGATGTTTTATTCTTCAGATATGTCCATGAAGATAATTTTATATAGCGAGAACAGAGATTCTTAAACTTCTTTTTAGGAGCATTATATTAAATATTTTAACAGAATATTTTGATTAAACATGTCATTTAGTATACTATAAGAATTTGGGCATGATTATGAATTTCAAGTTTCTTTATATTATATACTCCGTACGAAGAACGGGTATGCTGCTAGTCTATATAAATAAAATTGAAAATCTGTCTGTCTGTCTGTCTGTCTGTCTGTCTGTCTGTTTGTCCCATCATCACGGGAGAACGGCTGAACCGAATTTGATGAAATTTTGTGGGTAGCCTAGAAATAGCCCCACTTAAAATTTAGTCTATGGTTGGAATTTCTACGACCAGTGGTTCTCGAGATATTAGTAAAAAACGAAACTTTCGTTTGTCTCATCATCACGAGAGAACGGCTGAACCGAATTTAATGAAATTTTGTGGGTGGCCTTGAAATAGCCCCCCATAAATTTTGCCCAAGTTTCAAGTTTCTAAGACCAGGGGTTGTCGAGATATTAATGAAAAACGGAACTTTTTTTATAAGAGTTCTACTCTCCAACTCCGTGGTTTATCCAAACGGAAAGGATAAAAATCGTTTGTTTAAAGCGTCAAAGGGAATTAAAACTTTATTTTTGAGTTTGATGCAGGATTTTTGCATTAAATAGTCACTATCTGAAAGCATGAATTGTTTGAAACATGAATTTAAATGGAAAAATCTACCTCCATGTATTTCACAAACTTTTACTCAACGATTAGAAGTATAAAGAAATTAAAATGGTTATTTAATTTCGCATTTTATGAGGAAGATTCTATCTTATATCATGTTGCACGGCAAAGGAATGGAATTAAATGTGTTTGTTAATGATTATTATTATTTTTTCTATTTGTATAATAAATAAATGGATGTAAAAATATATTTTATAAATGAACGGTTTGATTGTTCTTTTAATTATATATATTGCGGACAGCGGACATTACTTTTATTTATTTTAGCAAAGAGGTTTCAAGCTCATATATTGTGTTTAGCTAATAAACTCATAATAAATGAACGGTTTGATTGTTCTTTTAATAATATATATTGCGAACTGCGTACATCACACTTTTATTTATTTTAGCAAAGAGGTTTCAAAGCTCATATATTGTGGTTAGCTAATAAACTCATATATTGTGTTTACCCAATAAATTCATTTAGCCGATTGTTGAAGCAGAAAAAGAGTAGAACGGATGTATGTATCTTCTAATACAATTTTAGTGTTTTCATTTAGTATATATACAGACGGGATATGGATATTTTATTCTTCAGATCTGTAAATTTAGAGCTACGAATTTAGCGGAATATATCTAAATAACTTGGTACCTTTTCTTAAACTTTACCAAATTAGAGGAAATATCTCCAAATTGATAAAAATGACCCAAATCGGTCAGTCCATCCATCCTACTTAGTAACGCATTTAACTAATTTTTTTAATATCTCTAAATTGATAAAAATATTTGTAAATCCATAAAAATATCATGGAGACGAAAATTTCGCCAAACCTTCCATGAAGATCACATTATTCAGACGACATGATTTCCATCAATTTATTTGAAGCAGATGATATCATGTCGCTTAGCAACGGATCCAATGTGTTATGTGTCATACGATTTTTATTAAATCTAATAAAAATGTGTATATAAAATAAATTTCATTGACATTGCATTTTTGACTGGATAATATGAATTACGGTCTTCAGGTTTAAACATCATTATTATTGATATTTCGGGGACAGTTGATTCAGGAATTATTGATATTTTCAAATTATTATGCCATTGTTTCATTATGACGAAAATTGTTGAAACTCATATATAGTACGTTGTACAAGTAATCTTCTACAAATGCACAGGTATATCTTCTAATCTACGAGAATATAAGTAGTACAGGTATATTGGCAAAATTTTTATATATGTTGGCATATATTGGAATCAATTACGACCTTCTGGTATTAAGATTACGGGGATTTTTGATATTTTCAATTTATTACGTCATCTTTTTTATTTTGGTAAATATTTTTAAGACTCATATTACAATATGTTTAAGCTTCTACTAACACACTGGCATATTTTCTAATTTGCGACAATATAAGTAGTACGTGGTTGCATATATTGATTCAATTCTTTTTTTGTGTGTGAATTTGTTCACAAAAGGGGCCAGGATATTTCATTCTTCAGATTTGCCCGTGAAGATAATTTTGCATAGTGAGAACAGATATTCTTACTTCTCCTTATCTATATAAATAAAAATGAAAATCTGTCTGTCTGTCTGTCTGTCTGTCTGTCTGTCTGTCTGTCTGTTTGTCACACCATCACGGGAGAACGGCCGAACCGAATTTGATGAAATTTTGTGGGTAGCCCAGAAATAGCCCCACTTAAAATTATATCCGTGTTTTGAGTTTCTACGACTAGTGGTTCTCGAGATATTAGTAAAAAACAAAATTTTCGTTTGTCTCATCATCACGGAAAAACGGCTGAACCGAATTTAATGAAATTTGGTGAATAGCCTTGAAATATCCCCCCATAAATTTTGTCCAAGTTTCGGGTTTCTAAGACCTGGGGTTGTCGAGATATTAATGAAAAACGGAACTTTTTCCTAGGAGTTCTACTCCCTAACTCCGTGGTTTATCCAAACGAAAAGCTTGAAAATCGTTTGAAAGTGAATTAAAATTTAATCTCTGAGTTTGATGGGAGATTTTTTGCGTTAATTAGTCACTTTCTGAAAACATAAATTGTTTGAAACATGATTTAAAGGGGAAATCTATCTCCATGGTTCATGGTTTATTTAAAACAAGCTTTTACGGAACAATGAGAAGTATAGAGAAATCAAAATCGTTATTTAATTTCGCAGTTTATGTTATAAGACATGACATATTTAACATGTTATAAGATTCTATCTTATATCATGTTACTCAGAAACGCAATTAAATTAAATCTGTGTGTTAATTTTAATAATTATTTTTTCGATTTGAATAATAAATAAATGGATATAAAAATATATTTTAGAAAAGAACGATTTGATTTTTCTTATAGCATTTTTGACTGGATAATATCAATTACGGTTTTCAGGTTTAAAAATTATTATTATTTATATTTTCGGGGATTATTGATTCAAGGATTATTGATATTTTCAAGTTATTATGCAATTATTTTATTATGACAAAAATTGTTTAAACTCATATATTGTATGTTGAACGAATCTTCTACAAATACACGTGTATATCTTTTAATCTACGAGAATATAAGTAGTACAGGTATATTGTCATATGTTTTGATATATATTGGCATATATTGGAATCAATTACGACCTTCTGGTATAAAGAGTACGGATATTATTGATGTTTTCAATTTATTACGTCATCTCTTTTATTTTGGCAAATATTTTTGAGACGCATATTGTAATACGGGTAATCTTCTACTAACACATTGGCATATTTTCTGATCTGCGACAATATAATTAGTACGGGGTTGCATATATTCATTCAATTATTATTTTTTCTTCTGTAAATTTGCTTACAAAAGGGGGCAGGATGTTTTATTCTTCAGATCTGATCGTGAAGATAATTTTGCATAGTGTGAACATATATTCTTAAACTTCTCTTTAGGAGCAATAAATTTAATATTTTAACAGAATTCGCACATGATTGCGAAATATAAGTTTCTTTAAATTATACACTCCGTACGAATAACGGGTGTGCTGTTAGTGGTTAATAAATTTTAACATTTTAGGAGGATATATCATGTTGCTCGGCATCGCAATTAAATTAAATGTGTTTGTTAATGTTTTTATTATTTTTTTTCGATTTAAATAATAAATAAATGGATAAATGGATATAAAAGTATATCTTATGAATGGACGGTTTGATTTTTCTTTTAATTATATTAATTGCTGACTGCGTACATCAATTTCATTTATTTTGGCAAAGAGTTTTCAAGCTTATATCGTATTTAGCTACTAAACTCATATATTGTGTTTAGCCAATAAATTCATATAGCCGATTGTTGAAACAGAAAAAGAGTAGAGCGGGTATATCTTCTAATGCAATTGTAGTGTTTTCATTTAGTATATTGAAACGGGATAAGAATGTTTCATTCAGATCTGCAAATTCAAAGCTACGAATTTGGAGGGATATCGCTAATTTGACAACTTTTCTTAAACTTTGCCAAATTGACGGAAATGTCGCCAAATTGATATAAACGACACACAAACAGCTGCCATAAACCTTCGGGTTGGTCGTGTGGCTTGGGTCTTCTACATATCAATGAAATTTTTTTTTGTTTTGTTAGAAGAACGAATTTTTAAAATGTCACCAAATTGATAAAAATGTTTTCAAATCTATAAAAATATCTTGAAATTGATAAAATTGCGCTACATAAATGATATTAATTGTTTTTTGTTAGGGGATAGTATTGTGATGATATTTCGTCAATTTGTCGCAAAGTGGAACTGTCAGTTCTACAGTCCCACTTGGCGATAAATTTGGCGATTTTTTAAAATGTCGCTAATTTGACGAAACTGTCGCCAAATGTTCCGTAGAAATATAACTATTTAGACGATATTTTTTCTACCAATTTATTTGAAGCAAATGATATCATGTCGCTTAGCAACGGATTTAAATCCAATGTGTTTATGCGGCAGACGATTTTTATTAAATCCTTTCCGATTTGAATAATGAAGATATGTATATAAAATAAATTTCATTGCCATTTCATTTTGGACTGGATAATATCAAATATACTCTTCAGGTCTAAACATTATTATTATTGATATTTTCCGGAATTATTAATTCAGGGATTATTGATATTTTTAAGTTATTACGCCATTGTTTTATTGCGGCAAAAATTGCTGACACACGCATATTGTACGTTGTACGAGTAATCTTCTAGGAATGCACGGGTATATCTTCTAACCTACGAGAATATAAGTAGTACAGGTATATTGGCATATATTTTGACATATATTGGCATATATATTGGAATCAAGTACAGTCTTCTGGTATGAAGATTAAGGGGATTAATTATATATTCAATTTATTACGTCGTCTGTTGTATTTTACCAAAAAACATTTGTGACTCATATTGCAAAACGGGTAATCTTCTACTAATAATCGGACATTATAATTAGTACGTGTATATCTTCCCATATAATTTTAGCACTTTAATTTTGACATATATTGGAATAAATGACTGTCTTCAGATTTAAAGATTACGGGTTTATTGGTATTTTCAATTTATACATGTAATCTACTAATACAGGTTATATTTTCTAATATTCGCGTATATAATTAGTACGGGTCCCATACAATTTTAACGCTTTTATTTTGCATATATTGATTCAATTCCATATTTTTTTTTATATTTGCTTACATAAGGGGTCCAAGATGTTTTATTCTTCAGATATGTCCATGAAGATAATTTTATATAGCGAGAACAGAGATTCTTAAACTTCTTTTTAGGAGCATTATATTAAATATTTTAACAGAATATTTTGATTAAACATGTCATTTAGTATACTATAAGAATTTGGGCATGATTATGAATTTCAAGTTTCTTTATATTATATACTCCGTACGAAGAACGGGTATGCTGCTAGTGAGCAATAAATTTAATATTTTATCAGAATTTGCACATGATTGCGAATTATAAGTTTGTTTATATTATATACTCCGTACGAAGGACGGGTATGCTGCTAGTCTATATAAATAAAAATGAAAATCTGTCTGTCTGTCTGTCTGTCTGTCTGTCTGTTTGTCCCATCATCACGGGAGAACGGCTGAACAGAATTTGATGAAATTTTGTGGGTAGCCTAGAAATAGCCCCACTTAAAATTTAGTCCGTATTTTGAGTTTTTACGACCAGTGGTTCTCTTTCGGTTGCTCATGTCCTTGCTGACGAGCCGGTCGGTCTGGGTCTTCGACCAGTGGTTCTCGAGATATTAGTAAAAAACGAAATTTTCGTTTGTCTCATCATCACGGAAAAACGGCTGAACCGAATTTAATGAAATTTTGTGGATAGCCTTAAAATAGCCCCCCATAAATTTTGTCCAAGTTTCGAGTTTCTAAGACCAGGGGTTGTCGAGATATTAATGAAAAACGGAACTTTTTCTTAGCAGATCTACTCTCCAACTCCGTGGTTTATCCAAACGGAAAGGATGAAAATCGTTTGTTTAAAACGCCAAAATGAAATAAAACTTTATTTCCGAGTTTAGTACAGGATGTTTGCATTAATTAGTCACTATAGGAAAGCATGAATTGTTTGAAACATGAATTTAAATGGAAAAATCTACCTCCATGGTTATTCTTTCACAAATGTTTACTCAACGATGAAGAGTATAAAGAAATCAAAATGGCTATTTAATTTCACATTTTATGAGGAAGATTCTATCTTATATCATGTTGTTCGGCAATGGAATGAAATTAAATGTGTTGGTAATATTTATTATTATTTTTTCTATTTGTATAATAAATAAATGGATGTAAAATATATTTTATAAATGAACGGTTTGATTGTTCTATTAATTATATATATTGCGGACTGTGTACATCACTTTCATTTATTTAATCAAAGAGGTTTCAAGCTCATATATTGTGTTTAGCTAATAAACTCATATATTGTGTTTACCCAATAAATTCATTTAGCCGATTGTTGAAGCAGAAAAAGAGTAGAACGGGTGTATGTATCTTCTAATACAATTTTAGTGTTTTCATTTAGTATATACAAAAGGGATCAGGATATTTTATTCTTCAGATCTGCAAATTCAGAGTTACGAATTTAGCGGAATATCTCTAAATAACTTGGTAACTTTTCTTAAACTTTACCAAATTAGTGGAAATGTCTCCAAATTGATAAAAATGGCCCAAATCAATCAATAAAATTAAATTTGTTTTCTTAGAATAGAGTACTAAAATGATGTTTCTGTAGCATTTGTCGGTCAGTTCATCCATCCTACTTAGTAACACATTGAATGAATTTTTTTAATATCACCAAATTGGTAAAAATATTTTTAAATCCATAAAAATATCATGAAATTGATAAAATCGCGCTTACTAAATGAAATTAATTGTGTTTTGTTAGGGGATAGTATTGTTGAAGACCCAGACCGTCCGACTCGTCCAGAGAACTAAGAGCAACTATTTGGACGGCCGGTGGGGATAGTATTGTGGTGATGTTTCGTCGATTTGTCGCAAAATGGGACTATCAGTTCTACAGTCCCACTTGGCGATAAATTTGGCGATTTTTTAAGTTATCGCTAAATTGACGAAAATGTCGCCAAACCTTCCATGGAGATTGCATTATTCAGATGATATGATTTCTATCAATTTATTTGAAGCAAATGATATCATGTCGCTTAGCAACGGATTCAATATGTTATGCGGCATACGATTTTTTTAAATCTTTTCCGATTTGAATAATAAAAATATGTATATAAAATAAATTTCATTGTCATTGCATTTTTGACTGGATCAATTACGGTCTTTAGATTTAAACATCATTATTATTGGTATTTTCGGGGACTGTTGATTCAGGGATTATTGATATTTTCAAATTATTATGGAATTGTTTTATTATGACGAAAATTGTTCAAACTCATATATAGTACGTTGTACGAGTAATCTTCTACAAATGCATGGGTATATCTTCTAATCTACGAGAATATAAGTAGTACAGGTATATTGGCATATATTTTGATATATATTGGCATATATTGGAATCAATTACGACCTTCTGGTATTAAGATTACGGGGATTTTTGATACTTTCAATTTATTACGTCATCTTTTTTATTTTGGCAAATATTTTTGAGACTCATATTGCAATACGGGTAAGCTTCTACTAACACACTGACATATTTTCTAATCTGTGACAATATAAGTAGTACGGGGTTGCATATATTGATTCAATTCCTTTTCTTTCTGTAAATTTACTTACAAAAGGGATCAGGATGTTTTATTTTTTAGATCTGCCCGTGAATATAATTTTGCATAGTGAGAACAGATATTCTTAAACTTCTCTTTATGAGCAATAAATTTAATATTTTAACAGAATTTGCACATGATTGCGAATTATAAATTCCTTTACAGTATATACTCCGTACGAAGAACGGGTATGCTGCTAGTCTATATAAATAAAATTGAAATTCTGTCTGTCTGTCTGTCTGTCTGTCGGTTTGTCCCATCATCACGGGAGAACGGCTGAACCAAATTTGCTGAAATTTTGTGGGTAGCCTGGAAATATCCCCACTTAAAATAATCAAAGTTTGATGATCATTTAAACTCAAAAATATTGTAATTGCGTTGTCGCAGTATATAGATGCACAGAAAAAGAAATAAAGCGGTTTTAGGACGGATGCAACACTAAATATCAATTAAACAGAACCTTAAAAATCACGATTTTAACTCAAGATGGATAGCATTGATCATTTAAACTGAAATATATTGTAATTGCGTTGTTTTAGAATATAGATACACACACACAGAAATTAAGCAAAAATAAAGCGGTTTTAGGACGAACACAACACTAAATATAAATTAAAAAGAACTTTAAAAATCCCGATTTTGGCACGAGATGGATCCGATATTTTAATTTGAAGTGGGTCACGTGATCTTTTCATATGATACAGGTGTAATAATTATTTTAATTTTTATTCAGAAAACTACCGAATATATTTCGCTGATTTTTTTTTATATTTTTTATGGGATAATTTAAATATTTCCTAAAATATTCGAAACAATTTGTGAATTTTAAATTCGCTTAAAAGCTTAAAAAATGTTTGAAATATTAGGTCCCATGGCGTTAATGTATTTCATTTTTTTAACCCGAGTTCAATCCAAAACTAATTTTGTTATATTATTCCTTTATATTCCCATAGCTCCCACTGACCGTCTGAGCAACATACTAAAATTTCATTTCGATAAAGTTATATTTACGGCAGTTATCGTGCGAACGGACAGACAGACAGACAGAATTAACAAAGTCATAAACACTTTTCAACTATGTTGTAAAGTGTTAAAAATGAAATGTGCTGCTATCTGTAAGTTAGAATGTGTTGTAAATCCAACTCTACATTCGGGTTTTACTCTCGAAAACTTTCGTCCTTTTCCAGCTCTGAAGGGATTATTGCCAGGGCACCCTTTTTAATCACGATTTCTTTAATAGCAGGCCCTTGTTTTTTATGCGTCCGGGAGAGAGAAATTTTCCACACACTATGACAAATGCCTTAAATGCCAAGTTGATTATGTTGAAGAGAGCGTATCCGTAATATTTTCTAATCCTATGTAAAGTTCATAAAAAATAAAATATTCTCTCTAAATTGCATATTCTAGATTTCATATTTTACGCATTTATTATATTCAACATGCGGTACAGATTGCATATATTCTGGATGTAGTACATATCCTTTAAATAGTAAAGAGTACAATCCTAGTAATCCGATATCGATAAATTCCAACATGTATCGGATAATTGTACTTGTTAGATTATTGGAAATTATGAATAGTGAGTAAATAAAGAATTTAATACTTGAAGTTGGTATAATATGTTTGTAATTAAACGTGCTATAATGTGGCATGCACAAGCAAATACAGATTTATTTAATTTGGAACGAACGAGCCGTAGTTTCTCGTATCCAAAAACCGCGTACGCTACTTAGATAATACAGATACAGATAACAGCACTCGATTTCAAAATCGCCTGTTTTGAACCAAAATAATTCCCGCGATTCGTTTTTGTCCATGCGCAACCATGTTAACCTTCAATACAGGCTTAATATCCTCCTTTAATATGCCCTAAATAAATTTCTGTAATACGTCCTAAATAAGAACGTCACAAATAAATGACAACATTTGAAGTTATAAAATAGATAAATGTTTCGTTACCTCAGAATTAAAATCGCTACCCATAAAGAAATTGCTATCTTAGAATATGTTCATCTAAATCACGGCAAATTTTCAGAATGACTTATAATATTTAAATAATTTTATATTCCAAAGCAATAAAATTTATTTTTTTTTAATTCACGAATTTCAACAATAGCATATAAATTATTACTCGTTCGCCGTTCAACAAAGTTGACTTGCGAGATATCGTTTTTTTATTATTTTTTATCGTTTGAATGGAATAAAAATGATTTTGAAATCGAAGTTTTGACGGAATTTCTGCTTAAAATTAATTTTAACGTCATTGCTATCGACTTTCTGTCTTTCCTGTTAATCAGCTTGTCTCACACAATACTGTTTCAGTTTCTATAAAAATGCTGTATTTGGTCTCACGTGGGTCCATCCAAGATGAGATGTGCCGAAGAAGGATGGTAAGGGCTTTATGACTTCCACCCCCCCATTGGGTTCCGGTCAAAAATAAGAGGCACTTTGTTTTATACCTTCGGGTAAGTCGGAATTTCTGGGCAGAAGTAAAGAAATAAGAGAACAATTATTGACAAATATTAATGAATGTGGATTTGGTTTATATCATATCCAGTTTGAGAAAATTCAAATATATTTCATGTTTTTAACAGTTTTAGCATTGTATCATTATTTTATATTTGTATTATCTCTCTAATAACTCCCATAGTACTTACATATAATATATATTCTAAATCACATGAAATATCATAAAACAGTCTCAATAGAGTTAAGGAATAAACCATACTGTTCAAAGCACAAGCGATGGCTATCTTTTAGAAATTGACTCTTCTATTGTATCTCAAAGAGGGTAATACTTCAATAAAATTCAAATTTCAAAGTATCTTAAAATCATAGCTTTAAGAATAAATCAGAAAGCATTTGAAGATATAGAAAATCTATTCAAATTCTAACTTTAATATCCGATATCGCAGATAAATTAACATTTAACATCAAAGAATATTCTTATAAATACATTTTAAAAACTTTTAAAATGCTCTTTACGCTTCTTGGTTGCGCTCACTCAGAAACCTTATCATACAAATATCGGTTTTTAAAATGAAAGAAAATTTAAAGAAAGTATTTTTAATGAATTATCTGAAGATTTATTATCGGAATTTACATACAAAAATATTTGTGACTCATTCAAAGATTAGTGCAATTATTCAAAAACATATTTCATAAAACATTAAAAACAAATTGTCTATTTCCCACAGAATCTTGCTTTAAGCACCCGCTAATGCATAAATGAATGACATTTAACTATAAATACGCGTTTTTAAAACTAGTGATATGGGCACACACCAATTTTCTTGCGGCATTTTTAGGGCAGTTATCGTGCGAACGGACAGACAGACAGAATGAACAAAATTATAAATACTTTTCAACTATGTTGGAAAGTGTTAAAAATGAAATTTCATTTTTACACGCTGAAACTGAATATTATTTTTTAAATCCATAAAATTTTGAAAGTAACATCAGAATTACAGAATTAGCTTTATTAACACCAAATAAAGATTGTCTTTTGTTTCATGTAAAATATTTTATTTGAACGTTATTTTATCTGTTAAATATCACAATTTAACTGTCAAAATTGGATGAAAAGAAATTTCAACATTTAAGAACGTCAGAAGTTGAAATTGTAGAAACTCAAGTGATTATGATTTTGAAAGATAAATATGCATACTTTATTTTATGATATAAATTTAAAAAATCTTATAATTATTTTTTGAATTACGAGCTTTAAAGTAAGTTACATTTTAACATTTATTCACAGTCACAGATTTAATCGTATATATTTTAATTAAATCAATTTGAAGGAAAATTTAATATTTTAAAAATGATAACGAATTAAAGAAATGGATAATTAGAATACGCACCAATTAATAAACCCTCACCAAGTATTCACATTCATAGCCTAATTGAGTTCAGCTGCCTGTGTTTGCGCGTTGGCAGGATTTCCGTACTATACAAGATAGATCCCGCCATTAGTCATGTGATGTCTGTTTTATGTACGCTGTGTAGTGATTTAAGGCTCCTAAATATAAAAGCTGACGCAACCGCCATTTTGACCCCAACCAGTCCAGCCAATTATCGTCTGCCTGTGCTATTTCAATGACACGCGCATGTTCATTGGCTCCTACTGGATACGCAATTTAACTATAAATAAGTTCTTCTGCTTTGAAAAAATTGTACCTACCATTCAAGAAATTCGACTAGAATGTTTTGGTTTGGTTGTTTTTGATCCAGGAAAAGGACGATAAAGTAGTCGTCTTTTCTCCATGTACAGCCATCGCATTAAATGGGAGTTAAGATGGCCGCTATTGCGCCCGTATATAACTTATATAATAGGTACCATATATTTTCTTCCAAAATGGTCCAAGGATCTTTATTAGGTGGGTTGGGTCTAAACAGTGGGTGTTTTTTCAGAGGAGCTCTACGTTTTCAAAGCAATTAAGTAAAAGTATCGGAACCACTTATGATCCGAATAGGTGGTTGACGTTCAAATCCCATTAGCGTACGAAAAGATGGTGTGACCATAAAGTGATTAACAGTTGACGACCAGAGTGTCAAATAAAGTACCCATTCAAAGAAGATTTTTGACAACTTCTCCGCAAAACCAGGAGGTCAAAGGCAGAATTCAGAGTGAGATATTACCTCCGGATTTCTGGCATTGGAAAACATAGGATTACTCCATCTACATTTTAAGATATCTACGGTTTCGCCAGCCTGTATTCTTAGGAGCCTTATTGTGATTGGAGCAGCGAATAAGCCCACTTTTGATATTTAGCTTACTATTAATTAATTCGGACACATCTAAAATGTATTGCCTCTGAGATTAGAATTAAATTAATTCAATATATGCTAAACTAAAGAATATTTTTACTATTTCCTCGTACTATAGTATGGAAAAAGTTCCCAACAAATTTTCAATCCTAGATTTTGACGAACAGATGCATCTGAAGACATCTTGGACACATTTTGAGCATGTTTGTAAATATTTTCATCAGTTTCTTTGTATGTATATATGTGTGTAGTGCATACACAAGTGAAGAACGTCACTGTGAAATTTTACATGCAGATGTATTATATACTATATAGTAAATATAACAATTAACAAGTCTTCACCCCTGCGCGAGCACATACATAGACTTCGTGGATGCTTAATACGCTATTGGCACAATGCGCGGACGCAGTAAACATTAACCGTTATACCCTAATACAGGTACAACTGTGTTATACGCCTTTTCACCTCAACGAGAGCATACTGTCCCCTAAATAAGCTCTTTTAATACGACCTAAATAAGCTTAAGGGTAACAAATGTTTTACTGTTTAAACAAAATAACAGTATCCCCTAAAAAACTTTAATAAAGTAAAAATGCAGAACTGCCAAGCTTAAAAAAAATGAAAAACATCACCATTAAAAAATAGAAAGTTGTGCCTAAAAATGTTGTGATAATTGCTAAGCATTTACGTTTTAAATTCTACTACACTCAACACTTGGCGGCCATCTTTTAAAGAAGAAAAAATAATATAATTTTCCTTCATGATTATCTTACTTTGTCAATTTCCATATTCAATGAAAAAACAATGAATACTAAGACATACTTTGCGGAAATGCCTAGGGGAGAAAATGGATACAAATAAATTGCATACAATGTTTTCTAGTGAATCATGCAAAAGTGGCCACCAGCGCCGATTGTACCCAGAATTATAAAATATATCATAACATTTGATTTTGATATCACAGCATTTTTAAGACACACAGTTTCTATAATTTAATGGATACGTTTTTTGACTCTTCTAAGATTAGAGGTTTTTTTTAGATGATAATGAAATACTATTCACTAGCATATTTCTCCAATTTTGCATAATCACGTTTTGTACGTCCAGTGTTGTGTAATCAACTAAATAATTACCCTCATTTGACTCAAATACTTTTAACTTTTTTTCTAAATAATGCCTGAATAATAAATTAAGAAGAGAGTTATCATGAGCTTCATTAACTTTAGGTTCAATAAATCGCAAATGAACGGACACGCTACAGCCTCCCTAATTTGTCTGAAAAAGCTAATTAGGAAATTTTCGCTTCAGTCAACAAACATCATTTTCCAGTTCTGCTGATGTCTTCATTCAGAAAGCCTCCAGTCTTCATCTTTTCCGCTCTTAAACTGTTCTTATTTTAAAAGAGTGATTGCAGCTCATGGTGAAATATTTTCGGAGATGAGAAAATATTTTAATAGGCTTGACATTTAATAACATAGTCACAACTACATCGCATTTCCAATAGTTGAAATTGATATTTACAAGATTGTTTGTCATGACTCAGGAAAATACTTTAATAAGCAAAAATCATAACTTCAACAATCTATGAGTAAGCAATACGGATGTAATGAATGGAATGATTTCCAATTTACTTACTTTTCTAATTTTGGAGATACAGTCTTCAGTCCGATTTCTCGTGCATTAATACTACATTTATGTTAAGGTTCGCTTGCTTTATAATCAAAATTAGAATGGAAAATATTCATTTTTAAATATTTCCAATCAATTGTTATATTGATTTGTTTTTATTGGTGACAGATATATTTTTTCAAACTGGCAACATATGAGTTTTATGACAACAGATTTTATGACAGCAGATGAGTTTTTATGTATTTGGCTGATTTACTTTATCATGCTGGCAGTAGATCAACACATCAAAGAATTTGTTGTATGTGGTAGATTATTTTCCTTCCGAAACGAATCAACACATCAGTGAGTTTGTTTATTTAGTAGATTTATTACTTTCCTTATATACATAATGTATAAGGAAAGTATTGTGAAGGGGTCGAAAATCCGAATTCGAGTTTTGGACGGGAGAGCAGGTTTCAGACATCCCTGATCACGAATCAAACATTTTTGAAATGATGTCTGCGTGTGTGTGCGCGTGCGCGTGTGAAAGTATGTGTATGTGTGTGCCAGTGAGCCTATGGAGACGATATCTCACGAGCGAATGGGGCGATTCGAATGAAATTTGGTACAAAAATCACAATCCGTGAATACGGGAAGCCTATTGTTTTTAAACGTAATCGAATGCTCAGAACCCCCTAAATTTTCGAATGAAATTTAAAAAAATTATCAAAAGATCGAAACCTTTAATAAAGTTACGCAAATAGACATTTCGTATGTAATTTTTCCTTAGAAAACGATTGACATAAACTTTAGAACGCTAACCTGAACCGTTCTCGAGATATTACATATTTTTCAAATGAATTTATCAAAAAATCCCATAAATTAAAAAAAATATTAACTGTTGAGAAACATGTTCAGTTTTCATATGTAATATCATGCGATAAGTTTAGTGACATCATTCTCGTGGAACTAGCTCGCTCCATTCATGAAAAAGGATACTTTGAGTAATAATTTTGTATTTGAACGCCAATAGTTATTTATCTGCTATAAGAGTAACTTATTTCTCCATCCATAACACTTGGCGAGATTTTAGTGACGAATTTGGCGGAATGTCGCCAACTACGCGACTTTTAGAAATGTTTCCAAATTAACGAAAATCTCGCTAAATGGATAAAAATGACGCTAAATCAATGAAAATGATAACTATTTGTCGAAAAATTAATATCTTGGAAAGAATATAATTATATATCTACTATAAGAAAAACCTATTTTGTTTTTACTGTAAAAGTTAAAAATTCATTGCATTATATAAGGAAAGTCATGTGTTGCCCACATCAGATTTTTTTTAAACTAACAACAGATCAACACATCAAGAATTTTGCTGTATTTGGTATGTGCATTTTTTGTCTAGCTAGCAACACACAAATCAATACATCAATGAGTTTTCTGCATTTGCGATTAATTTGTTTATGCAGATCAACGCATGAATGGGTTTGCTTCTTTTAATAGTCGCTGAGTGTGATGCAATCATTTTATTTAAAGGGGCGTAGTCATTTCACTATAAACAGTGTGCACATCTTTCTAAAGTTATTTAAATGCTTAAAGGCAAACATAGGAACATTATATACTACAATATAAGAAAGTAAAAGCAAAGTAAAAACTGCCTTTATTACCAGCAAACAAAACTCATTATTTAAATCCCTTTTCTAGCTTCTAAGCTTAGCAGTGCAATAATGCAAACTGTGTATGTTAATTTGTACTCTTAAGTTATTTGACTTTTGTTTACTCTCTCTGCAATTGATACAAGATTCGTTTTCAGAAGGAAATACTTTAAAGATCCTGAATAAAGGAATAAACGGTGTAGTATTTAAACAGAAACGAGTAACAAAAATATATAAACGTCACAATACAGCATATATTACTTTATTAAATATTTTTTTTTATAAAAACAGTGTAACGCATTTTGACGAAGTTTTTATATTATTGGTTTTCATTATAGCAGATTTAGGGCAGTTTTTCAGCAAGTAAGTATAACCTGACTCTATTTTTTTACAAAAGCCAAGTGTGTCTTTGTGCATTTAAGTCTAAGTGCCAAGTGTAGTAATGGGTAATAGTTCAATATCCAAAATCATTCAAATATATGAAAATATTCAGCCTAATTAAAATATTACCTCTAATTATGTTTTTATAGCCAGTGGAATATTCTATGTCTGTATATATATATATATATATCAATTTAAATTAAATACTCTTACTAAATATGACTGGTTTACCTTTATAATTCATTGCATTTTGTTATTTTTCACAATTATCTTGTACATGGTAATGCTGTATACCTCCACACAATTGGAGTACCCCAAGTCTCCACTGGTAGCTCGCCAATACTTATATTTACTTTTACGAAAGACAATTCAATCTGTTTACACATAACATTTCTATTTTTCGCTACATTGATGATGTTTTTCTTTGTTTTCATACTGCACATGATTCTTTACCCACACTTAACATTTATTCATCCAATCTTGAGTTCATACCTAATGAATCCTTTCCTTCCATATCTGTAAATTATCTTGATATATCACTATTTATATACAAAATAACTCATTCAATACTACTATTTATGACAAGAGACATCCATTTAAATTTAATGTAAAATTCTTCTCTCATTATTCTTCTTGCCTTAGTAACCACGTTTTTAAAAATCTAATCATTAGCTATTTGCTCCGCATCAAAGGCCTGGATAGTATGCACTATCACATATTAATCGTCTCAAAAGTCTATGCTATATGTACAATTTTCCCACCTTTTTTGTAGATCGCAGTATAAGTACGATACTCAATAGTAGTGGAAAAACCATAAAATAAACACCGTCCCGGCGGGCAAAAATAAAAATGTGCAAATATTACAAAAACAGTAATTTCGGTTAGACAAAAACCATGAAAATTTTTTAAAAAACCGCCTCGGTGGGTAAAAACAAAGTTTAAAACAGTAATATAACCGTTAAGGCGAATATCTAAAAAGCAAATGAAACAAAAACAGGCTACGGCTCCAAAAAACAGTGTTATCCATGCTTTAAATGTTTTCGATCATAGTGGCCACTTCCAGGTTAGTTTCTGAACTCTTGGACTTGTCTCACCGAAAACATGTACAACTAATTTCCCTCTCTCTGTTCTGGCCCATTCCATCGCGGGTTTTCGAGTTATCAGCATTCAAGCTGGATCACGTGGTGGACTCCCATGAAGATTATTCACGCTGGCGGCCTTCAGACTTGTGAGTTGCCCTTTTTCTGCATGTTTGTGCATTTATTTTTCATGATTATGTGGTATTTTGTGTTTTTAAATTGAATTTTGTCCTCTTGAGTCGTTTTTCTGTTAATCTCGTTTATTCCGTTGCTGGACACAGGTTGCATAAAATTTCAACCACGTGTTTTTATGCAATCATAGAAACAACGGATTTTAGTATATCTGCCTAGAATTTGTCCCTGAAGACGTTTCTGGCAGATATACTATTCATTGATTTATTTTACTTGTCCTGGTCTTTCCATGCACTACTTTTCCAGCCCTTCCTCGTTACTTTTTACTTTCTGCTATTAAATACGCGTTACTATATTGACTGCGGTGTGCTGCTATGTTTACTGATTTGCACTTCTGCACTTTCCTTTTTATTATTTATATATATATATATATATATATATATATATATATATATATATATACTGCGGGACAATTGCTAAGGACGGATGACACTATCACCCACAGCAAAATGAAAGGAGAAAAAATGTTGAAAATTAGAATAAGTGCGGGATACAGTAAGAAGAGTAGCAAGCGTCATGGGGGAGGTCGTGCTAGTAGTACGACGCCTGCAGAAGACAGGCACATTGTCCTATCGGCAAGAGGGACTGGCGCACAACAGCTCAGCAGGTGGCAAATCAGTTTTTTGCTACCACAGGATAGCGGATCTCCGGAAAATCTGTAGCCAGATGTTTGGGAGAAGGGGGACTATACGTCCGCAGACCTGTTGTGTTTGTCCCATTGTCCAGACTGCACCGTACCGCCCGTTCGCAATGGTGTCGTGAGCATCGCAATTGAACCGAACAGGACTGGGCTTGCGTTCTATTCTCAGATGAGAGTAGGTTCAGTCTGTCATCGGATTGTAGACGCCAACTGATCTTACGTGAGAGTGGTACTGCTTATCTTCCAGAAAATATCCTGGAAAGGAACCGATATCTGACATGCAGTATTATGGTATGGACTGGCTTCATAATCAAAGGCCTCACGCCCTACATGTGGTTGCAACTGGGACTATGACCGGCCAACGAGACATTGAATAAGTTCTACTGCCTCATGTTCGCCTTTTCCATGGTACTGTTGGTGATGAATTTGTTTTCATGAACGACAATGCACCATGTCATCGAACACTAGCTGTTCAGTATTGTCTAGTCAACGAGGATATTCAATGCCTCTTATAGCCAGCATGTTCTTCAGATCTAAACCAAATTGAAAATGTTTGATATGCTTCGGGGAGGCAACTTGCTGGTCGAAAATATCCACCAACAAATAAGAACACCCTCATTCTTGCACTGACAGAGGAGTGGGATAACTTGCCTCAATAGCTCCTAGATAATGTTGTGCAAACCATGACGCGACATGTGGAATGTTGCATCGCACTCCACGGTGGACGTATTCCGCATTGACACCTTTCTCAAAGGTTCCTGCTGTCGTCCATATGCATTTTTCCATTTCTCGGTACACTGCATCAAATGAACAATTTTTTCTTTCAGATGTTTCAAAACTTTTTTTATTTTCAAGAACAATGAATGATATTTATTCTAATGTCCGAACAATGTGGCAACAATATTTTATCCTACTGGGCCTCCACCCCCGCTTGATGTTGTGCTACATTGCAATTTGTGATCCGTCCTTACAAATTGTCCAGCAGTATATATAGAAGCCAGTGAATTAGAACCCCGGTTCAATATTTTATTGTCCCATCTTTAGCCTAAATTACAGCACATATGCGGGTAAGTATTTATTCTATAAGCGGATAGAGTGCATATAAAGAGAATACCAGGTGTTGGATAAGCAGATCGTAAAGTCCTGCACAGTTGATGTCAGGGGATCAGAGGATATTGTTGCGGATGTATCTATCCAACATGTCCCAAACTCTCTAGGGACATTGCGGTGGTTTAAGTATATCGTGGAAGCCAAAATCATGCTCCATGAACCACTGTTGTACGGTTCCAGCGCGATGGGTATCGTCCATGAAAGACCCGTCCCTTGTGGGATAAAATTGCAACATTGCAAAGTGTACGTGTCCGGTTCAAGTACTCCATAGATGACACCCGACCTTTGAGAAACACCAGAGGACCAGTAATGAACCAGCAGAACATGTTCTCCACCATGATACACCGCCACAATCTTATACTGAGCGAATAATGCAAGATGGGTTCGTGGCTACATGGGGTTCCCGCCACGCTCTTACCCATCCGTCTGTACAAAACAAAGTGCAGCGTGATTCATCCGACCACAAAACTCTCTTCAAATTATCAGATGTTTAGCGATGCCATTACCGAAGCCGCTGTAAAACTATTTTCATGTTCTTCACCGAATTAGGTGTTTCTGCACAAGCATGCAATTAGCAAAACAGGTTCGCTGCAATTCCCTTCCATTGTTCGTGACGAGAACGGTTCATTAAAGTCCTCCATTAGTTGCTACACAATGTCGCTAATCGCGTGCTTGATTGGGGATTTTCGATCCATAGTTCCGGCTTTTAGACAAGGCCTTTGGGATTCTGTTTCCAACTTTTGTACATTTTGAATATCTCACCTTTCGGGAAGAAAATGGGTTATTCTGTTCTGGCAATCGTGGCTCGAGCCATATGGTCCTCAACAATAAGACTAGTTTCAAACGTAGAGAAATCTGTTATTTTCCCCATTTTGCTGCACTTCTCTAGGAACACACACCAACAGCATTATAATAGCGGTGTTGAAATCACGTGTACCTACCATGACAAACGTAATTTGCATACATCCGCCTGAGATCTATAAATATAGGCATGTTCACAGGTAAATAAATAATTAAATATATTTATATATATATATATATATATATATATATATATATTTGTGTGTGTGTGTGTGTGTGTGTGTACTGTGTGATTCAAACTAAATAATCCCTGTTTTGAAACCTCTGAGAAGCAACCCGTGGACTTAACGTCTCCAAATTTGCAGAACATACATTCCAAACCATGGGAAATTGATCGGTGCAATAAAAAGAGTAGTTTCAAAAATTGCTGATAGGTGAAACTATGGCTCTGTAATCATTTGCAGATATGAAATATAAAACATGACGCTACCAATAAACAACAGCGTACGGCGTGGTAGCATGTGAATGTATTAATACACTCCATACAAAAACAAACCCTCGATCACAGAGATGTGGATAACACAGTAGCTCCAGCACACCATTGTCGCTGCGAGCGGAACAAAATTTGAATAACACACGTGTAAAAGGACCTCGTGTGAGGGTATAAAAAGTTGAAGCGAAACCTGTTGGAACATTTTTCGATGAACGCGATGGTTGTCTCGCTTCCAGAACGTGCGTTACTGTTAAAGTTGTTTTAACAAAACGGCGAACACGTTTCTAAAGCGCTGCGCTTGTACAGGGGACATAAAGCATTGCCTACGGATCCACTAACACCCAGTGCTTTCTAACGAATGGTTTATCAATTCAAGGAGACAGAGAGCTTTGCAATTCGAGCAGGACGAGGACGAAAACAACATATTTACTTCAGATGACTGAAGATGTTGCAACAGATATCGTTGAACAATCCAATAAGAATACAGGATGAACGTGTAGTACTCGTTCCGTAGCAAGGTAGTTGAATTTGCTCTATGTAACGGTATGGAGGTAGGTATTTACGGAAGCACTGGAAGCCTGTCCGTATTAGGTCTACTCCTTACAAGAGTTAAGACCTGTCGATAATGATGTGCTTAAAACGTTCGCTTTGGCGTTCTTGGTACGCATGCAGGTAGACCCTAATCGGTTGTAGAATATCGTATAGTGTGATAAGGTTCACTTTCACATGTGCAAAACAGTGAATATGGAAAACTGCCGCATATGGACGTCAAAGAATCCTCATCGAGTTTAAAAGATACCATAGTATTCACCGTATATTTCTATATAAATAAGTTTCACAGCCACGTTTTAGGTTATGCCATATTTCTTTGAGGAAAATAGTCCGCAGGGTCAAAAGACCTGTTCAGTAACTTCAGCAGGGTATTGCATATGTTGCATAGTTTCGTCATCCTAGAACTCCAGTAACGAGGATGCATCCAGACATCAACGTTCCAACAAGATGGGTTCCGCCACACATTAGATGTAACATCCAACAGTTGTTGTGGCATCATTCTTCAGAAGACCGCGTCATCAGTCGTGCATTTTCTACACGATGGCATACGCGTTCTTTAGACCTCACACCTTGCTATTTTTTACTTTGGTGTTACCTGAAACACAAAGTTTATCAGGAAAACCTTGCAAACCTGGCCGATTTGAAGAGACAGATCAGCGTGCAAGAGCGCGACATGTGTACTGACCAGCTACATGCTGCTGTAGATCATGCTGTGACACTGTATTAGTTGTTCACCCTGAAGCACTTTGGACATACTGGACATGTTGAATACCACCTATGAACCATTTTGAGACAGCCCTTAAAAGCCTTTGTTTACTTTTATGTTATACGTGTCCATTTCGTTGGTGCTGTTCACACATCTTTGTGTGATCGAGAGTTTGTGTGTGTATGGAGTGTGATACAGTGGGAATAAAATGCATTAACTTGTCTACATATGCAGAAGAGATGAAATGGCACCATGCCCCAGACATGAAGATGGCAGATTTCATGATGGGGCAGACAGTAATTTGTTGGACAAGATGTTAAATTATGACCTCGTATCACGTGTGCGTCATGAAGCAAACAAGGCTCTGAGGCAGTGATAGATGATCCAATGAAGCTAAGCATGAATCCCAAGCACAGAACTGGAACTAATTGGAAAACAAATCGCCAAAGCCAACGAGAAGAAGGAAGGAACACACAGAGTACGCCGTACAACATTTTGTGAAATGGATCATTACTTGTTAAAGTTGTAGAGAAAGATGTGGCTATCACCTTAAATACTATTCTATGATTCTACATTAAACAAATTGTTTCTGATACTTCGATTATGCTTAACGTCTCTGATAATTCGATACTGCTCCTGTTAGTCAGTAAATGGTTTACAAAATAAATAATATTCTCCCACTGTATTACAATTACCCTGCTCTCGGTACAATACTTATATGTAATTATTATGGTAATATCTGATGATTTTTGTATATAATATTTAATAATGAAGTATGAATATTAATAAAAACGTTTTAATAAACTTCAATTTGCCAAAATTTTGTTTCGTCATTTATGTAAGTTAATTTATATTTTATGTCTATTAATCAAGTTGCTTTTCAGGAACACCGGACAACATAGAAAATTAACTATGTGGCTTTCACTTCTGCAATGTACTATGCTAAATTCACGGCCATCTCTAATTCAATTAACTTGACGGATTTTTGCGGACATGTTGTAGTCCATTATATTAAAAAAAGTTTAAATTAAATAAATATATAATATTTTATTCACCATATGGAGTATATAGATACATTCACATGCTACCACATCGCATTCTGTTGTTTATTGGTAGCGTTATGTTTTATATTTATTTTCTGCAGATGATCACAGCGCCACATTTTCACCTGTTGGTCATTTTTGGAACTACACCTCTTATTGAAACAATCATTTTGCCACGGTGTGAAATGTATGCCCCGCAAATTTGAAAGCGCTACGTCCATGAGATGCCTCTGCAGAGCGTTCCAAACAGGGATATTTTAATTTGAATGTTTCCGTATATATATATGTGTGTGTGTGTGTGTGTGTGTGTTTCGAGTCCATGTTTAACAGCTACATTTATGAAAGAATAAGACCTACAAAACAAACCTGTTTCTTTTTTTTTTTAAGAACACAAATCTCATAAGCCCTAAACTATTTCTCTTACAGGCAAAAATAAGAACAAAATTTTTGCGAGATATTGCTTGCAAGTAAAACGTAATATGTGTACTCACATTCAAAGATTTGGGAACATTCATCTCGATTCGCAATGTTTTATCGTCAATAAAATGTGCCTTCCGTTTTATTGGAGTCCAAAAGCTTTATAGCTATTGATTTTTTTCTCAGTTTAAACAAAGATAAGATTCTTGCAATGGTTTAAAAATGTAGTCTGAAATATATGGCAGAGGAACTCCATTAATCGTATAGCGAGGCTGGCTTCTTGAAGGCCTATGTACGAAAAATCAAATTGTATTTCAGATTTAAATAAAAGTTACAATTAAAATGAAACTACAATACAATACTTCGTTAAATTGCTTTTGCACTGAAATTAATCTTTGGGACTATTTCCTTTATTTCTCTATGGAACAAATAAAATGTGAAGTAACATAAATTGACGTACTAACCATATGCACCATATTTACGTTTTATATGATAATTCTGTTTTTGTTTGTTTATTATTTTCAATACTTTCATCTCTCTTAAATTTGCGAGTTTTGTTAGAGAACTTTCCAATTATGTTTCTGGATGAGTGTTTCCGTTAGAAACTGGAGATTTTAAATATTTTTTTAACTCCCAACTTCTGATGTAGCGAAATTTCATTGGAAGCCACTTGCAAATCATAGTTTCAATATTTTTCTGACCCCTTTAATAGCAGAACATCCAGAACATACATGGAGCGTTAATGTAGGTTCCTTTGAACCTAGTACTTCTTATGCCCACAGACAAATAATTTCACAAAGCTTGTTGGAATTTGCACGTTAATGTTTTTGAGTGACACTTTATTCAAAACATAAGTTAATAATGAAAACAAAATATCCATATCTGTCATATTTGCTATAAATCTTTATAAATAAAATCTATATAAATAAAATTGAAAATCTGTGCGTCTGTCTGTCTCATCATCACGGTAGAAAGGCGGAACCGAATTTAATGAAATTTTGTAGGTAACCTTGAAGTAACCCCTATTAAAATTTAGTCCACGTTTTGAGTTTCTAAAACCAGGGGTTGTCGAGATATTAATGAAAAGCGAAAATTCCCATAGAAGTTATCATCTCTAACTCCCTAGTTCCTCCAGATGAAAAAGGTTAGAAATCGCTGGTTTAAAAGGTGAAAGTGAATTAAAATTCTATTTCTGAATTTTGTTGGAGTTTATTGCGCTTAACAGTCACTTTTGAGAATCGCCCGTTTGAAGCATGAATTTAAATTGAAACTATCACCATGGTTTATTTTTCACGGGTTCTTACTCAACAATGAAAAGTATTAAGAAATCAAAATGGATATTTAATTATCACCATTTTATGAGAAATATTCTTCCTTATCATATGTTGTTCAGTAACGCAAATAAATCAAATGCGTTTGTTAATTTTTATTACTATTTTTTCGATTTAAATAATAAATAAAGGGATATAAAATATATATTATAAATGAACGGTTTGATTTCCTTTTAATTATATTAATTGCGGACTGCGTACATCACTTTCATTTATTTTGGCAAAGCGTTCTCAAACGTATATATATTGTGTTCAATCAATAACTCATATATTGCATTTTGCCAATAAACGCATTTAGCCGATTGTTGAAACGGGTATATCTTATAATACAATTTTGATGTTTTTATTTAGTATATACAAAATTGATCACAATGAGTTTTCAGATCTCTGCAAAGGCAAATCTACGAATTTGGTGGGATATCGTTAACTTGGCAACATCTTGAAGCGTTGCCATATTGACGGAAAAGTTTATAACAAGAAAGATCAATCATGCATAAAGCATTGATTGTGAAACACTTTCGATCTTCAATGCAATTTTATTAAACATCTCTAAAATGCGATACATTCCTCGGTAATATTTTGAAACTTGTCACAATACTGCATTAATTTATTATACTTAAAAACATAACATTTCATCGAAAAAAATGAACTTCATTCAAATGACGGCATTGAAATAAAAATTGCCTGGTTTAAACATCTCTAAACGGCGATACATTCCTCGGTAATATATTTAAAATTATCATAATACTGCAAAATTTTATTATATTTGAAAACTTCATCGAAAACAAATGAAATGTATTCAAATGACGACGTCATCGAAATATACCACGCTTGGCTCTCTCTATAAAAGTAGCATTTCATTCATAAAAATTTTCCCATTCATTTCATTCATCACAATACTATAATAATTTATTTTAATAAAAATTTAAAACCATGGATGTACAAGTAATTTAAATCTATGCTTAAAACTTCATCGAAAAATCGTTTGCTTCTCTGCGTAAATTCATTGAAAGTTTCATTCATATCAGCTATATTGCAGATTCCATGAGTTAAATAATTTTGCGTTAAAGAAATGAAGCAATTCTTATGCAACTCATTCTACATCTTTTGGTATTTGCATTTTCCATAAGTGAAAAGTAGGCTTCGTTGTAGAAATAATCAAAGTTGGATGATCTTTTAAACTCAACTATATTGTAATTGCGTTGTTTCAATATATAGATGCACAGAATTTAAGCAAAAATAAAGATGTTTTAGGACGGATGCAACACTAAATTTGAATTAAAAAGAACTTTAAATATCACGATTTCGACACAAGTTGAATGCCACATTTTATTTTGAAGTGGGTCATGCGATCTCATCATATAACGGTCACGTGATCTCTCCATATAAAGGGTGTAATTATTATTTTAATTTTTATTTAAAAAACTACTAAATATATTTTGCTGAATTTTTATATATTTTATGGTATAATTTGAATATTTCGTAAAACTTTCGAAGCAATTTGTGAATTTTAAATAAGCTTAAAAAATGTTTGAAAAATTAGGTCACATAGGGTTCAATGTATTTCATTTTTTCAATCCGGGTTAAAACCAAAACTAATTGGGTGATATGCTTCATTTATATTCCCATAGGTCCCACAGACAGTCTGAACAATGTACTAAATTTTCCTTTTGATAAAGTCATTTTTATGGCAGTTTTCGTGCTAACGGACAGACAGACAGACAGACATGCAGACAGACAGACAGGCAGACAGACAGAATGAACGCAGTCATAAACACTTTTGAACTTTGTTGTAAATTGTTAAAAAGTCATAAACACTTTTCAACTTTTTTTAACACTTTACAACAAAGTTGAAAAGTGTTTATGACTTTGTTCATTCTGTCTGTCTGTCCGTTAGCACGATAACTGCCGTCAAAATGACTTTATCAAAATGAAATTTTAGTATGTTGTTCAGACGGCGTGTAGGACCTATGGGAATATAAATAAAAAATATCACCCAATTAGTTTTTTATTGAACCCGGGTTGAAAAAATGAAATATATTGAACCCTATGAGACCTCATTTTTCAAACATTTTTTAAGTAAATTTAAAATTCACGAATTGCTTCGAAATTTTCAGGAAATATTCTGACTTTGGGATATCCTCCAGAATGAAAAGAGAGATATATTATATAATAAATATCTTTCCAAGTGTTTAAACGTTTTGCATATGAAAGAGGCTTCACATTCTAAAATAAATTTGGTAGATAACAATTTTTAATTTTTTTTTTAATTTTATATAACTCTTCATGATATACTTATTTGATGGCATTTTTAATGCACTTTTCTACGTCCTAGAGAGTTAAAATTTCGTACACAGCTTAAATTTGTTGAACATTTTATTCGACAAAAATTTGATGGATCTTTAAATATAGATCATACATTTTTTTCGAAATGGCCTGAAAATAATCCCCGTTCACTTCTATAAATCATTGTTGTAATATTGTTAAAAATTCTGATGTGGGCAGCACATGTCCTTCCCTGCAGACTCATATTCGTTCTCCTTATTTCTTCAATAATAATTTGAGTTTATCTGCAGAAAATAGCAACCATAAGTATTTTAAATGACATTGAGTTTACACGTTAAACTTAAATTTGGTTCTCATTTGATAGCTAGACTTATTGTCAAAGGTGGCGTAGCGAAAACGCGAAAAAACTAGAATATCTCTAGAACGGCTAGTCCTAGAGTAATGGGGCTAGTCTTATTCTTTTGGTTGTCAAAAATCCCGTATAAAATAGGAATTTAATTGATATAATTGAGCACACGTAGTTTTTTATTTTTATATATAACGATTTTTGCGGGCCATTTCGCAAAAATAGCCCGTTCCCTTTTCCCGAATCGTACAAGAATAACCTACAAATTATTTATATACCAAATTTTGTTAAATTTGGTATATAAAGCACTTGTAGGTTATTGAAATATTATACACCAAATTTTGTTAAATTTGTTCCATTAGTTTTTAGCTAGAGTGGATAAAGACAATTTTTGCGGCCATTTCGCAAAGAAGGCTGATTCTTTTATTACGAATCGTACTATAATCTAATGAACATCAGGATTTCCCACAAAAAACATACCTACCAAATTGTATGAAATTCGGACCATAAGTTTTTCAATTAGAGTGGATGTAATATCCACACAGACACACAGAAACATACACAGATACACCCTTACACACACAGACGTCTTCCTAAAAATAGTTTTTTCGTGTTCCAGAAGTCCCAAAACGTGTAGATCCTTTGGAAATTCGAGTTCCGATCTTCGGCACGATTCTAATACTTTGAGTACATACACATACACACATATATTATCTGTGTATCTGTGTATTATCTGTGTATCTAAATGCCTATGCAATTACAATAGTTGTGATTTTAAATGATCCCTAAACTTTTATTATTTCTTCAATGAAGCCTAATTTTAGCATACGCAGAATGCAAATATCTCAAGCGATTGTAAGATGAATTACATAAGAATTGGTGAATTTTTTTCACACAAAATTATTTAACTCTGGAGTCTGGAATACAAGTTATATGAATGAACTATTCATTGATTTTGCATAAAGAATCAGATGATTTATATTTCGATACAGTTTTAAATATTTAAGTATAATAAATTACTGTAGTACTGTGATAATGTAAAAGATATCACCACTGAATGTATCACATTTTAGAAATTTTTAAATGAAATTACATTTCAGTTGGAAAGTGTTTCATAATCAATGCTTATGCATGATTGATCTTTCTTGTTTTAAGTGTTAAAAACGACCCTAAATCAAAGAAATTGATTTTGTTTTGTTAGAAGAGCGTACTGAAATGGTGTTTCGGTAGCATTTATCTGTCAGTCCAACTATCCTACTTTATAATACGTTTAGCGAATTTTTAAAATATTGCCAAACTGATAAAAATGTATGTAAATCCTTAAAAATATCTTGAAATTGATAGAATTAAACTAAAAAGATGAAATAATTTGTGTTTTGTTGGTCAATAGTATTGTGATTATGCTTCGTCAGTTTTTTGACAAGTGGAACTGTCAGTTTTACAGTCTCACTTGGCGATGCATTTGGCGATTTTTAAAATGTCTCTGAATTGACCAAAATGTGGCCAAAATGATAAAATTGCGCTAAATTCATCAAAATGACACCGAATCGAAGAAAATTCGAAATTTTGCATTATTAAGTATGATTTTCTAGATAATCTCTTCGGTTTTGTGAGAATTAAAAAATTATTTTTTCTAAATTTGTTTACAATCTGGACCAGGATGTATTATTCTTCAGATCTGTCAGGGAAGGTAATTTGGTATATCGTTCAGATATTCTTATACATTTTTTAGAATAATTAAAATTAATATTATAATAGAGTACTTTGAATAACAAAGTCATTTAGTATAGTAAAGGAATTTGCACATTATTGTGAATTTTATGCTTTTCAACACTTTACAACAAAGTTGAAAAGTGTTAATGTCTTTGGTCATTCTGTCTGTCTGTCTGTCTGTCCGTTAGCAAGTTAACTGCCGTAAAAATGACTTAATCAAAATGAAATTTTAGTATGTTGTTCAGACGATCTGTAGGACCTATGGGAATATAAATGAATAATATCACCAATTAGTTTTGGAATGAACCCGGGTTGAAAAAATGAAATACATTGAGCCCTATGGGACCTAATTTGTCAAACATTTTTTAAGCGGATTTAAAATTCACAAATTGCTTCGAAAATTTTAGGTAATATTCAAATTGTTCCATAAAATATATAAAAAAAATTCAGCGAAATATATTCAGTAGTTTTTTAAATAAAAATTAAAATAATAATTACACCTCTTATATGAAGCGATCACGTAACCATGATATGAAAAGATCTCATGACCCACTTCAAAATGCTATATGGCACCCATCTTGTCTCACAATCGTGATTTTTTACGTTCTTTTTAATTCATATTGAGTGTTGTATCCGTCCTAAAACCACTTTATTTTTGTTTACATTCTGTGCATCTACATACTGAAACAACGCAATTACAATATATTTGAGTTTAAATGATTATCCAAATTCGATTATTTCTACAACGAAGCCTATTTTTCACTTATGTAAAATGTAAACAGCAAATTATGTAGAATGAGTTGCATTAGAATTGCTGTATTTCTCTAACATAAAATTATTTAGCACATGGAGTCTGCATAGCTGATTTGAATGAAATATTCATTTATTTTGCAAAGAGAAGGACAATTTTTGTCGATGAAGTTTTAAGCATAGAGTTTAATTACTTGTAGCTCCATGGTCTTAATTTTCAAATAAAATAAATTATTATAGTATTGTGATGAATGAAATGAATGGGAAAATGTTATGAATGAAATGCTGTTTTTATAGAGAGATCCAGGAGTGTTATTTTTTCTATAACGTCATTTGAATGAATTTCAGTTGTTTTCGATGAAGTTTACAAATATAATAAATTATTGTAGTATTATGATAATTTTAAAAATATTATTGAGGAATGTATCGCATTTTAGAGATGTTTAAACCAGGCAATTTTTATTTCAATGCCGTCATTTGAATGAAGTTTTTTCGATGAAGGTTTAAGTTTTGAAATATAATAAATTAATGCTGTATTGTGATAAGTTTTAAAATATTACCGAGGAATATATTACATTTTAGACTTGGTTAAATAAAATTGCATTGAAGTTGGAAAATGTTTCATAATCAATGATTTAAGCATGATTGATCTTTCTTGTTTATATTATATATTTCGTACAAAGAATGACTATGTAGTATGGGTAATCTTCTACTTAATACACTGATATATTTTCTACTCTACGAGAATGTAAGTAGTAGAAATGTATCTTCCCAATCAATTTTATCACTTTTTTTTTGACATACAGGGTCTTTCAGAAAGTACTCTCTAACTTTGAAATGATATAACTGCGAAACAGTGATAGACAGAAAGATGAATCAAGTGGTATGTTGGATAGGCAGGTCTGGAATTTTAAATACATAGCTTTGCAAAATTTACAAGATTGGCTAACATAGGGTGCTGCAGTTTCAGTGCAATGTCCTTTAAATAGTGGGTGAGATTATTTTTCGTAACCAGGGGTCAAATCACATTAACATGGATTTGATATGACCACCGTGTATACAGCAGTAACATGACACAAGCGATGGGCGAAGTTTGAAGCCACTTTCTGCAATGTCTCTACTGAAATGGAAGCACATGCCTCACAAATGAACTAACGTTTAAGGATTCTTACTGTAAAAAGTGTTCTTCAAATGACCCCAAAGGAAGACGTCGCATGGAATGAGATCCGGGGAGTATGGAGACTGAGCGTTCTGTACTTCTGAGCATTTATAAGTTATTTAAAGCTCACTGTGCTTGCAGCGCCTTCTGTTAGCCAATCTTGTAACTAATTTCGCAAACCAGTGTATTTAAAATTCCAGACCTGTCCATCCAACATACCACTTGTTTCATCTTTCTGTCTATCACTGTTTCGCAGTTATGTCATTTCAAAGTTAGGGAGTCCTTTCTGAAAGACCCTATATATTGGCATCGATTACGGCCATTGGGTTTAAAGATTAGGGAAATTATTGATATTTTCAATTTATTACGTTATCTGATATTTTTTGGCAAATATGTTTGAAACTTATATATTGTAAATGGGTAATCTTTTAGTGATACACAGGTATATATATATTCTAATATTCGAGAATATAATCAGTACGGCTTTATCTTTCATACAATTTTATTGCATTTATTTTGGCATATATTGATTTAATTTCGTATTTTTGTGAATTTGTTAACAAGCGGAATGAATTTGGTAACATCCAGAATATTTTGTTCGTCAGATATTTCTGGAAAGATAATTTTAGATGGTAAGAACATATATTCTTAAAAAAAATTTAGGAGCAATCATTTAAATATTGTAATAGAATTCTTTGAATAACAATGTCATTTAGAATATTATAGGATTTTGCACATGATTGTAAATTTTAAGTTTTTTTATATTATATACTCCGTACGAAGAACTGGTACTCTGCTAATTAAAAATGTGTCTGTCTGTCTTTCTGTTTGTCTGTATGTATATTTGTTTCATCATCATGTGAGAACGGCTGAACCCAATTTCTTGAAATTCTGTGGGTAGACTTGAGAAAATCCCCACTTAAAATTTAGTCCATGCCCCCAGTTCCTTTATCGCTTATTGAGGATGCTATTAATTAGAATTGCGCGAAATGTAAATTAATTGGGTATTTTAAAATAGTTTTACATATTGCCATCCGGGAATATCGCCAAATGTACAATTCAGCGATTAGAACACAGTATAGTGGATATTATATATTAAGTTTTGACTGTAAAATAGTAATTTCATTGCATTATATACAGAAAGTCATATGCTGCCCACATCAGATTTTTTTTAATTTTGAATCACTCTGTCATAAATTATATAATCTAAATTATTTTCCAATTTGGGTTATGATGAATTACTAAAATAAGGCACATACATGCAACATTTCCTTGTGGCTTGTTTAGTCAATATAATATTAGTCAAATACAATATATCTATATAAATTAAATAGAAAATCTCTCTGTCTTTCTGTCTTATCATCACGGGAGAACGGCTAAATAGAAGTTCATAAAATTTCGTGGGTAGCCTTGGAATAGCTCCACTTAAAATTTAGTTCATGTGTCCAGTTTCTAGGGGTTCTCTAGATAATAATTAAAGGGTTTGCCTGGGATTGTTTGGATATTAATTAAAAAGAGACTGTTAAACCTTCCATAGATATAGCATCATGCATACGATATTTCTTTCTGTAACTTTATTTGATAAAAATGGTCTTAGCTTATGAATGGTCTTAGCTTAAAAATGGTCATGTCGCTTAGCAACGGATTTAAATTCAATGAGTTTATGCAGCAGACGATTTTTATAAAATATTTTCCTATTTAAATATTAAAGTAATTTATATAAAACAAATTTTGTCGAAATTGCATTTCTGACTGGATTGTATACATTACGGCATTAAAAATTAAAATATTATTCGGAGTATAAATATTTTCGATTTATTACGTTAACTATTTTTTTTATTTTGGCATATATGCTTGAAACTCATATATTGTTGTAAGGGTAATCTTCTATTAGTACAAGGATAGATGCATATTTCAATCTACGAGAATATAAGTAGTACGATTATAGCTTCCTATATAATTTTAGTGCTTCCACTTTGGCATATATTGAAATCAATTACGGCCCTCAAGTTTAAAGGTTGCGGGGATAATTGACATTTTATCTTTATTACGTTACCTGTTTTATTTTGGCAAATATTTTTAAAATTCATATATTGTAGTACTGGTAATTTCCTACTAATACACGGGCATATATTCTAAATTTCCGGAATATAAATAGTACGGGTATATCTTACCATACAATATTCTCGATTTTATTTTCGCATATATTGATACAATTTCACATTTTTTGTAAACTTATTTACAAACGGGACGTATAATTCAGATCTGCCTTTAAAGATAATTTTTGTATAGTGAGAACAGAGATTCTTGAACCTCTTTTTAGGAGCATTAATTTAAACATTTTAATAGAATGTTTTGAATAACCATATCATTTAAAATAGTATAGGAATTTGCACATGAAAGTGAATTTTATGTTTCTTTTATATTTTCTAATCTACAATAATGTAATAATACGGGTATATATTTCCATACAATTTAAGCGCATTCATTTTCGAATATATTGACATCAATTACTGTCCTCAGGTTTCAAGATTACGGGGATTATTGATATTTTTCAATTTATTACGTTAGCTGCTATTTTTGGGCAAAATATTTTTGAAAGTCATATATTGTAAACGAATAATATTCTACTAATACGCGTGTATATCTATCTTCTAATATTTGAGATTATAAGTATTACGGGTATATATCTTCCCATACAATTTTAGCTCTTTTTTTTTTGGCATATATTGATGTAATTTCATATTTTTGGTAAATTTGTTTACAAGCCAGAATATTGTATTCTTCAGATCTGTCTGTGAAATTAATTTTGCTTAGCAAAGCAGAGATTCTTACATTTCTTTTTAGAAACAATAATTTAAATATTTTAATAGAATGCTTCGAATAACAATAACATTTAAATTATTATAGGAATTTTAAATTTCTTTTTATTATATATTCCGTATGAAGAAAGTGTATACTGCTAGTATTTTAATAATATACATGAGTATTGAAAATAAAATAAACATCATGTAAAACTTACCAAAAAATCGAAATTTCAAACGAAAACACGGTTCACAGTCAATGTAATCAGTAGCGTCCTAGACACTAAACCCAGGTGATCAGCGTTTTCAATTTAGTACGTTTGATTGCAGATAGCACAATATTACAAGTTAACATCGCACTATCTACAATCTTTATATACTAATTGCAAAGTGTCCGTCTGTCTGCCTCTCCGTCTGTTGGTCTGTCACGCTTTTTTAGGCACTTCCCGAATAGATAGAAACTTGCAATTTGATACAGGGCTCGGTCGTTCGTTAAAATCCCCGAGAAAAATCGAATTTTTTGAAAACGTTCTCTAGAGGGGGTGCTCCACACGAAAACGTTCGAAATGTGAACTGATAGGAAAGCATGATTTGCGATAAGATAGAGACTTTAAATTTGATGTATGGGTAAATCGTTCGGTAGGAAGAAAGACTGCAACTTCAGATTTTCAATATTTTCTACTTAAGGGGGTGCCGCACACCAAAATGTTCGATTTACTGAATAAATGAGAAATGGTTCCTTTAAAATTTGATAGAGACTTGAAATTTGGTATAGAGGCTAATCATTTGACGAAAACATCCAAGACGTATATAGTTTTTCAAAAATGCTCGTTTATGGGGGTGCTCCAGAGAAAAACGTTCGACAGGTGATAAAAAAACATGCTTCGGGATGAGATAGCGATATCAAATTCGGTGTAAGGGTAGATAACTTAGAAGGAAGAAAGTATACGATGTCAGTTTACCAATACTTTCTGCTTTAGGGTTTGCAGCATAACAAAATGTTCGATTTTTGGAATAAAGTAGAAACGCTCCTTTTAAAACTTGATAGAGACTTAATATTTGGTATATGGGCGAATCAGCTGATAGAAAACACAAGAAGAATATAGATTTTCGAAAATGTATATTTAAGGGTGTGTACTCCACACAGACATATTCGAAAGGTGAAATGATAGAAAAAGAATGTTTCGCGATGAAATAGACTTCAGATTTTGTGTACGGGTAAAATGTTGGAAAGGAAAGAAGTACGCAATTTCAGTTTTCAAACATTTGATATTGTAGGGGTGCCGCTCACTAAAATATTCGATTTGCCGAACAAATGAAAAAAGCCTCCTTTACAATGTGATAGAGACTTGAAATTTGGTATATGGATTAGCCATTTGATAAAAAAACCAAAGATGAATACTGTTTGACAAAGATATTCATTAACGGGGTGCTACACAAGAAAACGTTCGAAAGGTGAAGTGATAGAAAAAACATGGTTCGCGATAGGATGGAGGCTTCAAATTTGGTCTACGGGTAGATAGTTTGAAATGAAGAAAGTGTGAAATTTCGGATTTCCAATATTTGATACTTTAAGGAGTGCCGCACACTAATATGTTCGATGTTCCGAATAAATTAGGCACGCTTCCTTCTAAATGTGATAGAGACTTGATATTTGGTATACGGGCCAATCATCTGATAAAAAACCAGAGACAAACAGAGTTTTTCAAAAATGTCCATTTATAGGTGTGTTTCACAGAAAAACGTTCGAAAGGAGAAATGATAAAATAGAAATGCTTCGGGATGAGATAGACTTTAATGTGGCATACAAGTAGCTAGTTCGAAAAAAAGAAATGCTGAATTTAAATTTCCCAATATTTTCATCTTTGGGGAGTTCTGCACTCCAAAAATATTCGATTTGCCTAATAAATGCGAAACGCGAATTATTCTGGTATTCGACTAGTGAACATCTAAATCCCTATCGACATGTATTTTCAGCATCCCTATTTCAAAAGCTATATAAATTAAATGGAAAATCTGTCTGTCAGTTTGTCTCATCATTACTGGAGAACTACAAAACTGAATTTGATGAAATTTTGTGGATGACCTTGAAATTACCCTACTTAAAATTTAGCCCATGCTTTGAATTTCTAAGGTCAAGGGTTCTCGATATATTAATGATAACCGAAACTGTCATTTGTCTCATCATCACGGGAGAACGAATGAACCGAATTTAATGAAATTTAGTGTATTGCCTTGAAATAGCCCCCCATAAATTTAGTCCACGTTTCGATTTTCTGAGATCAGAGGTTGTCGTGATATTAATGAAAAACAAAACTTTTTCCGAGAAGTTCTACTCTCTAACTCCCTGGTTCCTCTAAGCGGAAAAGGTTGGAAATCGTTTGTTTAAAAAGCAAAATTAAATTAAAACTGTATCTCTGGGTTTTGTGGGAGATTTTTGCGCTTATTAGTTACGTTTTTTGAAACATGATTTTAAATGAAAAATCTATCACCATGGTTTCTTATTCACAAACTTTTACTCAACAATGGAAAGTATTAAGAAATCAAAATTGTAATTTAATTATCAGCATTTTATAAGTCAGATTGTACCTTATATCATGATGCTTAGCAACGCAATTAAATTAAATTTGTTTGTTTGTTTTTGTAATTATTTTTTCGATTTGAATAATAAGTAATTGGATATAAAAAAATATCTTATAAATGAACGGTTTGATTTTTCTTTTAATTCCATTAATTACGGACTGTGCACATTACTTTCATTTATTTTGGCAAAGAGTTTCCATATGTATATATTGTGTTTAGCCAATAAACTCATACAATGTGTTTAGCCAATAAACTTATACAATGTGTTTAGACAATAAACTCATACAATGTGTTTAGACAATAAACTCATACAATGTGTTTAGCCAATAAACTAGTTTCGTCGATTGAAATAAAATAAGAGTAGAACGGGTATATATTCTAATACAATTTTAGTGTTCTCATTTAGTATATACAAACAGGATCGGAATGTTGTATTCTTCAGATCTGCAAATTCAGATCAACTAATTTGGCGGGATATCATTAAGATGGCAACTTTTCTTAAACGTTGTCAAATTGACGGAAATGTCCCCAATTGATAAAAACGACGCTGAATCAATGAAATTAATTTTGCGTTTTAAAAAAAGCGTACTGAAATAACGTTTCGGTAGTATTTGCCTGTCTCAGTCCAACCGTCTTACTTAGTAACACACTTAGCGAATTTTTAAAATGTCACCAAATTGATAAAAATATTTATAAATCCATAAAAATATCTTGAAATTGAAAATATTGCTCTAAATAAATAAAATGTATTGTCTTTTGTTAGGGGATAGTATTGTAATGGTGTTTCGTCATTTTTCGCCAATTGGGACTGTCAGTTAGTTCTATAGTCCCACTTAGCGATAAATTTTTGCGATTTTTTAAAATGTCGCTAAATTTTCAAAAATGTCGCCAAGCCTTCCATAGAGATAGCATTAATTAGACGATATTATATCTACCAATTTATTGGAAGCAAATGGTATCATTTCACCTAGCAACGGATTTAAATCCAATGTGTTTATGCGATAAACGATTTTTAACACTTTTCCGATTTGAATAATAAAGATATGTATATAAAATAAATTTCATTGACATTGCATTTTTGACTGGATAATATCCATTACGGTCTACAGGTTTAAACATTACTATTATTGATATTTTCGGGGATTATTGATTCAGAAATCGATATTTTCAAGTTATTATGGCATTGTTTTATCGCGGCAAAAATTGTTGGAACTCAGATATTGTACTTTGTGTGAGTAATCTTCTACAAATGCACGGGTATATCTTCTAATCTACTAGAATATAAGTAGTACAGGTATATTGGCATATGTATTGATATATATTGGCATATATTGCAATCAATTACGGCAATCAACTTCTGGTATAAAGATTATAGTGATTGTTGATATTTTCAATATATTACGTCATCTGTGTCATTTTGGAAAATATTGAGACTCACATTGTAATACGGGCAATCTTCTACTAACACACGGACATATCTACGGCATTATAATTAGTACTGGTATATCTTTATTTATCTATTTTTTGCAAATTTGTTTACCAACAGGACCAGGCCGTTTTATTCTTCAGATCTGACTATGAAGATAATTTTTCTATTAGCGAGAACATATATATTCTAATCTAAGAGAATGTAAGCATTAGATGTGTATCTTCCCATATAATTTTAGCACTTTCACTTTGGCATATATTGGATTCAATTACTGCCTTCAGGTATAAAGATTACTTGTTTATTGATATTTTCAACTTATACATGTAATCTAGTAATACAGTTTATATCTTCTAATATTCGCGTATATAAGTAGCACGGGTCCCATATAATTTTAACGCTTTTATTTTGAATATATTGATTACATTTCATATTTTTTTAAATATACTTAAAAAAGTGGCCAGCATGTTTTATTCTTCATAACTGCCCGTGAAGACAATTTTATATAACGAGAACAGAGATTCTTAAAATTCTTTTTGGAGCATTAAATTAAATACTTTAACAGAATATTTTGATTAACAATGTTATTTAGTATGCTATAAGAATTTGCACATGATTCTGAATTATAAGTTTCTTTATTATATACTCCGTGCGAAGAACGGGTATGTTGCTAGCCTATCTATATAAATAAACTAGCAGCATACCCGTTCTTCGTACGGAGTATATAATATAAAGAAACTTGAAATTCATAATCATGCCCAAATTCTTATAGTATACTAAATGACATGTTTAATCAAAATATTCTGTTAAAATATTTAATATAATGCTCCTAAAAAGAAGTTTAAGAATCTCTGTTCTCGCTATATAAAATTATCTTCATGGACATATCTGAAGAATAAAACATCTTGGACCCCTTATGTAAGCAAATATAAAAAAAAATATGAAATTGAATCAATATATGCAAAATAATAGCGTTAAAATTGTATGGGACCCGTACTAATTATATACGCGAATATTAGAAAATATAACCTGTATTAGTAGATTACATGTATAAATTGAAAATACCAATAAACCCGTAATCTTTAAATCTGAAGACAGTCATTTATTCCAATATATGTCAAAATTAAAGTGCTAAAATTATATGGGGAGTTATACACGTACTACTTATAATGTCCGATTATTAGTAGAATATTACCCGTTTTGCAATATGAGTCTCAAATGTTTTTTGGTAAAATACAACAGACGACGTAATAAATTGAATATATAATTAATCCCCTTAATCTTCATACCAGAAGACTGTACTTGATTCCAATATATATGCCAATAGATGTCAAAATATATGCCAATATACCTGTACTACTTATATTCTCGTAGGTTAGAAGATATACCCGTGCATTCCTAGAAGATTACTCGTACAACGTACAATATGCGTGTGTCAGCAATTTTTGCCGCAATAAAACAATGGCGTAGTAACTTAAAAATATCAATAATCACTGAATCAATAATTCCGGAAAATATCAATAATAATAATGTTTAAACCTGAAGAGTATAATTGATATTATCCAGTCCAAAATGAAATGGCAATGAAATTTATTTTATATACATATCTTCATTATTCAAATCGGAAAGGATTTAATAAAAATCGTCTGCCGCATAAACACATTGGATTTAAATCCGTTGCTAAGCGACATGACATCATTTGCTTCAAATAAATTGGTAGAAAAAATATCGTCTAAATAGTTATATTTCTATGGAACATTTGGCGACAGTTTCGTCAAATTAGCGACATTTTAAAAAATCGCCAAATTTATCGCCAAGTGGGACTGTAGAACTGACAGTTTCACTTTGCGACAAATTGACGAAATATCATCACAATACTATCCCCTAACAAAAAACAATTAATATCATTTATGTAGCGCAATTTTATCAATTTCAAGATATTTTTATAGATTTGAAAACATTTTTATCAATTTGGTGACATTTTAAAAATTCGCTAAATGTATTACTAAGTAGGATGGTTGGTCTGACAGATAAATGCTAACCAAACATCATTTCAGTACTCTCTTCTAACAAAACAAAAAAAAAATTCATTGATATGTAGAAGACCCAAGCCACACGACCAACCCGAAGGTTTATGACAGCTGTTTGTGTGTCGTTTATATCAATTTGGCGACATTTCCTTCAATTTGGCAAAGTTTAAGAAAAGTTGTCAAATTAGCGATATCCCTCCAAATTCGTAGCTTTGAATTTGCAGATCTGAATGAAACATTCTTATCCCGTTTCAATATACTAAATGAAAACACTACAATTGTATTAGAAGATATACCCGCTCTACTCTTTTTCTGTTTCAACAATCGGCTATATGAATTTATTGGCTAAACACAATATATGAGTTTAGTAGCTAAATGCGATATAAGCTTGAAAACTCTTTGCCAAAATAAATGAAATTGATGTACGCAGTCAGCAATTAATATAATTAAAAGAAAAATCAAACCGTCCATTCATAAGATATACTTTTATATCCATTTATCCATTTATTTATTATTTAAATCGAAAAAAAATAATAAAAACATTATCAAACACATTTAATTTAATTGCGATGCCGAGCAACATGATATATCTTCCTAAAATGTTAAAATTCATTAACCACTAACAGCACACCCGTTATTCGTACGGAGTGTATAATTTAAAGAAACTTAAAGTTCGCAATCATGTGCAAATTCTGTTAAAATATTAAATTTATTGCTCCTAAAGAGAAGTTTAAGAATATATGTTCTCACTATGCAAAATTATCTTCACGATCAGATCTGAAGAATAAAACATCCTGCCCCCTTTTGTAAGCAAATTTACAGAAGAAAAAATAGGAATTTAATGAATATATGCAACCCCGTACTAATTATATTGTCGCAGATCAGAAAATATGCCAATGTGTTAGTAGAAGATTACCCGTATTACAATATGCGTCTCAAAAATATTTGCCAAATTAAAAGAGATGGCGTAATAAATTGAAAACATCAATAATATCCGTACTCTTTATACCAGAAGGTCGTAATTGATTCCAATATATGCCAATATATATCAAAACATATGTCAATATACCTGTACTACTTATATTCTCGTAGATTAAAAGATATACACGTGTATTTGTAGAAGATTCGTACAATATACAATATATGAGTTTAAACAATTTTTGTCATAATAAAATAATTGCATAATAACTTGAAAATATCAATAATCCTTGAATCAATAATCCCCGAAAATATAAATAATAATAATTTTTAAACCTGAAGACCGTAATTGATATTATCCAGTCAAAAATGCTATAAGAAAAATCAAATCGTTCTTTTCTAAAATATATTTTTATATCCATTTACTTATTATTCAAATCGAAAAAATAATTATTAAAATTAACAGACAGATTTAATTTAATTGCGTTTCTGAGTAACATGATATAAGATAGAATCTTATAACATGTTAAATATGTCATGTCTTATAACATAAACTGCGAAATTAAATAACGATTTTGATTTCTCTATACTTCTCATTGTTCCGTAAAAGCTTGTTTTAAATAAACCATGAACCATGGAGATAGATTTCCCTTTTAAATCATGTTTCAAACAATTCATGTTTTCAGAAAGTGACTAATTAACGCAAAAAATCTCCCATCAAACTCAGAGATTAAATTTTAATTCACTTTCAAACGATTTTCAAGCTTTTCGTTTGGATAAACCACGGAGTTAGGGAGTAGAACTCCTAGGAAAAAGTTCCGTTTTTCATTAATATCTCGACAACCCCAGGTCTTAGAAACTCGAAACTTGGACAAAATTTATGGGGGGATATTTCAAGGCTATTCACCAAATTTCATTAAATTCGGTTCAGCCGTTTTTCCGTGATGATGAGACAAACGAAAATTTCGTTTTTTACTAATATCTCGAGAACCACTGGTCGTAGAAACTCAAAACACGGATATAATTTTAAGTGGGGCTATTTCTGGGCTACCCACAAAATTTCATCAAATTCGGTTCAGCCGTTCTCCCGTGATGGTGTGACAAACAGACAGACAGACAGACAGACAGACAGACAGACAGACAGATTTTCATTTTTATTTATATAGATGTGAAAATATGTCTGTCTGTATTTATGCATGTATGTTTGTCTCATCATAACGGGAGAACGGCTGCACCGAATTTCTTGAAATTTTGGCAGTAGACTTAGAATAGTCCCACTAAAAATTTTGTCTATTTTTCGAGTTTCTAGAACCAGGAGTTGTCTATATATTAATTAAAAGCGCTCAGTTAAACCTTTCATTATCATAGCATTATGCAGACGATATTTTCCCCGTAAATGTATTTGAAGAAAATGATATCATGTCATTTAGCAACAGATTTAAATCCAATGTGTGTATGCGGCAGACGATTTTTATTAAGTATTTTCCGATTTAAATAATATATAAATGTATATAAAATAAATTTTATCTAAATTGCATTTTTGAGTAGATCATATCAATATTGAGGATATTGATATTTTCAATTTATTTCGTCAGCTGTTTTATTTTGGTGAAAATACCGGCTAAAACTCATATTTTGTGGTAGAGTTAACCTTCCATTAATATACTAGTATAACTTTCAATCTACGAGAATATAAGTAGTATGGGTATATCTTCACATTCAATTTTTGCTCATTCATTCTAGCATAAACTGGAATAAATTACGGCCTTCAAATTTAAAGATTGCGGTGATAAAAGGTATTTTCAATTTCTTACGCCATCTGTTTTATTTTGGCAAATACTTTTGAAATTGATAAATTGTAGTACAGGTAATCTTCTACTAATTCACAGGTATGTCTTCTAATATTCGGGAATATAAGTAGTACGGTATATCTTCCCATGCAATTTTAGTGCTTCTATTTTGGCATAAATTTGTTTACAAACGTGACCATGATGTTTTACTCTTCGTATCTGCTGACGATAATTTTTATATAGCGAGATCAGAGATCCTTACGGTTCGTTCTAGGAGCATTAATTTACATATTTTGAAATAATGTTTTTAATAACAATGTCTTTTAGATCAATAAAAGAATTTTCACATGATTATGAATTATATATTCCGTACGAAGAACGGGCATGTTAGTACTGGTAATATATTACTAATACACGGATATATATTCTAATCAACAAGAATATAAGTAATACGGGTATATCCTTCCATACAATTTTACTGCTTCCATTTTGGCAAATATGGGAATCAATTAAGGTATGCGGATTTAAATATTACTGGGAATATTGATAGTATCAATTCATTACGTTACCTGCTTTATTTTGGCAAATATTTTGGAAATTCATATATTGGAGTACGAGTAATCTACTAATACACGGGTATATCTACTTATCTACGAGAATATAAGTTATAGGGGAATATCTCCCTATATAATTTTAGCACTCTCATTTTGGCATATATTGGAATTAATTACGGCCTTTGGGTATAACGATTACAGTGGTTATTGATATTTTCAATTTATTACATTATTGTTTTATTTTGGCACGCATTTTTTATTCTCATATATTTTAGAAGAGTGATCTCCTACTAATACCGGGTATATATCTTCTAATATTCGAGAATATAAGTAGTACCGCTATATCTTCCAATACAATTTTAGCGCTTTTATTTTGGCACATATTGATTCAATTCAGATTTTTTGTAAATTTGTTTACAAACGGGACCATGACGTTTCATTCTTCAGATCTGCCTGTGAAGAACAGAATGTCTTGAATGGCAATGTCATTTAGAATCCTATCGGAATTTGCACATGATTGTAAATTTGAAGTTCCTTTATGTTATATATTCAGAACGAAGAACGGGTATATTGCTAGTTAAAAATATCATTGTGTAAGAATGACAGTTAAATAATCATTATTTGTAATTGTTTTTATACATAATTTTAGAGCTGTAATATAGTACCGTTTATATAATGTTTTGTTTTTCGCTATGATTTGAAAACTGGTTTTAGAACATAACGTCAAGAACCTCAAGAATGGTGCGTGCTAGCGTCTGTTAAATGATTTCAGTCGCGTTTAAATGCAGTCGAACCTGATTACCGTGGTCAATCAGGCATAAGAAAATTGTTTCTGTTTAAAATTCTTCAGAAATACTGTGCTAATACATTAAAACAAAAATAATTACTTAAATGTTTAATAATTTATTTAAAAGAAACAACTAATGGCATCACAGTATGTTTTAGAAGGAGATAAAAATATCGTCATTACCAGCTGTTTCTTTTTATCACCAGAAACGTGCATTCAAAATATATCCACATATTGAAATAACGCCAAATGTTGCATTGTAGAAAGATTCCCAGCTTGTAAATCAGCGAAGGCTTACAGCAATTCTACAGTTTCATTCGAAGCAGTGTCAATGTTTACATTAGTTTCTAATAGAATTTAATTTTGAATATTATACCGTTGTTAACATTGTCAATAATTTCAGCAACATACTTTTTACCTAAAGTCATAACATCAGTATATACAGATACAGATTTTTAAAATATGCTAACCATTGACAAACGCGAATACTGTGCGGAGAGGGGGAGGAATTAAGGTTTTCATTTGTGCTATAAGAAACTAATTTTCCATTTTGCGCATTAACAGTTCGCATGTATCAAGAACTTTTTCTTCGCTTTTGTGTCAAGAACCCTCTTTGTCAGCCATCTCTATTTATCAAGAATGCTCCCTTCATTCAGTCAACCACACCGTTTGAAATGAAGGAGGGGGACTGAATGTTTAATATGTTTTTTAAATTCATTCGATTATTGAAAGGGTCTTCCAAACAATCGATCGTGTTTAAATTCGATCATGCTCTCATTTTTTTAACGAATCGCTACATTCGTTCGTTAGATATTCGCTTCCACAGACTCATTGACACATACACTATATATATATATATATATATATATATATATATATATATATATATATATATATATATATATATATATAGAGAGAGAGAGAGAGAGAGAGAGAGAGAGAGAGAGAGACAGAGAGAGAAAGAGAGAGAGAGAGAGAAAGATGCATCACCTCAAAAACTTTTGATTCGAGTTGACGTATGTTTAAAATGTACTCTTATGTCGAAAAATCGAATTCAAATTTTCGAACCAATCACAATAATTTCCCTATACATTATATTATGAATCTAGAAACGTGTAAATCCCCGAAATCATGCAAACGCTCTTAAAAATACTAAACATGAATTTTAAAACAAGTTCAAATAAACGTGACTCGTAAGTAAATCTACAGTTTAAACCAAATGATACGATTTGTACTTACTATAACAATAAAAAGAAATAATACATTGTTTCCTGCAAACCTTTATAAAAATAGTAAGTAAAAAACTTAACTACTTAAGTCATTTTTTTGTCCTTTCATGCTTTTAAGCGAACAAAGCCATTAAACAAAGAACATAAATATAAAGAGCAAATATTTGCTCTACATGTTTGTGAATTACTTTAACAGTCTGTATAATTGATGCTAGTACTTTTCTTAAAAGGAAAAAAACGCTGTATTAAGTCTGAATAAATAAAATAACGCTGTAGTATGTATTATTTAGACAAAACAAAAATTTCTGGTTGGTTAAAGATAAAAAAAATTTAGTAGTGTATTAACAAGAAAAGCACTTTGTGAATAGGAAAATAAACACTCAAATACCACAATTAAGCATAACTTAATAATTATACTAATTCATAAATGAAACATTATTATTAATACTAATTTAAATTATTTATTAATAATTATTTTTATAATTTAATAAAATAAAGCAGCTTACAGATGATTCGAGGACACATTGAATCCATTTCTTCGGTGCAAAATTGACCAAAAACCCAAAGCCAAAAATCTGATATGAGCAGCACATGACATTCCCGACTTCAAGCATATTACTTCTCTCAAAGCGAAAGGGATCTAAGTAATTGAACTTAATTCTCCAAGATATTGAATTTCCATCAATGTTCGTCATTTTCGTTAATAAAACGCTACCTTTGTCTATTTAGCGTTCTACAATTTGGAGTAATTTTTAAAAGTTGCCAAATTGGCAGTATTTCACCAAGTTCGTCACCCTGGTCGCCAAATTGTCGGTAAACTTGTCGCCAAGCGTTACATATAAACAAGGAGATGGGGACAAGGCATGTTTATCGGTATATTTCTTGTAATGTATGAACCGACGATTTGCGTTCTAATCAATATTTCCCTCATTGATGAAACGAGCCACATCCACGAGAAATATGTTAATAAATATGTCACTTAATGTGTGTTATTAAATATATTATAACAGATGTCACATATGTCACAGATGCAATATCAAGCTATTTAATTATGATTAATTCTCTTTTTTTTAGTTTCTATAATTTTTGATACATTTGTTTGAAAAATGTGCAATATCTGAACTGTTTATGCTAGCGTTCTAAAAATTATTATATCATTCCTTTTGTAATGAAAACTTACGTATGAAAATATTATTTATTTCAAATATTGAAGATCCTAATTATTTAACGATTTTTTCAAAAATTCATTCAAAATTTGGTGGGAGGGGGATACAATAATAAATGGAAGGGAATATAAAATCACATATCACCTAACAAAGGAACCTATAGCTCAGAATTATAAATAAATCATTGATATGGATTTCCTTTCAAGTAGAAATTCCATAATCAACTTTTAAAACAGAATATTAAAAGATCAAACTGCTTATGAAGAATTTGGAGATAAGTCACTAAACCCTGTAATAAACCCTGAATAAGTATACCTGCCACTATCACAAAAATTCGTTTTTGGAAATCCCAAGAAACCTTCGGTATAAGATTTATATATATATATATATATATATATATATATATATATATATATATATATATATATATATATATATATATATATATATATATATATATATATATATATATATATATATATATATATATATATATATATATATATCATTTGCAAATTCCTACAGTATCCTACATGACATTGTTGTTCGAAATATTTTGTTAATATATTTAATTTATTTTTCCTAAAATGAAATATAAGAATCCCTGTACTCGTTATACAAATTTATCTTCACAGACAGATCTAAAGAATAAAACATCCTGGTTTCATTTTAAACAGTTTTACAAAAAATATGAAATAAAATCAATATAGTACTGAAATTGTACTCGTACTACTTATATTCTCGAATATTAGAAGATATACCCGTGTATAGGAGAATTACCTGTGGTACCATATATGAATTTCAAAAATCTGACAAACAGATGACCAAATAAATCGAAAATACCAATTATCCACGCAAACGTTAAACTTTATGGCCGTCATTGATTCCAATATATGTCAAAATAAAAGCACTAAAATTGTATGGGAAGATAACGTACATTTAGTACGTTATCTATTATCCTTTTTTTTATAGTTTTAGTAATAAATTCAAAATATCCATAATCCTAGTATGGATTTAATGCAGTCAAAAATGTAATTTCTATAAAAATTATTTTATATACATTTCTTTATTAGTTAAATCGAAAAAGATTTAATAAAAATCGTCTGCGGCATAAACATATCATTTTCTTCAAATAAATTTAGGGTAAAAAAATATCGTCTGCACAGTTCTATGTCTATAAAAGGTTTAGTTGTAGGTTTTTAATTAATAGCTTGACAACCCATGGCCCTAGATTCTCGCAACATGGACTAAATTTTAAGTGGGACTAGTCCAAGGCTACCCACAAAATTTCATGAAATTCGGTTCAGCTGTTCTCTCGTCGTGGTGAGACAAACATACGTACATACAGACAGACTGACAGATTTTCAATTCTATTTTTATAGACTAGCAGCATATCGGTTCTTCGTACGGAGTCTAATATAAGATACTTAAAATTCACAATCCTGTTTAAATTCCTATAATATTTTAAATGTCACTGTTATTTATAGAATTCTATAAAAATATTTAAATTAATGCTTCTAAAAATATATTTAAGAATTTATGTTCTTACTATTATTATAAATTAAGTCGATATATGTCAAAATAAAACCTCTAAAGTTGTATGGAAAGTTATACCCGTACTGCTTATATTCTTTAATATTAAAAGATATGTATACCTGTATATCAGAATGAGTAATATATCTGCCAAAAATAACAAAAACGCCATAAATTGAAAATATAAATAATACCCTTAATCTGTAAACCCAAGGACCGTAATTGATGCCAATATATGCCAAAATGAAAGTGCTAAAATGGTAGGGGTAGATACACACCAAATACTTATATTCTCGTAGATTAGAAAATCTCTGTTCTCGCTATACCGAAAGTATCTTCACAGACAGATCTGAAAAATGAAACAACCTGGTGCTGTTGGTAACTAAATTTGCACAAAATATGAAATTGAGTCAATATAAGCCAAAATGAAAGCGCTAAAATTGTATGGAAATGTATAACCGTGCTACTTATATTTTAGTAGATATACCAATGTACTAATATAAATTACCATTACTACAGTATATGAGTTTCAACCATTTTTGTCAAAATTAAACAGATGACATAATACATTGAAAATATCAGTAACCCCTATAAGTAATCTTTAAACCTGAAAGCCGTAATTCATATAATCCAGTCAAAAATGCAATTTCGGTAAAATTTATTTTATATATCCTTATTAATTAATATGGAAGATAAAATTTATTTCACATACAATTCTTTATTATTTAAATTGGAAGTAAAATTTATTTCTTATGCATTTCTTTATTATTTAAATTGGAAGATAAAATTTATTTCATATGCATTTCTTTATTATTCAAACTGGAAAAGCTTTAATAAATCGTTGGACTTAAACACGTTGCTGGACACGTTGGACTTAAACCCGATGCTAAACAAAATGATATCATTTTCTTCAAATAAATTTACTGGACAAAATGTCATCTGCATAATGTTATGTCTATGAAAGGTGTAATTGTACGTTTTCAATAAATATCTTGACAACTCTTGGTCATAGAAACTCAAAACATGGACTAAATTTTAAGTGGAGCTATTCTAAGATTACCCACAATATTTCATCAAATTCGCTTCAACCTTTCTTCAGTGATGAGACAAACAGACAGACATATTTTCAATTGTATATATATATATATATATTATATATATATATATATATATATATATATATATATATATATATATATATATATATATATATATATATATATATATATATATATATACAGGGTGTCTCAAAAACATTGATCTCGCCTTTTATTCCTTAAATACTGATCTTCGACATATATAATAAATTACAAAGTTGCGTAAAAATGGTACATACTTTTAGAAAATCGATAAAAATTTTCAGGGAATTAAATTTGAAGAAATAGAAAATTTAAATTTTTATACGGCCCCCGTACAGAAACATTTCCAATGGGTAAAATGTGCCCCATACACTAATAAGTTTATGTGATGTACAAAATTTCATCATGTACAAAATTTATCTGTCACCTCCTTTAAATAAAGCAGAGTTGCAACAATGCATTCAAAATGGTTGTCGTGACATCACCGAACAAGAACTTGATCGTGTGAACAGAAGTGTTATCAGGCGAATGCAGCTCTGTATTGGCATGAACGGAAAACATTTTGAACAAGCTTTGTATTATTTGTGTAAAGTTATTATTTTCATACAGTGTAGATACTTTTGTGCCAATAAATAGCAAAATTATTATCTATTTATGTAATCATTGTTTTCTTTCGTAATTTGTGTATGACCCCTTAAACGCGATCTCTCGACATGATTTTTCCCCTCTGAGAACCCATGTCGATGCATCGAAAAGTGGTTTAAGTCAACAGTTTTGTATTTTCATATCTCTGGGACTTTCGATCGATGTAATATGCTATTGAGTTTAGGGATAATGTTGAAGTGTGCATTACCGCTTGATTATTGTGTGTACGGGTTTATAATCTTGTGAGGTATGGCAGTATTTGCTATATTGCGGTTTGTATTTTCAGTTTATAAAAATAACCATATTGATAATGATTTCATACATTAGTTTTTATCGGTTTCTAGCGGAGTGATTGGGGTAATATCGAGCTTGTTTTTATTTTCAAATTTATGTATAAAACAACCACTTAGATAATGATATCATGCAATTGTTTTTTTTTTAAATGTGGAATTATTTCATAAATTCTTGTAATTTGTAGTTTTATGATGATGGATTTTGAGTTTTAAATTTTCTTATGTAAGGGTATATTTATATTTGGGTAGGGGTATTTTCATTGTAAAATTGATTATTGTGATTATGGTGAGTGTCATGTTGGTTTATGTATGTAGTATATCGGCTACCAGGAGCATTTGGCTATGACAGTAAAAGCTTTAACCGGAGAGTTGGGGGTCGCTGCTCCCCCGGCCGTATCTTTATGGTTACTCGTTTAACAACTTTATGAGTAATTAGTTACTTGTCCTTTTGGGGAGATTGTATTGTTATACACAAGTATATAGCAGCATAGCGCTTTACCTGTTGTACATTTAATAATATTTTAACTTTTTCTCATTAATAGATTTTAAACCTTTTTACTTGATATTAAATTATATATACTAAGGAATTTTAAGTTTAAAGGTTTCAGTACCCCTAGAAGACAATATTTCCCAAGCCGAGACTCCGAAATACTCACTGATAAAAAATAATTTAGAGACTTTCCAACTAACATATTTCATTTCAACAAGCATTACATTTTTCAAGGAAAAAACAGCTCTTCACTTGATACGCTCTCTGTCAGAAACAGAACTATTTTTTTGTTCTTACAACTAATCAGTGAGAAAACACTTAAACTCGAGTCAAGTATTACTGTAACGACGAGGAATTGTTTTTCTTTGCAGAACTTTAAGGCTAGTAATTTCATTTCTTGCAGATGTGTAATTTCTATTTCTATTATAGAGATGTTGGAGCACTGTCATTGTGCCGTTTGTCTAGACGGTAAAATGCATGAACCCATCTACTGTGCTGTGGTTAAAAACTCAACTGCGCCCTCTGTAGAATAACGAATATATTCTTAAGAAATAATTTCTTATTTAATAATATTAATGGTAAATAAATAATTTGTGCTTCGATGCTTTTCAACTCCTTGAAGAGATTGAATTTATTTATTTTGGCACTGTGCGTTGTGCATAATGTATTGCTTACGAAACACGTGTGAACATGATATGTTACAAGATGAAGACATCACAACCTGTACAGATCGGTGAGAATTAATATGGAGCACAGATCAGAAGGATAGTCAGAGACAGACAGTTGCAGCTGAATACTTGAGGGCAATGCTTGCACTGGCCAAGTAGTAATTGGTCTATTTTTAACAAAAGCAGATTGATCCCAAAAATTGAAAATTTGCAATTAGATGCAGATCGGGATGAAATGTCCAGATCCAGGTGAGGGCCGTCATGCTCCGGGAGTCATCATGGTATGCTCCCCGAGTCGTCATGCTCCTGGAGTCGTCATGCTCCCGATCGATCGATAAGAACATATTCAGTCCTATTAGAAAAACGACTTCAATGAAAAGGTAAATTTTGAATTTGTTCGATGTTATGCTCTACACGAGTAACGAATTTTTGAAAATTAACCCCCCCCCCCGGGACAGCAAATCCCAATAGTATTATATGTAAAATAGGTAACAAATTATTAAAATTCAACTATACTGCAATGTGATAGGCAGTTTTCTAATTGATTGATGGGTTCATCTAAACGATTGTAAGTATAAAATATTCAAGAGAGTACAAATAGATAAATAAATATTTCAGCAGTTATCTTGTGTTCAGTAGCGCGGGCTTTCCTTGCAACCATTTATTTTCGATTCCACAAAGGTCAGTCAGACGAATCTCTCAAAGTATGTCCAATAAATTGTTTTTATATGCGACACAACCACACTACCTGATAACTTTACAGTTTAAATTGGATTATTAAGCACTATGGTTATAGATGCATACTCAGACGCACTTTAGATCTACTCAGCATATTTCAACCGAGGGTCTTACGAATACGAAAGCAAATTGTTCGGTCACACTCGAGCCTTATATACAGGATGAAACCTGACCATTCCGTGTTGTAGGCTTAATTTTTAAAAACTGATAAGGGTTGAAAAGGCCGAACATATATCTAGCGTTTAAGAAATGTGTAAATAAAATTAAAATGTTTACATGATTTGTATTTTGTTGATTTATCTATAAAGGTAAATATTTAAAACTGTATTATTTGCACAAATATTGTAAAAATATATTTTTGATACATATAGATAAACATAATTTCTGGTCGAACAGGTCCGAGCTGAGATCGAATTCTGCATTCAAAAATTCATTCGATTTTAAGCCAATTTGAGCAATCGTTTTACCCGCCCGGGCTGGATAAATGTCTGACACTTTGGCCTATGCAGACATCAATCCACCCTTTGTACATACGTGAATCTGTGCGCTCACACACATATAGAGAGAAATAGAGATGAACATATTTCGAGAGTGTTCAAATAGAGTTTCACAGATTTAAAAAGTTATTTTCTTTCAAAATCTTATGAAATGCTGTTTCTAAATATTTTTCTCTGTATCACATGATAAAGTTAAAATCAGGTTATAATCCTCTTTATGCAACGTAATCAAATTAGATCCGCCATAAATTTGCAAATCACATTAGACTAAGAAAATTAAGTAAATTTTTACAATCATTTAATATTTGAAAATGATAGGAATTCTTAATCTGCAATTCTGCTGATTTTGTAATAGAAAGGATAATAGAATTATTAAATCAATGAAGTATTAAAGGTTTAAAGCTTAAATAGTTTGCCTTATATTTAAGTCCCGGAAAAATTAACAGAAAGCCGTTTTAGATGCGATTAACTCTTACCTTTTAATTAAGTCGTGTTCGACTTCAAGATGAAAAAAAATTGATTACATGGAAAGTCATGTTTAGATGGTAAATTATAAACTTTGCACAACAATTGGTTAGAGCATAACATTTAAAATAAAGAGATTTATATTAAAATGAACAGTTTAAACATTAATAAAACATTTTGTGTTAAAACATTAATAAAAGCATTTTATGTGAATATCACATAGATTTCCCTACAGACATATATCATATACATACAGCTGTGTGAGACTGATTGACTAAGGGAGAATTACACGGACCAAACTCCTAAAGGAAAAAACTTAAAACTTTAAATACACCTGGCACTTGACCACTAAACAATTAGAACAGTCTCAGATCTTGGAATTATATTCGAAACATTAATAAAATGCATAGCCTGTTGGCTGTGTTTTCTATGGAAAATAGCGGAGTGAGACTAAGATAAGATAAGAACTATACAGCCAAAATTGCTGAAAGTAAAATAACTTGAAACTCTGCATACATGTGGGGCATGACCTATTTTTAATTAACTCTACTGGTGTACAATCAACTTTTCTTGAAATATTTTAATTTATAATCACAGCAGACAGTTTTTTTATAAATTGTATCAGTGAATTTATTATAGTTTTTCTTATTGTGGTAACTATACAAAGGTAACCGATGTTTGTTTCGAACACTTAAATCGTTTGTTGACTATTCCTTAAATCAAAGAACTAAAAAACAATGCCATATTTAATTGATTTGTCCAAAAACGTTGAAAAGGTGGCAATATACAGTGATTGGAAATGAAATACTGTTTCATATACCACGTTAACTGAAATGTAAAATGTTCACTATATTTCCATGAATTGTTCACAATATTTCCACTATGTTTCCATGTCAACTGAATTATAAAATGTGCATCATTTTTATACTTAAAGTAAAAGCGGCGGTTTTTCATATGTAGAACTTTTATAAAGTGTGTAGGTGTCACTTTAGTGACAACCAGTAGCGAAACGTGTGGAGAATCTGGGGATCTACTAAAACAAGTTACTGTCATTCTATTCGTGCACTAAACATAACAAGTGACGAAAATATTTCCTCTGTTGTGGAATAAAAGTGAGGGTTGCTTAATAACGGAGAGGTTGTTTAAGGGAGAGCATACATTGGGGACACACGCTGCATCGGGCAAAATGTGGCTCTGTTTGAACCATGATTGCTACCTACTGTCCACTTACGACACATAGAAGACTCATAGCCACATGCTGCACTAGAGAAGCAAGAAACCGGGAGAAAAACCGGTTTCCAACGCATATTTGAACAACATATGAAACACAGTGCACGACGTACGTTACGTCCTGAATTCTAAATGTGTGGCCTGACTGAATAGTCACATCTTACCCAGGTTCCCACTGGTGATAACTAGCCAATTCGCCCTCACGAAGCGTGAGTGGAAATGGACATAGATGGCAATAGTTAATTCCCAATATAATCCTTAATCCATTTTTTATGACACAAAGTAACAAAAATGCATAATTATATGAAATTATATACACTATCTAAATTTATTTCTATTTATCACACTATATAAAACTATTTATACAATTCAAATTTCAATAAACGATAACAAGGCGGGCAAAGCTGACTCCTCAGCTTCTTGTGGGCCAGATTCTTTTCCCTGTCGTCCATTTTGTGGATCCAAACTCTTTGGTAATCCGTAACTGCCTAGGTTGTGAAAAACGAAATATTCACAGCTTGCAGTTTTAAAACATTTTTATTTTATTTGGTGATTTAACGCATTTTTATAACACATATTAAATGCATTTAATTAACGATTTCATTACAGATTTTTTTTTTCAGATTTTTTCTATTTTTGACGCGATTTTGATTAAAAGGCCGTTCTAGTTTTCCAAATAATAACGAAATATAATCATCACCAGGCTAGCCCACAAGCGATTGACCTACCAAATTTTGCAAAATTTCATCAATTTGTCTTTGCTAAAATGGATACAATACATTGCATACACACACGCGCGGGTCATGCTAAAATAGTTGTAAGAAACAAAACGAAAATTCAAATTTATATTTTCAATCCCATTTCATACTTTCCTATATATGACGACAGACATGATCGTGCCTGGGAGGAAGTCATGATATTCGCCAAGTCAAAATTTTTAGCTGCACTGCAATTATTATTCATCTCCTTGCTGTTACGCCAGGTGTCGCATAACATAGCAAATTCTTTCTGAATATATATATTTTCAGTACTTTCACAGTAGCTATTTTTACCACACAATGATGAGATCAAAAACTAAATTTTGTCTTCGGTATCACTTCGTATAAATTCTCACCACGTAAAATTCTCTTGAAAAATGTGACGTTCATAAGGGATGGATGACATCATTCAACGTGACGTCATTGGGATAGAGACTTTACAGAAATGGGAAATGCTCTGACAAGGGTATCCATACGATGAATTACAGGAGGAAATTTATTTCTCCCCATGTTATCACACCATTTTTATTTATTTTCTAAGCACTATTTATATTCAGTATATATTATGCATAAGAATTTATTGAGTCGTATCACTGTAAACTATTCAAATACTTTGTAAAAAAGAGTTAGTAAGCTTAAGCGGAAAATATTCCAATTCAAAGATTCTTTTGTATCTAAAATATAAACATAAAGATATTGTGTTGAAATTTTATTCTATTATACTATAAAATAGAGGTGCATTATTCTGTACGTTATAAGATGATAAAGTTAAAGAGGACATAAAATGTAATTTAAGTAACAGTGTTAGATACATCCACGAAATAATCTTATATTGTTGTAAAGCTCTCATTATCTCACGATCGAATCGTATATTTTCGATCTGCCCAGCCGATAATTTAACCATTGAGCTACAGAAATGATTCCAGGTTCCCGTCGAAGTGAACTTCTTTCCTATTTTTTGCTGTAATCCCCTTCCATCGTTGTCAGATCGGCCTAAAACTGCAGATCTGAACAATTACTTTCGCTTTAATATCGCTTTCTTCTCTATGTTTATTTTATATAGGTTAACCTTCTTTATAGCCGTGATCTTAAAACTGGCATTATGATTTATAGAGTCCAGTGTAATTCGCAACTGGGCCTTTTTTAGACCCCATTATTATTGCATCAAACCTGCAAAATTAATCTGCTCTGGCTCAATTAGAACCATCTCATTGTTCCAGAACTTTGAACTGTCTAGCCTATGCTTCATAACCACTGAGCTACTGGGACAACATTGTCATTCTAATATTTATAATGCAACAGATAAATTAAATGATATTTTTAACTCACATATCTTAATTCAATCGCACCCCAAGATATATCGTGCAATCTGAGCTCAATCTTCTTTAAATTTGAAGTCGGAAGCGTAATATGAACGTCTATTGCCAACCACTAATATTCGTGAAATTTTGACAAATAAAAAGTTGTCAGGTATTGGTTACCTCTCCTTAATGATAAGCACTAAGATTCTACTGGATGGATCTGGTTGTTACTCTAAGAGTAAATGCCCTTCTCATAAAACAAATATTTATAATCTGCACTGTTAGACATATTGCCATGAATATATTCCGAAGTTCCAGGTATGTTGCAGTTAAAGAGCATTACCAGAGAACAACATGAAATATAATAAAATTTTAGTAAATTTGTATATCAAAACTTATCTGATGTTTTGATTTGCACCACAGGATTTTCTCTAAACATCGTCATCAATTATTTTGATATGTGAGATATCGCGTCGGCGGACATGATGCCATATACACTCACACATACACGAAGAAATCAATTTAAAAATGTTACTTTCAAATTCAGTAATGTTTGAAACATGAAAATCTGACAAAACTAAAATTGAGAATGTCAACCACTTTTTTGGTACATTATACCTTGCCTCATAAGTGTTAGGTACGCTGTGTAAATTCTTAAATAGCGAAAGAATCCGTGGGATTTATTGGATATAACTTGCTGTTGCTATCTATGGAGATATGAAAATATCAAATGATATGTCCAGAAAATTCAGAATGATTAGCTAAGAGTGTTGTGCTTCACAACAGTCAATTAGGAATGACCGTTGAAGAATGTTAAACGAAAAATTGGGACGATGGCCGTCATAGGAAGTGTAATGTTTTTGAGTCTCAATTGGAAGCTAGGCATGTTCAAGTGTTGTATTCAGCAGAATTGACCTCAAAATGTCAGAAAAGGCAATTCTCAGTATTTCAAGCATGATGATCAACCAAAAGAATGACAAACAGAGGTATGTGCAAATCTGCATTATACAATAACTCAAAAATATAATTTGGGAAAGTATTATAAATCCTGGTCTCACACTCAATATGTGAAATAAATATTTATTTAAAAATTTAAAATTGTAGAAATCAATGTTAGTAAGTTAATTAATAATTATAATTTAAGACCTCGTACAAAGAATAAATGGTGGGTTATTGCGGCAAATTCGAATATGCTCTTAATGTTTAGCTTCACTAATTATTTTAGTACACCACAGATGGGATAAAACGTAGTTGCCAAGATCATACATCATACCTTGTTTTAAAGTAAGGGAAGGTCACACCCCATATGAAGGTCTTTTTGGTTTGCTTGTATAGCATACAAAACTTCTGTCGAGTGTACAATATGTAATGTAAGAACTTAAATGATAAAAAATATACATAAATATATTTTCTATAATTTTATTACAATACTCGATATATATATATATTACTCAATTGAAAATTGGGATATATCTTGTGAAATTTGAATTCAATCAAAGAAGAACTCTTGAGTTATGTTGGATTTATTACCGCTTGCTTAACATTTGTAAGACAGTGTACAATGTATGTAGGGGAAGTAACAATTTAAACAGTAAATCCGTAATTGTAAAAAAAAGTTGATGTTCCAAAATGATGCGTTATCTACAAACTGATAAACTTCGTATGTGTTAAAATTATATTAACACCAGAACGACGGAAGAGGTCATTTTGAGCGCATAACTACTTTGAGAAACGATTCCTTTACAACGCCTAATCCTAGCCCATTGAAATTTTATGACTTATTTTCTTAAAGTTATTGAAAATACAGAAAAAAATTATTCTAGGTTTTACAATAAGAGAACAAATCCACGATCTTCCTAGAACGACGGCAGCGATCATTTTGACAACTGCCGTCAGATTTCACATGATTTCACACGATTTCACAATAGATTTCACACGATGATGTAATCCGACTGCGGCGTTTCGCTACTGTAAGCCGTAAGAATGATTGCATCAGCTTTTTAGCGTTATTCAGTGTGTTGCAAGAACGAACAATGACTGTGAGCGTGCTGAATGTAAACCATTGCATAAAATTTTGGATCGATGTCTCGTGGGAAGCGACTGACTACTGATGAGTGTCTAGCACTTTTGCAGCAACTTAGCGAGAATTCGAGTGATAACGGCTGTGATAGTGATGCAGATTTTGTAGTTTTTAATGCAAATGAAATTGCTGAGCACATCGTCAGCTCCTCAGAGGAACAAGCAAACTCTTAGGTAGGGTAACGATACGTCCAATTCAACTTGCATTAAACGCAATATCTCTACTTCATAAATATTCGTGCCAAAGATGGTACTGAGTGGAAAATATTGGATCAAAGTACCGCTATTTCTGGGAGATTTGGTTCTCAAAGCGTCGTGAAAAAAAAAGGCTGGCCCAACTCCGTATGAAAATAGAAATATTGGAGGAAACGAGGCTTCATCGTGGCGGGCGTTTATTGTTTTCAGAATCCATATTAAAGCACATTCAAAAGTGCACCATAGAAGAAGCTCATCACCAATTAGAATCCTATTCATGTAGCATTTCTAAAGACGAACTTGATGCCTTTGTTGCTTTGATGTACGCAAGAGGCGCCATGTGTTGTTCTTCCTAAGACGTGAACGACACGTGGTCCAAACAGTGGGGATCTCCTATATTCGCCGAAACGATGTCGTGCGACCGCTTCAAGGAGATTTCTCGATTTCTACGATTCGACCAAAAATCGACGCGTTCGACTTGACTTATCATCGATAAATTCGCCCTTGCTTCTGAGCTATGGTCTCCTTTCTTTCAGAACTTCCAGCTCTGCTGTCATGCAGAACAACTGCTGTCATGCAATTCACGTTGCAAGTTGATCCAATATATGGAGAATAAGCCTGATAAATTCGGATTAAAATTCTGGTTGGCTGTGGATCTCGAAACCAAATATTTCCTGAATAGTTTCATGTACCTGGCAAAAGATAAAGAAAGGGACAGAAGTCTGCAACGTAGCGGGTACGTGGTTTTGAAACTCATGAATCCGTTTCTTTCAAATGGAATAAACGTTACAATGGACAATTTTTTTACATCACAGAAACCTGCTGACTCTCTGACTGTCAAAAATATATCCATCGTTGGTACAATGCGACCAAATCGCCGAGAATTTCCTCCGATGTACAAAGAAACAACTCAAGAGCGCTTTCCATCAAAGGTGCTCGTGGACGGCCAAAAAATTCTCACTGTCTACCGGTACAAGACTAAAAGTTTGCAACTTGAGTACCCAGCATAGACACGTTGAAATTGCCGATAATGCAAAAAACTTCCAGAAACTATAAAATTTTACAATTCCTCAAAATGTGGCATGGATGTTCTAAAACCAAATGAGTCCCCTCTATACGACGCGATCGGCATCAAGAAGATGGCATATGTACATTCTCTACAACGTTCTGGATTTCGCGACCATAAATACCTAGATTTTGTTTCGTGCATGCAATTCTTCGTAAATAACTCGACGGTGTTATATTTTGAATCTCGTGAACGAACTGCGATCCGCGTACTGTGCGACCAAGCAACGTCCAGCAGTCCTCCCTTGCGGAAAGGTGGCGAAAAGTAACAAATGTCGTCAGTGCTCGTTCTGCCGTAATAAAACACACGATTTGTGTTCTTCATGCGATAAACCCATCTGTGGAAAATGCCAAGAACGGTGCACCAAGAACGCTTATTGCAAACTATGCGTCGAAGAAACATCCTAAATGCTGTAACTATGATGTTTTGGTTTTGAATTAAAGGTATGCTGTATTTTTCCTATGGCGGTCAAATTGACTGCTGCCCTTCGTTCTAGGTAGTTCAAGATATCCGTCGTTCTAGTGTTAAAGTTATTATATAAGAAAATTACAGTAATATATTAATTGTATAAAGATTATGGTTCAATGCACTTAGGAAGCATTCATTCGTATCTTAATAGTGATTATTTTAAGTTTTTTTTATATTTTTCTTTTATTTTAAATCAAAATATCAAAAGTCTCAATGCATCAAAATCTTGATAATCCAATTTTAATATGCATCATTTTAATATGCTAATTATACAAGTGGAATTAAAACTATGAATTTATGTTTCAAATACAGTTTGTTTGTTCGACTCAGACCGTCAGACCTACAGAAGGTATAAGGCATCTGTTTGGACACCCGGGACTATGCCACCCAATTTAGAATGGGACTCATTGGTGGCAGGATCCTCAGGGACCGTACCCTTCTTTCCCTATCACCAATATCTCGGAAAGGCACGGGAACTGTTTGGGAATCACCAAGGAATAGAACTTGGGTTATCCTAGTGCAATCCCCGTAACTTAGCCACTGGGTTGTCCCACCCCTCAAATTCGGTTTCTTCTTATTTGCCCAAACCGTCTAACCAACCCGAAGATGCAAAGTATCTGTTTGGACAGCCGGCTTAAATACAGTTTAAAAATGGTGTACTGACTCATCTCAGAATTACATTATAAGGATTCTGACTGACAGTAAAAGCTCAATTCAATACCTTAAAGACTGGCTAAGACTAACAGTGAAAAGGACAAGCCGTGATGTCACTGCCCTAATATCTAAAATGGAAGAAATAAAAAAAAAACATAATTTGAATCTAAAAGAAATATCATGTGCTTCCCACATCATATTTCTGAATATATTCTTTAGTTATGTATTTTTAAGGTAAAAATTAAAAATTCACTTCGCGTTGTGCTCTTAATTTTACGACTCCAATTATATATTGTAAAATTAACATTATGAGAGAAAAACTCAGAAAAACACAATAGTATCCCCTTCCCCATTCAATTAAGATTCAATTTACTTTTATCTTAGTTATTTTCACAAACATTCCAGAAAATAAATCCATATAACATTATTTTCAATAGAACACAGCATTAAAGATAAACATAAGTTTTGCAAAACCTTATTAGATGGTCGTATAAACGCAGCTTGTTTTTCGAATTTTTTCCCTTGTAGAGCAATTTAAATGGGAAATGTTTGTCTAATAATGACAGGATAGCAAATGCTCTTTTGCATTTAAAAGTTTCATGGAATCGGATTTTGTATTTTATTTTTTTACTTGCATTAAAATATGGATTTATAAAGATTTATTAGCATAGACCTTATAAACTATATGCGGTTTGAAAATATTCGACATCTTTTTTATGAGGTATATGCGGTAGTTCAAATGGTATAGAACTTGCATTTGAAAGAAACTCTTTTAAAACAAAATTTTATACAGATTGAATTACTCCAATTAAATACCTTCCGTATTGAATAAGCTATGTCCTCTTGTTTCTCCTTTGTTTAGTTTGGTCAGTCGAGCATTTATGAGCATACTACCTAAACTATATGGAGTTTAAAGATATTTATTTCGATAGCATTTTATGTTGGTACATTCGGTGGTCCTTTAAACAAAATTTTATAAAGGCTGATTTACCATAATTATAAAATATTTGCCTTATTAAATAAGCCACGTTCTTTTGTATCTTGTGTAGTCAGTCGGTATATTTTTTTGGCAGAAGCTAAATCTCCCGAACGTAAAATAACAGATAGTACAAAATAAACGGTACATAGATTATCCTTTCAATTGACATGAAGAATCAAAATGTGATATGTACTATGCAATGTGCTATGCAAAAAGACAGTACAAAATAAACGGTACATAGAATATCCTTTTAATTGACATGAAGAATCAAAATGTGATATGTACTATGCAATGTGCTATGCAAAAAAACAGTACAATATAAACGGCACATAGAATATCCTTTTAATTGACATGAAGAATTAAAATGTGCTATGTGCTATGCAATGTTCTATGCAAAAACTCTACATCTTACATCCAATGCATTACCTATGATTGGCCCATGTTATTTAATAATGGATGCAGATTTAAGGGGGCACTCTACTCTTAAACACATGACAAAATTACTTTTTTATTGTCTAGTTATAAATGGTCATTCCGCAACATTGCCATACCATCGGTGTTTCCGAATGTTAATTCTTTCTGGATATATTAATGAAATACAATAGTTGCGTATATCTGCAGTGGATACACTCACGTGTTTACTTACATAGCAGCAAGACAACATACTTGATGTCAAAGGAAGGCTACGAGCGGAATATTTCAACCAATTTTGACCTCACTTCCATGTAAATTTACTCTACGTATAATTCAAAAAATAAGAACGAATGAGAAGTTCCCTTCATCTCTGGTATTCTATTGGGAACCCTGGATTATCATTAGAATTTAAGGGTCCCGGGTCCCAGGCAACATCAAACTACTCTGGCAAGACTCAGAAGGGGACATATTAGGCATATGACTTTTGATAGTGGAATCAAGCGTTTCCCAACTTGACTTTGCTTCACATCTTCTGCTGCTCTCAGTGATATTGTTGATTACTTGAGTGACTTTGTACTGCATCTCTCAGACGAGCAAGAACTAGTTGCTGAGCTAATCCTTCGTAATGGTCTTAGGGAGTATGTCTAAGATATTCCTAGACCACGGGGTTTGGAAACAAGAACAACAAGGAGATACAATACATCAAAAGTACAATACTAGACGTAAATTGGTATTTTGGGCGAATTTTTCTCACAACGCAGATTTTTGAACTTGCGCGCCTAATATTTCAGGAACTGTGGTGAGTAATAAAATGTATGGTTAGTAATAATATGTGGTGAGTAAAAACGTGTGGTGAGTAATAACTATATGGTCAGTAATACGATCATTATGCAGTAATTATACTAGATTTATATGTGTAATTTATAAAAAAAAATTAGGAGCAAAAAATATGCTAAACATTCTGAAATAATTAAATTAAAATATATTTAATCTTTCCCCATTAAAAATAAAAGTAACTAGCAGAAAGCCAAACCCTGAATGGACTCTTCATATGAACTATACCATTTTAATTTTGAACTAAAACTTAATGTAATAAATATTTATGAAATTAGAAATATAAAAATTTTATTTCAATATTTGAAAATCATAAAACGAAAGAATCATGATTCAAAATATTAAAATACAGGAAAACAATTAAGATAAAGCAACACATTTAAATCGCAAAAATATTTAATATAAAGGATCTCGTTTTAATCGAAATTCACGCAAGTGTACACGACTTGATTAATTGTTTAAAAGTAGCTGTTTACTTGTTATTTGTACGAAGGGTATTGAGCATGCGCGGTTTCAAAATGGGAGTTTCACCCTATTACACTTTGTTATAATTATTAAAATTGTGATTTTGCACACCTGTGTGCAATTTTGCATATATGTGCAAAGTTTCATCTTTCTACCTAATGTAGTTTTTGAGTAAAAGGGATCACAAAATCCTTGCAAATATTGATGTCCCTTCATTCGGAAGAGAAAATCGACTTCGTTTCGCTCAATCAGAATTATATAGTACTGCTATGCAAGTATATTATTAAAGTTGTCATTAATAAAACGTAACACTAGTTTGATTATATACATAAAAATGTAAGATATCAGATGCATATCAACATATTATGATTTTATCGACAGAGAACTAATAAAATTATTAATTTTTTTATACAATATTTCCTACTTTACAATTTTTTTTTATTTTTACTTTTATTTTAAATTAGAATATTATTTTTCTCAAGCCTACAAATGTCTTTCAAATAACTTCTATTTTATATTTAAAAAAGGTTAAACTTATTTTTATTTTATCACTATTTTCGCATTTTAATTGTAGCGTCCCTCCTATAAAATTAAAAAATAATTTTTGTACGTAATTTTTCATTAGAAAATTATTGACATAAATTGTAGAACGCTAGCATGAACCGTTCTCGAAATATCACTTTAAAATTAAGCACAATTTGGAAAGTAGTATGTATAGCTAAATATGTGCATTTTTCGTGAAATAATATGCAGCAAATCTATTATCACAAATTAGGTGGATCTAGCTCGTTCCATCACGCGAACAACATAAAATATTTTAAATGCAATAGAAATTCATGTGCATAAAGCGTTCGTCATTTCAGTGTAGATATGTTCAGTGGCATGTGCAGATAGTACATGTGTACAGTAGAGCAAATTGGCAGCGTGCATATCCTAATGAATTCGTGATAAGCACTTTTATGAGCATAGGAAACATATTATGACCATCAATGTCAACTTAGCTTGTAGAACATTAGATTTAACTCCAAAAAAAATTACCAGTGGCCAGAACGAGGAATCGAGGTTAGTGTTCCCAGAACTCTACATTACTCCTTCTATGTCAGGGTATGCCTCATCCTTCCTTATTCTTATTCTATTTCTCGTCGTTCTGATCGAGATATTCAATTAAACTTCTACCATACTGTACTTTGGCTCTGGAAATAATTGTATTACTATATTAGACTCCATTTCACATAAAATCCAAAATAGGACAGAACCGAGAATTTACTTCGTGATCAACGTTCAAGAAAACGTTAAATTTAGATACTCTGTTCAAACCCTGCACAATCCTTTACAAGCTTCTGGGCAGGACTTCGCATTTATAACTCTATTATGTCACAATTATATCATACTAATGTCATAAAAATGTAGTTTACTTCAGACGAACTATATTCTCCAGAAGAATCTAAATTACCTTCTTCAAGATTAATAAAATTGTCCCTACACTACGTTAAATATTCTGGAAGTTTATAAAAGGTAAAATAAAGTAAGTTTCGAGAGTAATTTGATGAGAACCAATTACATATCAAACAACATTAAGAAATTTCAAATCAGAAATTGCAATGTATTTAATAAATTGTATTTACCCATTTCTCTTAATAACTCTAATGTAATCTTCTTAAATACATCTAATTTTTAATGAATAAAATTCTACATTGCAATTATCTTTATTAAAAAGGTATATGATTAGTGATATTTGCATATTATTTTTTTTCAGTCTTTTTAAGAGTTGATTTTCTTAGTTCAGTCTGAAGTACTTAATAAGAAAAAAAAATCAGAGATAAATAGGAAATTAAATACACACTTTGGATGTTCATTTCCTTTTAATCAAGAATGATTTTTTTCGTAAAGATATTTAAAATAAAAAATCTCAAAATAATATGCGAAATGACCCCCAAAAAATCTTTGATGAAAAAATAAACATCTCACCTTAATATAAGAGTAATTAAAGCTTACTCGAGTTATATCCAATTTGCTGCCTAATTAAAACTAGAAAATTACTGCAACATACAAAATTAATTTTGCTAAGTGCTTTTTTTTAAATATATTTTAACATGGACAGCATGAAAATTATATATCCAAACAGTAAAGAAATGAATTTAACAAATTCCGATGTTTTCTGATATTACATATTCGATTGCTTTCGACGTTAGAAAATAAACCTCCACATAAATCAAACTCTTAAAAACTAATTATCACAGACACATAGTGCATTTTGGGTCAAACTTTCAGAAAATAAATTTTGATATAAGATTGACTTTTCATTTTTCTTTTTCAAATTCATAACCAGTTTTTTAAATAAGAAACTATGTTAAAGTGCAAAATGTTTCACAAATAAAATATAATGAGAAAATGATCATTCAACAACAAACTATGGGTTTTCTTCTTCACTGCAAAGAATCCAAAAGTTAAAGATAAATAAGTCTACCACATGTTGGAGGGTGCTAAAGTAGAAAAAAGGATAGTGTCATCTAGTGATAGAAAAGTTTATGAACGTAATAGAATCAGACAAAATGGGCTCAAATGCAGGAATGATAAAGTTATACATGGACATAGAAAATGAATATAACACAGAGGAAAACATACTAAACATGATCAAGTCATATCTGAGTGAAATATGGTGTCATAGACTAAACATTAACAACAACAACAAAATCAATAAGGAAAATGCACTTTGTGCAAATGATAAGAAAAATTTGAACAACGTATATAAGTACAAATGACGCAATAAACTACTCAGGTGTAATATGGCCGTCCATTGATCAGTGACTTTTGCGAAACCCCAGGATCTCACTTCCCGAGCTATTTCAACCCAGCCGGCACACACGATTGTCCTTTGTGTCCTCTGCAGGCTGTTGCTGCTAATCTGCGGTGCTCAGGGTCTCTGCCTCTACCCTTTGTGCGGCTCATTAATCGCCGAAGCCTGCTTCACCAGCTCTTTTGTTGCGCCTGCATCTTATAAATAAAGCAGCCTTCCAAATAAAAAATATTTTGCAACCATTACTGTCACGGGTAATTACGATTCATTGTTGAAAACGCTGTTGCCATTTCAAATTAAGTAATATTTAAATGAAGCTTTGTATAATTAATATATTTTTAATAATTTACATCAAAAATTTAGATATCAAGAATGAAAGATTTTGACAATGAAAGATTCGATTTTGAAGATACAACAAAGAAAATAAAATTTTCATACAAAGGTAGTGTAAAATATTTTCACTTTAAAACAGTATAAAAAATAGAACTTTATATCCGAATGTAACCAAAATAGTAGACGACACATGGTAATGTATTTCAAATCTTCATGTCAAATTGCAAATCATTTAATGCCATAAATCTAGTCCTTGTCTTGACAGAAAATATCTCCATTTTAAAAGAACTTGGTCAGCGTCTGCACCTAGTTCATTTTAATAGTAGGGGACTCCGCCACCTGCTCGCTAACCATCGCGAACCCCCTAAACTCGTTTTGCGAGTTGGGAAACGTATCACCAATTTGGAAATATTTCACTCCCGACTGACGTAAATATCAATAAAATTGAAAAAATGACGCTGAGTTCACTGAAATGAAGCCGAGTTGATGAATTTGTTATTAAAATATTTTAATACATTGACTGTATTGCTTATTGCTGTTGCTATCAATATTCATAACTGTTAGTCTAGAGATGCGTGAAATTTAACTTATTGGATACTTTGAAATAGTTTAACATGTTGTCATGTAGAAAAGCGTCAAATGTATAATTCAACAATAAAAACATTGTGCTGTAGATCTTATATATCATTTTGTCACTGTGTAAGAAGTAAATGCATTCCATTATATACTAAAATCATATACTACCTACATCAGTTTTCTTTAATGCACAGAGATTCAATACCAGAATTATTTTACATTTTTAAAAATATTTCTACATGCTATATATCAAAATCAAAAGCGTTATCAGCTGTATATAAAATGTGGTAATAAATAAATAATTAATCATTAGAAAAATTAAATAGTCAAAAATACATGTCATCTATCATGAACGCAACTCAAATCTCAATAACAGAAAAAGCATTAAAATGTTTATTTATTTCTCTAATTTACTGCAATGTAAGCTATTAAAATGATATATAGTTTGCAAAGGACCACAATTCAAACAGATTAAAATTTAAAGGAATATTGGGATATTAGCATATCACAAGGCACTGAATTCAAAAGATCTTTTTTTTTTATCTTATTTAGGTCTGAAAAGCTAGTTCCAAATTAAACTACAAATTAATTTCAAATTGAGTAAACACTTCCAAAATTCGATAACTTCATCAGATATACTTTTTTCTGCAATGGAATAGCAAAGTTCTCAAGTTTATCATTTGTGAAATATATTGTTAGAATAATTTTGATAAAAAAATGCTATAATATTGGAGCAATTAAAATACATCCAGTTTATTTATTTGGGGCCTAATTAAAATTACTTAAATAACAAGTATTATAAATGGAAATGTTAAAAAGTTATTCAAACATGAACAAAAATAAAAATAATTAGATTTTTCTACTTAAATATCCATTCAATAAAGTTGTATATGCTATGTATTATATTATATGTATTGTCATAATTGAAAAGTATTTTTCTTAAAGTGTTAGAGTTCCAAATTTTGTGATATATATTTTCCCTGATTTCCTTCCTACCCATGCTTCGCATATTTTTGAAATGTGTTATATGTTCATCTGTTTGCATGTGTTTGAGTGATAACTTAAGAACGAACGCTCATATCAACATACAATTTTATATTTAGAATTTATAAAAATACAATAGCTTCCCGGTAATTGAAGTTAAATTGATCAAGAACTGCTTGTATACGGTCAAGTACAAGTTATCCCTAACATTTATGACATTGTACCCCTCCCTTCTAGGATGTTCCCCATTTCTGCCATTAAGGAAATATGTACTGTAAGGGGAACATATATATATATATATACATATACATAAATATATATATATATATATATAATATATATATATATATATATATATATATATATATATATATATATATATATATATATATATATATATATATATATACATGTACGTTCCCCTTACAGTACATATATATACTATATATTAGGGTGGTCCAAAATTGCATAGGGAAAATATTTTTTTTCAATTATCGTTCGTCTCACTCCTTGAAATTGTTCCATTTCGTGAGAAAATAATATCCGTAAAATTTATTGCAATCGAAAGATTAAAGCAAGTGCCGACAGGCATGCTTTTATAGCGACAGCTTTTGTTTTTCCGCCACTCCTGCTTTTCTCCTGCATTAAACTATCTCACTGTTAGCTTAATGTAACATTCTTAGCAAAATGACGAAAATACAAATTTTTAACGCTTCTATTGCAATGCAGACGCTTCTATTGCTAATGTAAAGCTTCTATTGCAAGCTGATTAGCCTGAGGCGATAATAATTCCACAACCGAAATAAAATTCTGGAAAGGGGGATTCCCCAAAAGTTATAAGACAGCTGTAATTCTTAAGAGCAGATGTTGGAAAGGCATCTTTATATCTTCCCTGCAGACATAATATATTTGAAATCGTATTTAAAAGTGTTTTCCAGCAAAAAATGCCCTCTTTATCAGGTCCAGAAGAGCAAATTTTCTAACGCTTTCAACAGGCATATCTTAAAATTAATAAAAAAATGAAGTCTAGTATGGAAGAAAAAATATGTTCTAAAAGCTTTATGTTCAAACCTAACAGAAATTTAACCTATTACAATGCATCACCAACAAATGTGATAGTCTTGATATGGTTATAAAGAATTCTTATAGTTTACAGAAGTTTTCATTGGAAACAATACAAATGAAATCGACCACAGGAGCATACCATAAAGCGCGATAGAGGGAAAAAACACTTTGTTGCTTCACAATATTACTGTCTCGTGATGAATTTAAATTCATCATTAGGAAAAGGAAAGGCATTTCTGACATGTTTTTATTTCTTGTAAGAATATATATATTAAGGTTTGGTTCACAGCATATTTTGCTCAAGAGGCACCCAACCATGTTATACAATTTTTGAAAAAGCTCATTGAGCATAATCTGTGGATCTAGATATATTTCGTATCACAGTTAACAAATTCAAAAATCATTTATGGTATCTATTTCCAGAAGCTTGGGCTTTAACATTTTTGGTGAGGGTTTAGCTATTGAAACTAAAATAAAAATGGTACAGAATATAGTGAAAGATGGTACTCAAGAAAAGGGTGTCATGCAAATCATACTAAAAATGATGACATTCCTTGATTAATAGATAAATCTATGGAGGACTTCATTTCAGAAGACAGCAAACAACTTTTTGAAAGATTTACTATTTCCGCAGATTTCATTAATATAGATCCAGCTTTGTGGCTGGAAAGTGAAGTGTATAAGAAAGCCTTACGTGTGCTAATATTAAAGGTGGTCAATGACACAGCTGAAAGAGGGGTTAAGTTGTTAGAGGACTACAACAAAATACTAACAATACGTGAAGACCAGAAACAATTTATATTGCAAGTTATCACTGATTACAGACATCGATATACTGATGCGAAGAAGGAAACTGTAGCAAATAAAAAAAATCTGATGTGGGCAACGCATGACTTTCCTTATATAATGTAATGAATTTACTACTTTTACAGTAAAAAAATAGGTTTTTCTTATAGTAGATAGAATTATTCTTTCCAAGATATTGAATTTTCGACAATTAGTCGCCATTTTCATTGATTTAGCATCATTTTTATCCATTTGGCGAGATTTTCATTAATTTGGCAACATTTCAAAAAAGTCGCCTAGTGGGCGACATTCCGCCAAATTCGTCGCCAAAATCTCGCCAAGCGTTATGCACTAAGAAAAAAGTTATTCTTACAGCAGATAAATGACTATTGGCGTTCAAATACAAAAGTATTATTCAAAGTATATTTTTTCATGAATGGAACGAGCTAGATCCACGAGAATGATGTCACTCAATTTATCGCATGGTATTACATATGAAAAGTGAACATGTTTCTCAATAGGAATTTTTTTTTTATGTGACTTTTTCATAATTTTTTTGAAAAATGCACAATATCTCGAGAACGGTTCATGTTAGCGTTCTAAAATTTATGCCAATCGTTTTCTAATGAAAAATTACATAAGAAATGTCTCCTTGCGTAACTTTATTAGCGGTTTTGATTGTTTGACGATTTTTTCAAAATTTCATTCGAAAATTTAGGGGGGTTCTGAACATTCGATTACGTATAAAAGCAATAGGCTTCCAGTGTTTACGAATTGTGATTTTTGTACCAAATTTGGTTCGAATCGGTCCATTCGTTCGTCAGTTATCGTCTCCACAGACTCACTGACACGCACACACACACACACACACACATAATTTCACACACACACACACACATACTTTCACACACACACACACACACACACACACACAGACATCACTTCAAAAATGTTTGATTCGTGATCAGGGATGCTTGAAACGTGCTCTCCCGTCGAAAACTCGAATTCGAATTTTCGATCCCGTCACAATATTTTTCTTATACATTATGTATATAAGGAAAGTAAAAATGGAGTGAGATTGTCATTTGTTTTCCATTTGTTGATATTTCTGTTATTATCTGTACATAAGCTGTATTTCGGATTTTAATAAACAAACATTCCATAATTAATGCACGGTACCATATTTTGGAATGTTTATTTATAAAAATTAGAGGGCTTTTCTAGAAGCAATGTTCTATTACGCATTTTATAACACTAATGTTCCAAATGTATTTTATTATACCCTTGTATTGATATTATTCAATTTCATAAATTTACCAATGACGAAAGAAAATAATCAGCAGTCGGCAACACTTTTTATCATTCATATGCAACAAAACTTTACAAAAATAATATTTTAACCACTAAACGATTTTAAGGGATGCCTCTGATAAATTAAAAGAGTTGAATATTCTATTCTGACCACCTAGCATCCTGGACACAATGTCCACTTAGAATTCAGGCAGAAAAAGATCCCACACCCAGAGTAATATTTTATCCTTTTTAACTGGGGGAAGTAAAATTGAAAATGACAGTCAGACAATAGCTGTTACTTCATAGGAAAAAGGATTTACATTGACGTCTACAGATTGTGATTATGATCAAAATCAAACGATCATAATTGGACACATATAGTGATTTAATTATTTTTAATTTAAAACACAAACACTGTTGTGAAATGTTACTATTTCTTCAAAGGGTGTACTATGTTTACATTTTGAAGCAAACATATTTCCCCTATTAGCACTTTAAAAAACACGCAAAATTTCATTTTTAAGATTTAGAACTTTTGAGAAGTCCTCTCCTCTTCCAAAAAATTTTTTCGTCTGTGACACTGTTATGGCCACAAGTTAATATAAAACTGTTGAAATAGTAGCTTTAGAGCTTGTTTTTTTGGCATCACGCCAAGAATGTTGCATTAAGCTAACAGTGAGATAGTTTAATAAGGGAGAACAGCTTAAGTGGTGGCAAAACGAAAACTGTCCCTACAAACGCATTCTCGTCGGCACTTGTTATAATTGTTCAATTGCAATAAAATTTTACAGATAATATATTTTCCTGAAACAAAACAATTTTAAGGGGTCAGACTGAAAAATTAAAGCAGTTTAATATTTTGGACCACCCTAATATATATACATATACATATACATATACATATATATACATATATATATACACACACATATATATATATGCGGTTCCGGACATAATCCCGACAGTCGAAATCCCGACAAGCCAGAATCCCGACAGCCGAAATCCCGACAAGCCAGAATCCCGACAAGTCAAAATCCCGACAAGGTCGAAATCCCGACAAGCCAAAATCCCGACAAGGTCGAAATCCCGACAAGTCAAAATCTCGACAACCGAAACCCACTCTTGCACAGACTAATACAACACTAAGGCGGTCATCGCAGTGACGTCACTAGGGTTGGAATTTACTAATCAGCCCCCCCCCCCACGCACATGCGCTGGACTCACGCTGGGCCCACGCACATGGCTCTCTACGCCTATATGTATAGCTTGATCAAAATTATTTTTACATCTCTACATTTTACAAATTAATAATTTTAATCACTAAATCATAACAATTATGCCATTCCTGAAATAAAGTTTGGCAAATTGAAATGACAAAGATTAAAATGATATAACAGGTCGGTATAAGATTTAGGAAATTCATTTTATTAAAAAAGAAAAAAAAACACTTACACATTCTGCATACGTTCAAATAGCATATTCAAATAGCATATGGCCATTGTCGTAGCAAGCGGCTGGAGACAAGAGGGAGCGTGAGTCCAGCGCATGTGCGTCGGGGGGGAGGGGTGCTGATTAGTAAATTCTAACCCTTGTGACGTCACTGCGATGACCGCCTTAGTGTTGTATTAGTCTGTGCAAGAGTGGGCTTCGGCTGTCGGGATTTTGGCTTGTCGGGATTTCGACCTTGTCGGGATTTTGGCTTGTCGGGATTTCGGCCTTGTCGGGATTTTGACTTGTCGGGATTTCGTCCCTGTCGGGATTTCGGCATGTCGGGATTTCGGCTGTCGGGATTCTGGCTTGTCGGGATTTCGGCTGTCGGGATTACGACCCAGACCCATATATATGTATATACATATATATATATATATACATATATATATACATATATATATATATATATATACATATACATATATATATATATATATACATATACATATATATATATATATACATATATATATATATATATACATATATATATATATATACATATATATATATATATATATATATATATATATATATACATATACATATATATATATATATATACATATACATATATATATATATATACATATATATATATATATACATATATATATATATATACATATATATATATATATATATATATATATATATATATATATATATATATATATATATATATATATATATATATATATATATATAATTTGCAAATTTAAAGTATTCTGAGATAGCTACATGGAAAAAATTTCTCATACGTAAAATATGCAAACATGGCGCTAAGCTGCCCTTGTACACATTTACAAATATATTTTCCAAAAAGATCAACACCTTCCCCCCTACCCACTGAGTGAACCCTCTCTTCACAACCCAAATTCCTATGCTTAAACAATGTTATTGTATCTATAGCGCTACGCTGCTTATACCTTCAACAACAATATAAAAATGTACATATAAAAATGTACAACAATATAAAAATGTACAACAATATAAAAATGTACACATTTATAAACATATTTTTGGAAAATATATTTGTAAATGTGTACAAGGGCAGCTTAGCGCCATGTTTGCATATTTTACGTATGAGAAATTTTTTCATGTAGCTATCTCAGAATAATATATTTGTAAATGTGTACAAGGACAGCTTAGCGCCATGTTTGCATATTTTACGTATGAGAAATTTTTTTCATGTAGCTATCTCAGAATTCCATGTATAAGTATCGGCTTCCGGGAGTGTCGCCAACCGGAGAGTGGGGTCACAACTCCCCCCGGCCATTTGTGATACTTTTCGTTTTTCACATTCATCTTTTGCTTTTCTGTACTTAGGTATTCTTTTTGGAATATATATATATATATATATAAGGATATAAACAAGAAGAAAAAATAAGCGAGAACAGGAGTGACCATATGATTTGCATAGAATGGCTGGGGTGGATTGCGACACCCCTTTCCCGCTTAAAGCAGCTTTTACGACCCGGGCAACGCTCACGGCACCAATGTAACTCAATGGTCAATCTCCCACATGTGCAAAGACAGAAGCACCCGAACGGACAAAAGAGCAAAGATGGAACCAAGCATGGAAGAGATACACCTTACTATCCAGCATGAAAACACAACATTTTATAAGGGAAAGTCGCACATGCGCGAAAAGACTTCAAGATGATAGGATCGCAGATATGAAAATATATATGATTAAGAATTCTCATTTAGAATCAAACAATGTACAATTTCTTTCTTTGAAAAAGGAATAGTAATAATGTTGTAAAAAATATCTAGGGTAATTTCTTTTTAATGCATCATTTATTATTTTATTACATTCATGAATGCAGTCTTTTTTAAAAGTACTGTAGTTTCTGTTTCTTCTGAAGTACCCGATAATAATATTTCTGAATATATTTTTAGTGAGGTTTGAATTCCAATCAATAATATTATTAATTTTGATATTGTATGAATTTCTCTTGTCGTGTATGGTTGTATAAATTCCATACTGTTGGTGCTTTCTTATTGACAAATCCAGGAAGTCTGTCGATCCATCCTCATTGATCGGGTTTTCAGTTAAGTCCAATTCCCTTGGGTAGAATGCAAAATCTATGTCAGGGGTGTTTGCATAACCCCCTAATATCACATCGTCAACATAACGGAAATAAGGTATTTCCGATAATAGATGGGTTCCTCTTTCATATTTGGATAGATAAATATCCGCCAATATTGATGAGCATGCACCACCCATGGGTATGCCTTTGACCTGTTTGTAGAAATGCATACCGTCATATAGTATGTTTTCATTTAAAACCAACTCAATCAAATCCAAATATCTTCTGAGAGTTATATATGGTTTTAAATTATACTCTTCATGTAATTCTTTCAATATCATTTGTAGGTTTGTTAAATCGATGTTATTTAACAGATCCCTGAAATCGTAGCTTCTGAAGTTTAAATCTTTATGGCAAAATTTCAGTCGGTCTATCAATTCTTGTCCGTTTTTTAACATTATGGAATTTTGCTTCTTAATATCAGTCATAACATATTGGAGTAATTTCAGAAGTTTTTTATTTGCATGTTCTAGGTATGATCCGCATCCCACTGTTACAGTACGGAACTTGACTGGCTTTTTGTGTAACTTGGGAATGAGGATCAAGTATGGAAATTTTACTGATTTAATATCCATACCAATTCTTTTATACAGTGCTTTTATTCTATTAGTGATGATTGATCCTCATTCCCAAGTTACACAAAAAGCCAGTCAAGTTCCGTACTGTAACAGTGGGATGCGGATCATACCTAGAGCATGCAAATAAAAAACTTCTGAAATTACTCCAATATGTTATGACTGATATTAAGAAGCAAAATTCCATAATGTTAAAAAACGGACAAGAATTGATAGACCGACTGAAATTTTGCCATAAAGATTTAAACTTCAGAAGCTACGATTTCAGGGATCTGTTTAATAACATCGATTTAACAAACCTACAAATGATCTTGAAAGAATTACATGAAGAGTATAATTTAAAACCATATATAACTCTCAGAAGATATTTGGATTTGATTGAGTTGGTTTTAAATGAAAACATACTATATGACGGTATGCATTTCTACAAACAGGTCAAAGGCATACCCATGGGTGGTGCATGCTCATCAATATTGGCGGATATTTATCTATCCAAATATGAAAGAGGAACCCATCTATTATCGGAAATACCTTATTTCCGTTATGTTGACGATGTGATATTAGGGGGTTATGCAAACACCCCTGACATAGATTTTGCATTCTACCCAAGGGAATTGGACTTAATTGAAAACCCGATCAATGAGGATGGATCGACAGACTTCCTGGATTTGTCAATAAGAAAGCACCAACAGTATGGAATTTATACAACCATGCACGACAAGAGAAATTCATACAATATCAAAATTAATAATATTATTGATTGGAATTCAAACCTCACTAAAAATATATTCAGAAATATTATTATCGGGTACTTCAGAAGAAACAGAAACTACAGTACTTTTAAAAAAGACTGCATTCATGAATGTAATAAAATAATAAATGATGCATTAAAAAGAAATTACCCTAGATATTTTTTACAACATTATTACTATTCCTTTTTCAAAGAAAGAAATTGTACATTGTTTGATTCTAAATGAGAATTCTTAATCATATATATTTTCATATCTGCGATCCTATCATCTTGAAGTCTTTTCGCGCATGTGCGACTTTCCCTTATAAAATGTTGTGTTTTCATGCTGGATAGTAAGGTGTATCTCTTCCATGCTTGGTTCCATCTTTGCTCTTTTGTCCGTTCGGGTGCTTCTGTCTTTGCACATGTGGGAGATTGACCATTGAGTTACATTGGTGCCGTGAGCGTTGCCCGGGTCGTAAAAGCTGCTTTAAGCGGGAAAGGGGTGTCGCAATCCACCCCAGCCATTCTATGCAAATCATATGGTCACTCCTGTTCTCGCTTATTTTTTCTTCTTGTTTATATCCTTGTATTCCACTCTGGATGCAGAGCTGCTATGCGCCACATCCTCTGTAAGGTTTCTGTTTTCTCCTTTACTTAAATAGGAGTTCCGTTCGTGATATACTTATTTTTATATGTATATATATATATATATATATATATATATATATATATATATATATAATAAATATAGAAGTAAATAGCGTTTATTTGTATAGTACCTTCTGTACATAATCAGTTTACTCTCATCCTGTTGTTCGACGTAACGGAGGCCGATCTTAATCCCATTAAGGCCTCCCATATGCGAAATTCTTATTCTATTCAGAGGTCTGTTTAGTGTCTGTGTGGACAACCAGGGGATGATCCTAAATTTTTTGAATTTTATTTTATATGTTAATAGGTATGGAATTTTATCACGCTCCAAAATTTTATGAAAGACTTTATTTTAGACATTACTTTTCCTTAATAGTTGATGGTATCTTTTTCAGAACGCGAACATACCAACGTCGTAATGCAGGCCAGTCCTGTTGATTTTCGGGGATCATGGATTCGGGAAATGTTGATATTTTAAAGAAAAAAAATTAAAAGAGAAAAATAGTAAAAATGTGAAAAATATGGTTAAATATGATAAAATTACTTTAAAAATTAGCCTTTGTATTTGCATTTTTTCATTTAGAAGCAAGTAACGTAAATTACATAACGCTGATGTGCGTCAATCTTCAGAGAGAGAGATATTCCTCTTTGATTTAACTAGAAGTAAGGTCATTAAAAATTAATACGTTCACTATTACTGAAAAAATTAAATTTAAAAGTAAATGTAACGAGAAATTAAGAAACACTATTTTGTGTGTTGTAACAGAAGACGCTCTCGATATATTAAAAAAAATTACCCCAGCAGGCAACACGATATGTCGAAAAATAATCAAACGATTTCCGTGAAATTTAGTATGTTTAGTCAAAAAAATGAAATGGGCAACAAAAAAACAAGTTTATGTTTGGCAAGATTAGGTGACTGAAAATCAGTAAGTTTTTTTCTAATTCTCAAAGTTTACTTCAGTTTTATATTCATGTATTTAATATTTATAATTCCTGATGGTTTAACAACAAATATGAGATAAACAAAGGTTGAAACGACACTTTTTATTAAATGTACAAAAATCTGACAAATGAGCAACCGTTGTATTTGCTTTCAACTGATTAAAAATAAATTAAAATTTTTCTTACTAAACCTAATCTTGATGAGTAAAGGGATTTCGATTTTACTGAAGGAAACGAAAACAAATCTAAACCTTCACTACCTTTTTCTAACTGAAAAGAAAGTTGTTTCCTTTCCAGTAATCATTGTGTAAAACATTTAAACTGGGGCTCAGTAAACTACAAAGACATAGTTAAAAAAATCTGATTCCAGTTATTTATCTTTATTTGATATATATAAGAATTATTTCTTTTTATTAGGATGTATGAAGGTAAAAATAAAAATAGTTCTAAATCATTCGCTTAATATGGAAACCAAAATCGGTGGGTTTATTTAACCAGCACTGGTGGGCCAGTTTCGTCTTTGTTGGTACTCATCAGAGTCGAATAAACATAACTGCGAAACAAGGTCGCAAATGCTAGTTGATGCAATGGGAAGATGGGTTCAATTCTGGAACGCCTCGCATCGGTAAATTTTATGACTTCAAGTCGACCATTGCTAATGATTAACTTTAAACATAGAACTGCAGTTAATTGTATCGGCAGTACATTGGATAGAATTTCTCCGGACAAGCCGAAAACTAATGGTGTTTAACTCTTCACTGAGGCATGAGTTTTACTCAATGGCCTTTGATCTATTTAATTATTACTTTCCTTATATACATATAATGTATAAGGAAAGTATTGTGACGGGATCGAAAATTCGAATTCGAGTTTTCGACGGGAGAGCACGTTTCAAGCATCCCTGATCGCGAATCAAACATTTTTGAAGTGATGTCTGTGTGTGTGTGCGTGTGTGTGTGTGTGTGTGTGTGTGTGTGTGTGTGTGTGTCAGTGCGTCTGTGGAGACGATAACTGACGAATGAATAGACCGATTTGAACCAAATTTGGTACAAAAATCACAATCCGTGAACACTGGAAGCCTATTGTTTTATATACACAATCGAATGTTGAGAACCACCCTAAATTTTCGAATTAAATTTTGAAAAAATCGTCAAAAAATCAAAACCATTAATAAAGTCACGCAAATAGACATTTATTATGTAATTTTTCATTAGAAAGAAAACGATTGACATAAATTTTAGAACGCTAATATGAACTGTTCTCGAGATATTGCACATTTTTCAAAAAAATTATCAAAAAGTCATATAAAATAAAATAAAAATATTTCCTATTGAGAAACATGTTCACTTTTCATATGTAATACCATGCAAGAAATTGGGTGACATCATTCTCGTGGATCTAGCTCGTTCCATTCATGAAAAAAGATACTTTGAGTAATACTTTTGTATTTGAACGCCAATAGTCATTTATCTGCTGTAAGGACTTATTTCTTCGTCCATAACGCTTGGCGAGATTTTGGTGACGAATTTGGCGGAATGTCACCAACTTGGCGACTTTTTGAAATGTTGCCAAATTAAGGAAAATCTCGCCAAATGGATAAAAATGATGCTAAATCAATGAAAATGATGACCAATTGTCGAAAATTCAATATCTTGGAAAGAATATTGGCATCTACTATAAGAAAAACCTATTTTTTTTTTAATGTAAAAGTAGTAAATTCATTACATTATATAAGGAAAGTCATGTGTTGCCCACATCAGATTTTTTTCCTTGTTTTGCTGGTGTATTTATATATTTTTACGCTTTTCAGTTTCCCACGTAACAAGCTTTCTCACTTTTTCCATATTTCACCATATACAAAATTATAGATTTATGAATGTGCTTTTTAGTTGTTTACTTAACAAGTTTCCTCGCTCTATCCACATTTTACCATATACATAAGTCATTAGATTTATTATTGTCATCACACTGTCATTGCAGGTATCAATTGTGCCATGCTAGAAAATGTACATAAAGCCCGATACCAATCCAAGAAAGCTGTTATCTAATGCTGGATCGTGATCCAAAGCATTACTTTTCTTATATCTAAAGTATAATTTATAGGGAAAGTATTATGACGGGGTCAAAAATTTAAACTCGAGTTTTCGACCGAAAAGCACGTTTTAAGTATACCTGACCTTGCATTAAACTGATTTAAGGTTTGCATGTGCATGTGTGTGTCCATAAATTTGTGGATGTAATATCTGACGAACGAATTGAAACGTTTCTGAAGAAATTATTGCGATTATTACAATCACTGATTACTGGAAGTCTATTTATTTTAAGTACGATCAAACGTTCGGAATTGCCCGAAATTTCGTATGAATTTTTGATGTAATGTTAGATCAATAATCATCCAATAATGTTAGACTGATAATCATTTTCTCCGCAATATTTTATTCTAAAATGAATGACATAAACTTTAGAATGCTTTTAGCTTAAATCGTTCTCGCGATATTGAACGTTTTAGACATAAATAGGTCAACCCTTTTCACACTCTCATCTGTTATGGGTTTATATTATTTTTCCACCTTGTATTTAAATCTGTATTTATCTCTATAACTTACACTTTGTGTTCAACCCTTATATACCATCTTGTCACTTACCCATTCTCCCCACCCATTCAACTTCATATCCTTCTCTACAAGTTGAGTTTCCCTGTTTGTTTTTGCGTCACTTTATGTTGTATTTTATGTTTTGAATGTTTTTTCTTCTTGTTTTGTATGTCGGTGTTACTCGTTTGTAAAACTGTATGTTTAAGAGCTCTTCAAGTGTAAAACAATCTTGAATCTTTAATAAATCTCCAGACCGTCGGTCGCTGACCTTGGAAGTCGGCATCTGCTAGCTTCCTTTCCCGGTCGTCCAAACGGCTACTCGAGTCCTTGGACTAATCGGACGACCTGGGCCTTCAACATTCAACATAAATAGGTCTGAAAAATTAAAAATGAACACTAGTAAGTATCATCAAATATGTAACACTCATTTGCTAGTATCATAAAATATGTAACAATAATGTGTAAGTATCATCAAATATGTAACACTCATTTGTTAGTATCATAAAATATGTAACACTAATTTGCAAATATCATCAAATATGTAACACTCATTTGTTAGTATCATAAAATATGTAACACTAATTTGTAAGTATCATCAAATATGTAACACTAATTTGTAAGTATCATCAAATATATAGCACTAATTTGTAAGTATCATCAAATATGTAACACTAATTTGTAAGTATCATCAAATATGTAACACTAATTTGTCGACCCATCTTGCGAAATATTACCAACCTGGCAACTTTTTTAATGTACTGACAAATTCCCAATATTGTCACCAAATTGGCGAAATGAACGCTAAATTGTTAAATTAATAATAATTAACTTTATTTAATTCACCTCCGTTATATGTTTGGTATATTATAATGGAGTTTACTGCTTAGCAGATGGTAGTAATATTTTACATTTGCGCGAAATGTAAGTTAATTGGATACTTCAAAATAATTTTGCATTTTGTCATCCAGACAGGCGAAAACTGTCAGCACACTTTTCAACATTAAAAACATCGGGCATTGATCTTGTCCATCATGATTTCACACGTAAAGAAATAAAGTACGTAATATATATATGATAAGTCATGTTCTGCCCGCATCAAATTTTTAATTTAGCAGAAATTTTGAACTAAACAAAGAGTTAAAAAAATAGTGAGCTATTCTGTTGCTCGTTATAGATTGATGTGAGACATCATTCCTTTTTCTATATTTAGAAAGAGAAAAGACTGAATGTGTGTTGTAGGTGACGATAGTATAAGTTAACTCAATATTTCTTTCATTTTTACTTTTAATTTTTTCATTCATTTATTTTAAAAAACTAAAATTGTACAGTTCGATAGATTAATGGAATGCCGTGTTTCTTTCGAATCGTACTAGAAGCGAAGTTATCATCAATGAAACGCTTTGATCTAAAGTTTGAGATCGCTCCAACGGACGAGCGTGCTGTTATTTGAGCAACCGATAAACGCATACTTTCGGGTAACACAGATTACGGTATACAGTTGTCGCAGTTCTAAAATTTACATATTTATATGTGTGTTCTTAAATGTTACATTCTTACCATAGTTTTTACAACAACCCAACTGAACCGTGACGAATGTACCCTCTATTGGACGTTCTGCAGAAAACAGGTAACTCTTGAAATTCTTAGCCAGTCTACACAACTAATTCAATAGTTTCCAGATTGTCAAAAGTCGTCAAGTTTGCGATATTTTGCCAAATTTGTTGCCAAATTCACCGAACTTGTGAAAACCCCTCAAGATCATTGAATTATAACAATTATTTCCTCTTAAGTATTCTGAATAATATGATTTACCTTCCGCTGCAGATTTCTGTTTCATCCCTGATTCATTTCTTTAAATATTTACTCCATTCCTCTTGCCCTAAGATGTTTCACAAAATGTGTTTTAAAATTATCAGGAATCTAACGAATGAGCAATCTTAGTATTCTATTATTTTCGGCTGATTAAAAACAGTCATAATATTCCCCCAAAAGAACTTAATCCATATCAGTATAGGTATTCCAATTTTACTCAGAAACTAAAACAATTCGAAACTTGATACCCCTTCTCTATCTGGAAAATAATATTCTTTCTCCCAAGTAATCAATAAAGAAACATTTAAACCCGAGTCAAGTAAAATAGCAATGACAGATAGATTTTTTTGCGAAAAAAAGTAACACAAGTAGTTTCATTTCAATGAGATATTCCAGAATTCTTTCTGTCATCGAGATAGTTAGGTGAAACTAAAAATACCATTAATTTGTTTCTTTTTTTTCAGGTTTTTATTGTCTGATTAGTATTTAATTCTGTCAAAAGCAGGAAAACTAACACTCTTAAAAAAATTAAGCTACAACTTTTTTAATGAGTACTTTTTGTTTAATAATAGTACTTAGTGTCAAAAATAGTTGTTTCAATTAAAAATTGGCCCAGTTAGATTATACTCTTGGTCGAATTTATTCTTTTATACCTCTGGTGCCAAGGTTTCAGTAGCTATATGAGGTATTTCACCCTTCTCCGCATCCCCATTCTGTCCACTCAGGTGGAAGAATCAAAGATATGATTGCATCATGTTTGGGCAAGTGGTCGATATTATAAGTGTGTAAAGATGCAGACATTTAAGCCAGCAGAGATCTGCTTGAGGATCTGGGAATACATTCCCCCCCCCCCTCGTAATATTTTCCAAGGAATCAGACTACGAAGAGAATCCTTCTGCTAGGAGTCCGAATGCGTTAGGTTCTGTCAAATGGTCGATAATCAGCATATACAAATTCAGCCTTCTACATCACTAGGGGGCTTCTGAAGGGTTTGAAAAGACTTAAATCATATTTTCTATCCCTTAGAAATAAATCGAAAATCCGACTACGGTAAGTTCTGTCCAATGGTCGATACTATAAGTATGCAAATATCCAACCATCTAGTTCACCGTAGGACTTCCGCGGGGTCTGGGAAGACACACATTTTAGACAAATATATATATAGTGACTAGTATTAATAAAGCCTGTCAAAAGCAGGGATACTAACACTTTTAAAATACTAGGTTGTAACTTCTTTAATAAGTTTTAATTTGTATATATCTATGGCGCTTTGTGTAAGAAATTCTCGATTTATACGAAAACCTAGTTAATTAGGTTCTGTCTTCAGCCGACACTGTATGTTATGCAAATTGTCAGATTTCTAGATACCTGTTGGGGCTCTGAATGTTCTGCATCTCCTTTGATCTCCCTCTCATTTGGCCTGACTACGGGAGAAAAATTGATGATTCAGATCCATTAGCTTCTATCTCGTGGTTGATACCTTATGTGTACACATATTCAACCTTTCAAGTCACCGAGGGTACTTCTGCAGATTCTAGAAATATTTTCGATAGTCCCCCCCCCTTTTTTTCCCTCAGACCAGAAGAAAATAAAAATCCGGCTCCGTGAGGTTCTGTCCAGTAGTCGTTACTAAATATATGCAAAGTCTGGACCTTCTAAATCACCGGTTGTTTTTGATGGATCTGGAAATATACAAAAACGTTTGCTAATTGTTTTATAGATTCTATACATGCAACTTTCATATATTGTCTGCAAAGAGTCTATATGATAATAACAGCTACACATCTGCCATATGTGTAGCAAATTTTAGCAAAGCACGGAAGAAATAAATTGAGGGAATTGTGTACAACTAATAGGGACCCGCTGTGGTTTATCGTTTACTAAAAGTAGTCCTTGCTACCAACCAGTACTACTTGCTACGAACCAGATGGCTACTCAGCAGTAGCCATGCCATCCCCCTGTTTATGAAAAAAATACAAAAAATATTTGTATGGAACTGTGCGCTTCACAGTTCCAGCTGCGTAGTGTTTGATTGTTGTGCGCATGCGCACATAGGAAGCTGCACGCGAGGCTGCAAAGGAGAGAGAGCACTGTCGCCCCCGCAGTGCCACAGTGCCTATACGTGAGCCGCCACTGTTACCAACTGTTAGTTTTTTAAATGCATTTTATTCAAAATATATAAATTATCAAAACGATGTTTACTAAATCTGGGTACATGTTCTCTCTGAATGTGCTAGAATGATGGGTAAGGTACCAATAACAGACACATAGGTATGCCCAATAACCGGAATATGGGGAGATTCACTCCATGTACGTTCGGTGCCCATCTGCTACAAATAAATGTAACGGAAAGGAAAAGGGAAAACTGCAGTACCAAATTTAGAGATATTTAATTTTTTTAGCAGTTTTGCAACACCACGTTTGAATATAAGTCCAGTTGCCAAATGAAAACGAAACTTAAGGCAAAACCACAAATTCAGTATAATTTTAAATAATTATCCGTGTCTTATTTTTGTGCTGTAAAATTTAATTTAATGAAATAAGAAAGAAAGGTAAAATGAATTTTAGTCTATCGATAAAGTCATGTGTTTCTCAAGTCAGAATTTTGCATTCCTTACAATACACAATAACGTATAGGGAAAGTATTGAAATCATCCCGAAAATCGCAACTCGAGTTTTCGACCGGTCTACCCATTTCAGGCTCTATAAAACACAAACAATTTATTTTAACGTAGCGTCTGTGTGTGTGTGTTTATCTGTCAATCTGTCTGTGTGTTCTGTCGGTGTGTTTATCTGTGTATTTGTCTATGCAATGTACGAGGGTGGTTCAAAAAATAAAGTACCAAGTCCTGTAAGCGAAAATGTTTATTCACGAAATCAAAGAGATACACAAAGTTAGCAAAGCACTGGTACATATTATTTTTCCACATAATCACCATGGTTGTCGAAGCATTTGTTCCATCGATAAATCAATCTATCGAAACCGGCATAGAAGAAATCAAGGTCCAGGTAGCGAAGCCACTCAACGACGGCTTCCTGAACTTCGGCATCGGTTGTGAAATGGCGACCTGTCAGATGCTTCTTCAACGGCCCGAAGAGATGAAAATCGCTTGGTGCGAGATCCGGGGTGTAGGGTGGGTGTTCCAGTACATTCCATCGGAAACGCTGTACCAAATCATGTGTAACCGAGGCCGTATGCGGGCGGGAGTTGTCGTGAAACAGCACGACACCTTAACTAGATATGGGATTTAATTCGCAGGCCGAATTTGTGCCGCGTGAGAGCTCTTGTTACCTTACTTTCTGATCCACCTACGTATGTATCCACTCTAACTCAAAACGTAATAGACCACATTTCACAAAATTTGGTAGGCAAGCCACTTGTGAAAAACCCTTTTGCTGATTAGATGTTTTGGTGTGATTCAGAAAAAACAGAACCTGCCTTTTTCATAAAATAGCCTGAAAAAATTGTCAAAGTCTGAAATAGAATAGTGTCAACCCTCCTATAACGCGGTACTCGAATAATGCAGTTTCCATATAGCACGGAGCAAACATTACGACAACCAAAAAAAACCAAAAGAGTTATTAAGTTTATATTTCACATTGTTTTTATAACGTTCTTATGTGAAGTCGCAAACTCAATAAAAATAATTCGAAATATGTAAACATATATTTATTGCCTTTTGTATCTATAAACTTTTATTTCATAACCGTATTCATCATTAAATAGTGCTCCAAAATTGCAGTTTCATATAACGTAGAACAAATCAGCTTTTACATGTTCTGAGTTTAACTTAATGGATTTCCATATAACGCGTAACGAATTGTTCTGTTTTGTAGGAATTCTAAGTTTCTTATAACTTAGATCCCATACAACATGGTATGCGGTTTCCATATACACTAAACTGAGTTTCTTATAACGCGGATTCCATATCACGTTGTACGAATTGATCGCGTTATAGGAGGGTTGACTGTACTACATATGTTCAAATGTATTATTTAAAAGCTTGTTTTATACATAGTTTTGGCGACTGAAATAATAAGTCTAACCCTATTACTATCTGACTAGTCGTTCTTGAAATATTTTAATTTTTTTACATTTCTTACTACGTTGCCTCTAAAAATACGTCTATTCGTCAAATGGAAATGGAAATTGAATTAAAACTGTAAATTCAGTGTAATTTCAAATAATTATCATTATTACTTTGGGCAATTAAACTGAAATTAATGTATTATGAAAAACATATAGAGAAAATGGATTTAAGCCTCTGGAAAGAGTAATGTATTGGCCACATTTTACAGAGTTCTCATTGGTACTATTTACATTCTAAAAACAATAACTCCAGTTAATATATATTTGCGAAATGTCATTTACTCAGAATGAAAAATACGATTTATATATTACTTTCCCTACAATACATGGTAATGCATAGGGAAAGTATTAAATTCATGTCGAAAATCGCAACTCCAGTTTCTGTACGTTTTGGGATCCCCAGAATATGAAAAATATATTTTTAGCTTGACGTATGTGTGTGTGTGTCTATCTGTGCAATGAATGTAGCCACTCTAACCCAAAAACTAATAAACAAAATTACAAAAATTTTAAAGTTCAGTCACTTGGGTGTTAGGTCCCTTGCTGATTAGGTTTTTGTACGATTCGGATCAAAAGAACACCCCTTTTTTGCGAAATGGCCCGAAAAAGTCCCATGTATCAACTCTGCCTAAATAAGTAATTGACCACATTTCACAAAATTAGGTAGTAAAGTTACTTGTGGGTTACCCTGGTGCTGATTAGATTTTAGTACGATTTGGAAAAAATAACCAACCTATTTCTGCAACATTTCCAGCAAAAATCAACAAAGTCCAAAATAGAAAACTACGTATGCTGAAATGTATCAATTAATTGCTGATTTTATACGTAATGTTGTACGATGAAAATAATAAGATCAACCCTAATACTCTAGGAAAACCCGTTCTCGAGATATTTTTATTTTTTCGCATTTTCGTATTTAAGTCGGTTTTGAGAATGCGTCCAGTTATCAAATGAAAACAAAAATTGATATAGACCTGCAAATCCAGTGTAATTTCAAATAATTATGCTTGTTATTTTGCGCCAATAAACTCAATTTAATGTATTATTAAAGAAATAAACAGGAAATAAATCTGAATTATTAAAAAATTAAAGAGAAAATAAATCTGAATTATTAAAAAAATAAAGGGAAAATGAATACGAGACATTGATCAAGATGATCGTAAGCTCCTGTACAGTTGGTGGTAGAAGAGATTGTTGTTAGATGTGCCTTTCCAATATGTCTCAACCGTTTTCGATAGTATTTAAATATTCACTTTGTGGTGACCAGAGTATATGGTGGAAACCAAGACCGGGGCGCCCGCCACGAATGGCACAAAGCTGCTTAATACCCGGCCAGGAAAGAAACCGAACCTGGGTGCATGGTAGTCAGAATCATAATCCGTGAACCACTGTTGTACGGATTCTGCGCGGTAGATGGTAGGCTACAGGTAAAAATGCAACATTGCAGGATGAATGTGATCGTCAAGAATATCCAAGTACTCCATGGATGCAACCTGACCTTTCGGAAAAAACAGGGGACCAGAATTAAACCAGCAGAGCAAGCCCCACACCATGATACCTCCACCATACTCTTGAACTTTGCGAACGGTGCAAAATGAGTTCATGGATTAATGGGGCTCCCGCCACACTCTCCTACTTCTGTCGGTACAAAACAAAGTGTAGTGTGATTTGTCCAACCAGATAACTCTTTCAATTATCGGATGTCTAGTGAAGTCGTTCCTGGCGCCGCTGTAAACGCATTTCATGTTTTTCGCTGAAATGAGAGGATTCTGCGCAGAGAAAAGACTGGTTTCACCGATTCGTTGCAATTCCCTTCGTAGTTTTCATGTCGATATCGATTGGGACGAACCTTCGTTGAAGTTTTCCGTCAGTTTCTGCCCATAAAATCTCCGTTTCTGCCGTACAAGCCGTCTGAGACTCCGCTAATCGCAGGCTTGGTTTGTGGTTTTCGATCCACAATTCTGCCCTTTTGACGATGGCTGGAGGCCCTGTTTGCAACTCTTATACACTTTGGATATCTCTCCTGTCGATATGTCATTGTGTAATTCTGTTCTGACAATCGTGGTTTCTTCTAAACGAGCCCCACAATAAAATCTTTTCCAGACGGCAACAAATCTCTGTTTTTCAACATTTTGGTCCACTTCTCTCGGAACACATACAGAGAGAATTCTTATAGCGGTATTGTGATCACGCGCATGACCACCGTAATGACCACCGTAATTTGCAATTGTTGCACCGTAATTTGCAATTGTTGATGACCACCGTAATTTGCATATATCCGCCATTGACCTACATGTGTATGCATGTTCCCAGATTGTAATTCACTGACCAGTGTGCGTAGTAAAAAATACTGAATATCGTATGTATGAACCACTTTTTGTGTAGGGTTATTCAAAGACACCAGACAACCGTCTTCATGATTTGGGAATAAATGTAATTAAAAGAGAAACCAAACCGTTCATTTATAAGATGTATTTTTATACCCATTTATTTATTATTGAAATCGAAAAAATAATAATAATCATTAACAAACACATTTAATTTCATTGCGTTGGCGATCAACATGATATAAGATAGAATCTTCCTCATAAAATATGAAATTAAAAAACCATTTTGATTTCTTTATACTTTTCATCCTTGAGTAAAAGCTTGTGAAAAATATACCATAGAGGCAGATTTTTCCATTTAAATTCAATACAATTCATGCTTCCAGATAGTGACTAATTAGAGCAAAATCTTCCACCAAACTCAGATATAAAATTTTAATTCACTTTCACGTTTTAAAAAAACGATTTTTAACCTTTTCGTTTGGATAAACCACGGAGAGTAGAACTCCTAGGGAAAAGTTTGATTTTTCATTAATATATCAACAACCCCTAGTCTTAGAAACCCGAAACTAAGACTAAATTTATGGGGGCTATTTCAAGGCTATCCACAAAACTTCATTACATTCGGTTTAGTCGTTCTTCTGTGATGATGAGATAAACGAAAGTTTCGTTTTTTACTAATATCTCGGGAACCACTGATCGTAGAAACTCAAAACATTGACTAAATTTTAAGTCGGGCTAATTCCAGGATACCCTCAAAATTTCATCAAATTTGGTTCAGCTGTTCTCCCGTGATTATGGGACAAACAGACAGACTGGCAGACAGAGTTTAAATTTTATTTATATAGATATAAGGCGGATTAGAACATTTGAACAAAGTTCGTATAAAGGATTCGGGTTTGCACTCAAAAATCATCAATTGTAGAAGTTGTCAAGCGTTGTTCTGCTGCGCGTTTGAGCATTGCTACCTATATTGGTGTCAGATGAGGATTGTGTACTGGTCTCTGACATTTTTGAGCTACCAAATATAATCCAATTTTCTCAAATTGTTCTACATATAGCACTGTATGGGGAAAATAATTTATCAATACCTCACAAAATGCTCGGGATAATTACTACATAATGGTTTATATTTACTCGTATTTATGATTAAAGTATTTTCAAAGCATTTTTTATCGGATAGTGCTGAGTATATTTTATGATATTTTTCCAATTTATTTAAAATCAGTTTAACCAAATATATATATATATATATATATATATATATATATATATATATATATATATATATATATATATATATATATATATATATATATATATATATACTATAAATTTATTAGTTTAATAAATTGGTTAAAGTAATTTAATCAATTTATATAAAATCCCGTTCTTCGTACGGAATATGTAATATAAAGAAACTTATAATTCATAATTATGGACAAATTCCTGTAGTATTCTATCTGATATTGTGTTTCAAAATATTCTACTCGAATATTTGATTTAATTATCCTAAAATAAAATATAGAAATCTCAACATTATCTCAACTGGCAGATTTGAGTGTTAAAATAATATTGGATACCCGTACCAGTTTACTTTCCCTACAATACATGGTAATCTGTAGAGAAAGTATTGGAGTCATATACATATCGAAAATCGCAACTCGAGATTACGATGGATCTACACGTTTTGGGACATCTAGACACACGAAAAAAGATTACTTTTAGATTGACGTTTTTGTACGTGTGTGTGTGTGTGTGTGTCTGTGCAATGTATGTACCCACTCTAACCCAAAAACTAATAGACCAAATTTCATAAAATTCAATAGGTAAGTCATTTGTGGATTACTCTGATGTTTATTAAAAATTTGTACGATTCGCAATAACAGAACCTGCCGACCCGAAAATGGCTTGCGAAAATTGCCTGTGTCCATTCTAGATGAAAAACTAATAGACCTAATTTTACAAAATCTGGTAGATAAGTTACTTGGGAGTTACTCTTGTGCTTATTGGATTTTGGTAAGTTTCAGAATAAAAGAACGCGTTTGTAAAATTTACCGTTTTTTGTATAATTGTTCTCAAAAGTTGGATATAGCTAAAGTAATAGACCACATTTCTTAAAATTTGGTAAATATGTTGCTTATGCCTTGGTACTGGTTAAATTTCAGTACGATTCGAAATAAAACAATCTACCCCTATTTCACGAAATTACCCTCAGAAATCGTCAAGATCTAAAATAAGGTACTACAAATGTATCGAATTAAATGCATGTTTATAATTAATTTTTGACAACGAAAAGCATAAGATTGCCCCATCACTCTGAAGTGGGCCATTTTTGAGATATTTAAGTTCTTTTTCACGGTAGTGAAAAACTTTTTATTGAAATTTGTGAAAATTTAGTAGTTACGACCCTTGAGGTTTATTCGAATTCTTATTAGATTTTGGCATTATTCGAAAAAATATAACCAAACTTTTTTTGCGAAATAGCCCACAAAGATCGTGAAATGTGAAATAAATGACTAAAATTGCTGAAATATATTTATTAAGTACTTGTAGTATATATTTATTAAGTACTTAAGTAGTTCTTTATATAATTTTCAACATCACAGCGAATAAGACTAACCCCATAACTCCAAGGATAAACCGTTCAAGAGATATTATAGGTTTTTAGAATTTTGAAGAGCTAAAATCTTTATAAGTTGCCGAATGAAACGAACATGCATTACAACTGCAAATTGGATACAATATCAGAAAGGAATCCATATTATTTTCTATAATTGAACTCCATTTAATGCACCATGAAATAAAAAATATGAAAATGAATTCGAATTTGTAGGGGAAGTCATGTTCTGCTCACACCAGATTTTTTTCTTTGTTAGGAAAGAAAATCCATTCGGCATACAGAAAACATTTTTATACGTATTCAATGAGAAAAGTATATTTGATACACTCCATAAGCTAATATATTCCAATAATGTGCAAACATTTATTTCTCATCAACTATCTAGACCTCGAAGTCCATAAATAAAAGATATAAATATCTAAAAGAACTTGCTACAATGGTTTTTGCTGAAGAAGTTATAGAACAAAAATCAAACAGTGGATTCATGAAAGAGATAAAAATGGCGAATATTATTCGTAGATAAGAGAATAAGAATAAAAGGGAAATATGTGAGTTCATGAAAATATGTACAGTGATCTTCTTTCGAGATATCAAGACAATAAAAATTCAATTTCGTTGTATATTCTATGCGTCTAAAATAATTTTTTTGCTCTAACGGACCATCTTTTAAGGACCAGCTAACGTTAGAGCAAATCAGCTACTGTGGCAAATTTCAAGCTCTTATCTTCGAAGTGGAACCTGTATCTTCCTCTACAATAGAATGTATAACCTGATAATCTGACTGACAACCTTTTGCTATTTTTAATTTAGGCTAGCCCCCTGATGCAATTTTTATCACGGTTCATACCCTGCGTGGGCGTTGGCTTCTGGATTTGAAATCGGTTCAAAATATGTCAGAGACAAACGAATCCGTACCAGTCGTTCTAGGGTGACTTTCAGATCTCCATCATCGCAATAACTTGGAATTTTAATTTGTTTGGACGCTGATGTACAGAACCATTAAAATAAATTTTAAAACGAAATATATAACACATATTTTGCATTTTATATTTATAACCGTCCATTTCACAGTTTATAAAGTTCTTGCCTTAATGATCTTAATTCCTAAACCTAAAGTGACACAACTCAAATTCAATCTTGAAAAACAAACAATCATCTTCCAACGGGAAACAATGTCTTAACTATTATGTTATTACTTATATATATATATATATATATATATATACATATAAATATAATATTTATCTCATCTAAAACAATTTACTGAAAATATAACCAAAGGCGCTAAGCTGCTCAAACAAGTACATTTCTATACTACATAATATATAGAAAAAGAAAAATGAAGAATGACAATGTATCAAAATTTCGCCGGGGGGTATTGTGACCACCACTTCCCGGTTTAGCCAGCTTTATGTCATGACGACACTCCCGGAAGCGGATACAATGTCGCCAACCAAGTACATATACTTAAACTATAAATGTAAAAATGAAAAGATTTGACAAACCTATACAGTCCCTACACCTATTCAATAACAACGAGCTTTACCACCTCCAAACAGAAACAGTAAATACTATGAAAATAACTTACATCCAATACCAATATACCAAGAAAAACAAGCCACGCATACATCTCACCGAAAAGCAAAATACACTTACTTGGTTCAAAAAGACTTCTTTCAGACAGTTAACCCTGACCTCCGCAATGCAGCTGCTGTCCATTTCCATCTATTATGTAGTATATTTATATATATATATATATATATATATATATATATATATATATATATATATATATATATATATATATATATATATATATATATATATATATGCTTATGTTATTAATTTTAAATATGCTATAAGTATTATAAATCGTTTTAATCGTTTTCTTCCTTTCTGTTTGTTAACTCACTTTGGCAACAGTAAATCACTTCCTTATACTTTACACTTTATCGAATGGCAACATTGGTCTAGTCATTTTGCTCGTCACGTTTGTACATTTGATGTGTATTTTATGGTATTTTTGTTTCCTTTCTATTTTTTCAATCTTTATGCTTGTCGTCCTATTAACAAATGTTTATAGATAAAATCAATCTTGTGCTTCAGAAACAAACATTTTTGTGTTCATTTCGTTTACAATATTAGGACTTGATAAAGAATTTTATCGAAATGAACAAATCTTAAGCCTAAAGCTCTTCCACGTTCAAGCTTTAATGCTTGATTATTTTGGTATTCCTTTTTTCGATTCCTCTCCATTCACATTTGTTGTTTATCTTTAGCTTTCTGAACTGTAATATGTATTATAATTTCCTCTTTATTGTTGAATTTCATTTTATTCCAATGTATTCTGTAGGCTTAAAAAAATTTTAAGATAGTGTATTGGAGTATATAGTACCATTGGAGTGTATAGTACCATTGGATTTACTATTTTAATATTTTATATATATGTATGTATATATATATATATATATATATATATATATATATACAAACATACATACATATATATATACTTATTCATTATTATACTATGCTTATCTACTATTGTATGATAACTAGGGGTTGTCTACATATAACTTTAAAACTAATAGAAATTTCTTGAACTGAATTACACAGCTTCTTGCCTGACATAACAAACATAATAGTTCGCATAGACCTATCACAATACCCGGAAGGACATCTGTATATACAAAGTACGTGCAAACGACAATAATTCTCTATTCTGTCGTATTCTGAATCCCCAATAAAACTATAGTATTACCTTCAAGATAGACGTATAGGAAAAAGCTCAAGTGGATTTGTTTGGCTGCTTCTTGATGGAAATACTTCTGAATGCAAATAACGTTGGAAGTTGCTTTTCAAATTTCGATGTTATGCCGAAACATTCAGTCTTCCCCAAAATAATCCACATAATGCCTGGGATGTCCTGTGATTGGTCTTTCAAACCAGATGCTCTATTAGGCTGTTAGTTAACAGGAAAGCATACTTTAACGTAAATGAGCTAAATGATAGCATACAGTTATCGTAACCTTACAAATAACTTTACATAGATATGATTTGTAACATATCACCTGTCATTGACAACATGGAGTTGTTGTTGTTAAGACCCAGACCGTCCGACCTACCAGAAAGGTATAAGGTAACAGTTTGGACGGCTGCGAAGAATCGCCCAATTTAGACCAGGTACAATAGGTGCAATAATACATTAGGTACAATAAAACAGCAATTAAACTTCCAGTAAATTCACAAAATTCCAGACTATTCTCAAAATGCTGACGTGTCTCACAATTCACTTTGTCTCGAATTTCGTCCACTCTACTCACTCTCCCTATCTCTCTCTCTACACACACACAGATGTCACACTAAAACTAGTTTTTTCGTATTCTATAGGTCCCAAAATGTATAGATCCGTCGAAACCTCGATTTGCTATTTTTGAAATTATTCCAATATTTTCGCCATATATTACCATATATTGTAGGGAAAGCAATATGTGAGTAGCAAAATTAATTTCATGTTTTCATTCAATATGTTACGTTTTGTTGTACCATTCAAGAATTATCACATGCTTTTTATAGTAATATATGGAAAATTTCAAATCATTTTAAATGCTTTCATACAGATAGTTTTTATTCATATCAAAAGCACGAATAATTCTATAAGAGCAGAGTGGTGACTGTTTCCCTCCTGTTTGTTCTTCTGGCTATATTTAATAAGCGCGTAATTTCGACTTCAAAATGAATCCATTCTGCTAATTTCGATTATAATTTAGAGCTGCAAACGATTTCTTCCACTTTTTGATCAGCTGACTATTTAATTGCAATTTTTATTGTTGATTTTTTCTACTCCGGGGACCGATCGTCTTCTGGTTTCTGTAGATAGCAGACAGGCGTACAGTATGGCGCTGTCTGTAGATTGTTCTAGAAAGTTTTTGAAAGCTAACGGTCGGGGTGCGGCGTTATGGAATTGCTTGGTTAATTTTAAAAAAATACCTTAGTTGGATTTTGTTGATTCTGGGAGAGTTTTTCCCAATAACTAAAACGAGATAGACCTCTGAGAAGTTTTGGCTCATGGACAATAATTTCGGCAGATATTTAAATGTTTTAACAAATTATGCTTCCAAGGACCTAGCTTGTGCCTGAAAGTATCTAATATCACTGAAATGAGTGCCCTCTGGTGGATTCAGAAGGTACGCCAAAATATCTCCTCTCCTCGGAGAAACCCTGTGGTTCGAATAGAATAGATCTACACATCGGTATAATCAGTAGAAAAGACAGTTATGTTTAAGATGTTATTAAAGCCGGAAATTCTTGCAAGTACACTCTTGTCTATTATTGTTGGATAGGGTTTCTCTTCAAGATCACACAAATATATTTGCCAAGTAATTGCAATGTCATACAGAAATATAAACACTCAAGCTCCAATAATTCTCTTGTACGTATGTAATTGTTTATTTTGAAAATGCATATTTCCCTCTGCAAATGTCAGAGAGATGTATGGATTATGTTCTGTTTTCTATATCACTTGATCTCTCCTTTTAATACTTGTGTGAAAAAAAATATCACGAGTAGTTATTCTTCCTCCACCACATTAATGATTAATTATTTTGTTCTTCAATTTAATTATTGTTGTTTTATTCAGGTCCATGTTTTGCGCAAATCCCCAAGCACAGAGAGTGAACCTGGAAGTACCACTATATTTAATCACGTGCCATATTTTGATGATTGCAAGTAAGTGATCAATATAATTCCACAACCTTCTTCTACAACAACTACAATACAGCCCCCCGCATTAACAGTAGAATATTAAAATTTATGGCGTTTCAAAAACCTAGCAAATTCAGACAAAAAAATCAAATTAATTGGGTTGTTAATTTAAATTCTCCAAAAACTACTTAAAATTAATATTACATACTTTTATTCGGCCAAACATTTATTTTTCTCATACTCATCAACTAGCTACATTCTAAGTAGTTTCTTCCTCTTCATGAAATTTAAATTGGTTTACAAAGAAACAGAATGCTTTAGGGACTCATCTATCTCTCTGATAAGGCCGTTCTGAAGAAAGTGGGATAATCTAAAACAAAATAGAAATAAATGCACTGGTCTTAAAGTAAAGCTTTTTTTCTGGCATTTTAATTGCAAATTCCTCATGAATTTTCGTTATCATCAAACAATTCCTTTTTCACTTAAGACGACAGTACATCTTTTAAATTTTAAAATAGCGTATTTTCTCATTTTCACATCATTTTGTAGCGTAATAAATTCTAAACATACTATTCTTGCGCAAACCTAACTTGACAGCGAGGGGTATAGGAAAATATTTTATCCACCGATGTGAATTAGTCTAATTATAGTTTAACATTTTACATAGTTAAAATTTAGAATTTTCTTCACAAATACATTGGTTTTTAATTTAAATCAATCGGCGTGTAAAACAGCATTTCTAATTTTAACCATATTTTAATAACTAATATATTTATCCTTTTCAAGATCAATTACCAATCAAATTTCATAGCAATCGAATGCCATATTTCAAAACTCGTTTTCAGAAGATTAATTTCGTAATTTCTTTTCAGGTTGAAATCACTGTAGACGATTTTAAAACAATAATACGAGTATTTAATACTTATATTTTTCTAAGCGACGGCGAAAACAGCATTCTCTAAAACCATTTTTACATTTTGATATACATCTTATGTTTCTCGTATATACATCTTATATTTTGATATACATCTCATATTTCTCGTTACATATATTTCTCAAAAGTAGTTTTCTTTGATGCAGGCAGTGAAATTCTGATCAAGACGGTTAAATAACGAATTTTTACCATGAAAGCCTATATTCCACGATGCCTATCATATCTCTTATTCCCATTTTCCATCATTGTGCTTCCCTTAAACCTCAGTGCCAAATTTGCCTGTATGCACATTTGACGAAATAACAGGCACGATATTTCATCCAATGTGCATAAGAACACTAAGAACTTGCAAAAAGGCTCCCGTAGCTTCCACAACGTATTCAATTTAGGTTTATCGCAGATATAGAAGTTATATAATGGATCGTATAAAGTTGTAAAGAATAAGCCGTTTTACATCACTTTCGTTTTGGGTATGACTACAATTAATTTATAAAACCCAACACTCTAGCAAAACGGTCCTCTTCGATACATTTCAAACTCATTACTATTGAAAAGTATTAATTCCCATAAGAGAAAGTAGTTATCCTAGAAATTGCAAGAATTAAGGTTTAAAAGATATTGCATTTCTATGAATTTGACGTAATTTCGTTAATTTGGCAACATCTTCATCAATTTGGCAACATTTTAAAACGTCGTCCAATTATCAATACTTCGTCGAATTCATTAAAACTGTCGCTAAATTGCTGTCAAATATGTCGCTAAGCGTTACAGACAGAAGGACAAATACACAGACAGACAAAGAGATTTTTTTATATACAATTGATACCAATTACTATATTATAATTTTATTCTGTTATGAAATATTTATGAAAACAAAAAAGTAAATCTGTTATTTCGATGCTTACCTCGGAGCTTTAACCGTTCTTGTCACAAAACATGGTTTTTTTGTTCTACTTTCTATATCTCGTGAACAAATAAATATATTCTAAAACTTTCTGAACAAAATAATGGTATAATGATACTTCAATTGAAATTGAATATATTTTTAGGTAGTAAAACACACATTTTGCTGCTTAATGCTGTTAAAAAATAGAGTTTGACTAGATACTTTTACTTAATAACCTATTTAAAACACTAAAAATGAAAATAGAGAAAGGTTCACAGTTTAATTATTGAATACTTGTTTGATATATATTTAAATATAATAATTATTTAAATTCAGCCATGCCAAAAATTTATAACCATGTGCGCAATAAAATGTACAAATTTCGAAAATCTAAACATGAATGGCAAAGAATGGCAATACAACCTTATCAAAATGTTCAATCTCCACTACAAAACATTGTGTAAAAAAACGTATTATCCTTCTCTTCAAAATGCAGTCAATAAATATGAAGATAAATATGTTATAACTTATACGGATAAAGTTGTATCAAATTACGCTTTCACATGCAGAAAATACTACGTTGATACTTTAAAAAATAGTTATCTTGATAAACAAATGTACTCCCCTTTACAACAAAATGGAACATGTCTGGTAAATAAAATTAAAACTCTGTATCAAAGCATTGGTATCGAACTTAAAGCAGTTAACTTTCCATATTTGGTACTCATACCAAAACTTCATAAAAATCCAGTCAAGTTCCGGCCGGTGACAGTGGGATCTGGATCCTATTTAACAATTGCAAATGAAAAACTTTTAACTATACTTAAAAATGTTATGATTATACTCAAGAAACAAGGAACAGTAAGGATAAATAATAGTTACGATGTCATCAACCATTTTATAGCAAGGATATACGTTTCAAAAGTTACGATTTCCGTGATTTATTCAATAACATCAATCTGGAAAATCTATATGAAATTTTGAAGGAACTACATGAAATATATGACTCAAAAGAGCATATTACATTCAGAAAATACGAGGACTTGATTCGCATTGTGTTGTTTGAAAACATCTTATTTGATGACACCAACTATTTTAAACAGGTTAAGGGTATTCCGATGGGAGGGGGATGTTCATCCCTGCTCGCCGATCTATACTTGTGTAAATTTGAAAATGGCACTCATATATTACATGAAATGCCATATTTTCGTTTCGTTGACGATGTCCTTATTGGGCAATATAAGAATACACCCCAATTTGATTTCACTTTTTATCCAAAAGAACTGGAATTGATTGAGAATATAAGTAAGGAGGAAGATAGTGTTGATTTTCTAGATATCACACTAAAACATGACAGTAGATATGGTACTTATACCGTCTTATATGACAAGAGAAACAATTTCAATATAAAAATCAACCGCATTATTGATTGGAGGTCCAATTTGACCAAAAACATTTTCAGAAATGTCGTCATTGGTCACCTCAATAGAAATCAACGCATTAATACTTTCAAGTCTGATTGCATCATGCATAATAGGAATATTATGAAGGAGGCAATAAAACGGAATTATCCAATTGGCTTCCTGAAATGTTATTATAATTCCCTATTTAATACAAAAAAGGGAGAAAATGCTTACTTAAAGGATATGGCAGAGGTATAGAACGATGAAAGTGATAATAACGAATAGCGCATTCGTGGACTTCTGTTATATATGATGCACTCCATCGTAACCGACAGGGGCATTTGCTGCATTTCCATTCTTTCCCTTGCGATCCTGGTCGATTCCTATTTGTTTTCTTTGCACTTTTTCGAGTGTTTTTGATTTGACACATTTACGGAAGTATGGCTTCTGCATGGCATTGGTACCGTGAGTGTTGCCCGGGCATAAAAGCAGTCTTTTAAACGGGAAAGAGGGGTCGCCATCCCCCTCTACCATTTTATGCCTTGCATTTGGTCATTTCCCCTCTCTTTTTCATATGAATCTCATATATATATATATATATATATATATATATATATATATATATACGTCCCTACAATTTTATGAAGAAGAGGACTAGAAAATATAAAAATGTTCCATTAATATTGGGAGACCTCCTTCACTAGGAGTGTGATTGATGAGGACGTGGATATCATCAAGTGAAGAAACTCATGAATTTGTCAGGTCAGAATTTTCATTTATCAATCATACATAAATTGTTCGGTATCTTTCTTTGGTAAAATAAGCAAAACTGCACATCGTTTGATACACACTCTTACGTTTAAAAATGTATTTAGTCGTTTCACGCTTATTACTATATGAGTATGATTTCAATAGGAGTGTGATTGATGAGAACGTGGATATCATCAGGTGAAGAAACTCATGAATTTGTCAGGTCAGAATTTCCATTTATCAATCATACCCTACATAAATTGTTCGGTATCTTTCTTTGGTAAAATAAGCAAAACTGCACATCGTTTGATACACACTCTTACGTTTAACAATGTATTCAGTCGTTTCACGCTTATTACTATATGCGTTGATGGTTAAAATTTATATATTTCACGGGAGTTCCAAACTCTCGCAGAAGAAAAGACTGCTAATTAAAATTGTCAAAAACAACGTTAAAATAATGATACACTGTTCTTATTTGCTTGGACATTTATTCTTCTCACGCTGATCCTCGCACAAAACTCCAAGTAGTTTCTTCCCCTCATGAAATTCAAATTACTTTACGAAGAAAACCAAATACTTCCGAGGCTCATCTATCTCTGACGAGATCCTGATGAAACTAGCATAATGGAAAACCAGATAGAAAAAAATGCACTGGCATATAATTGAATCTTCTTTTGTTCTGGTATTTTAATTACAAATTATTCACTATGCTATTATTGTTTATATTTTATGTAATTAGTTGTTTATAATTGTATAATGAATGTGCCAAAACTATTACGACGATCTGGTTATAATTTCTGCTTCTATAGACCATGCGACGTAATATAGTAAACTTTATGTTGAAAAGACGTTTTAGACATTTTACTTGGTCCTTAATTCAGATCATTTGCAGTCATCTGTAGCTCAGGTACTACAATCTGTAGTATGTCTAAAAGCGCTCTCACTGGGTTCCGGTCTAATTTGGATGTCAATGTCCTGGATGCATAAATGGATATTTTACACCTTCAAATAAGTCGGACTTCAAATAAGTTTGGGTCAACATAAATAAATTTAGCCAAGAAAAAACGACTAAAATACGACTTAATCGATTATTACTTAAATATGTCAACTAACTGAAAATAACATATACATATTTTGTTCACTTAACAATATTTCTTACTTTCAACGATCAACTTACATAAATTAAAAAGGACATATTTCCACATGTCGCTTGTTTTATTTTCCTCCTGCCAACTTTGCAAAATAATAATGCCTAACCTCTATGTCATATAGTTTTTTAACAATTTACAACAAGGTTGAAAAGTGTTTATGACTTTGTAAATTATGTCTGTCTGTCTGTCAGTTAGCTCGATAACTGTCGTAAAAATGGCTTTATCAAAATGAAATATTAGTATGTTGTTCAGACGGTCTGTAGGACATATGGAAATATAAATGAATAATATCACCCGATTAGTTTTGGATTGAACCCAGGTTGAAAACATGAAATACATTGATCCCTATGGGACCTAATTTTGCAAACATTTTTAGGGGGATTTAAAATTCACAAATTGCTTCGAAAGCTTTAGGAAATATTCAAATTTTCCCATAAAATGTATAAAAAAAATTTCAGCAAAATATTTTCAGTAGTTTTTATATAAAAATTAAAATAATAATTACGCCTGTTATATGAAGCGATTACGTGACTATTATATGAAGAGATCACGTGACCCACTTCAAAATAAAATATGGCATCCAACTGGTCTCAAAATCGTGATATTAAAAGTTATTTTTAATTTATATTTAGTGTTGTATCTGTCCTAAAACCGCCTTTTTTTTGCTTAAATTCTGTGAATCTACATATTGAAGCAACGCAATTACAATATAGTTGAGTTTAGATGATCATCCGACTTTGAATATTTCTACAACGAAACCAATTTTTCAATTATGAAAAAGGTAAACAGCAAAATATGTAGAATGAGTTGTATAAGAATTGCTGCATTTCTTTAATGCAAAATTATTTAGCTCATGGAATCTGCAATATAGCTGATATGAATGAAATATTCATTGATTTTACAGTTAGAAGGATGATTTTTTCGATGAAGTTTTAAGCATAGAGTTCAATTACTTGTACCTCCATGGTCTCAAGATTTTAAATAAAATAAATTATTATTGTATTGTGATGGATGAAATGAATGGAAAATTGTTTATGAATGAAATGCAGCTTTTATGTAGAGAGCCAAGCGTGTTATATTTCGATGACGTCATTTAAATAAATTTCATTTGTTTTCGATGAAGTTTTCAAATAAAAGAAAATTATTGTAGTCTTGTGATAATTTTAAAAATATTTCTGAGGAATGTATCGCATTTTAGAGATGTTTAAACCAGGCAATTTATATTTCAATGCCGTCATTTGAATGAAGTTCACTTTTTTCTATGAAGATTTAAGTTTTCAAATATAATTAATTAATGTAATACTGTGATAATTTTTAAAATATTACCGAGGAATGTATCGCATTTTAGAGATGTTTGAATAAAATTGCATTGAAATTGGAAAGTGTTTCATAATCAATGCTTTATGCATGATTGATCTTTCTTGTTAAAAAATATTCCAATGTTTTTTGCCGAGCACAGCTGCTGAGAATATAGAAGTTTATGCTATTTTGAAGAATCGTTAAAATTGCTAGAAATATTTTTAATAATTTTGTAATGCTTCCATACATATGAAAAATAATTCTAGTTATTTTATAAAAAAATGTATACCGATTTTATAAAAAAATCAGAGATCTATATATATTTTCAGTATCCATAGTAAACAAAAAAAAAAACAGCAACAACAAAACAACAATTCGAATTTTCGACTGATGATCACTTTTGAACTCATATTGAACGTCTTCAAATATATTTATTGTGTATGTTAGTGTGCCTGTCCACTTGCTTGTGGAAATGATATCTCACGAACGTATGGAGCGTTTCAAAAGTAATTTGGTACGATTATTATGATATGAGAATACTACAATCCTATTGATTTTAAACGTAATCAAATGTTTTAAAGACCCTTAAATTTTCAAATAAATGTTTGAAAAATTCATATAAAAATGGTCATTCAATAAACACACACACATTAAATAAAAAATTAAATTCACATTAAATAAAAAATGATTTTATATGTAACTAGCAGCATACCCGTTCTTCGTACGGAGTATATAATATAAAGAAACTTGAAATTCATAATCATGCACAAATTCTTATAGTATAATAAATGACATGTTTAATCAAAATATTCTGTTAAAATATTTAATATAATGCTCCTAAAAAGAAGTTTAAGAATCTCTGTTCTCGCTATATAAAATTATCTTCATGGACATATCTAAAGAATAAAAGATCTTGGACCCCTTATGTAAGCAAATATAAAAAAAATATGGAATTGAATCAATATATGCAAAATAAAAGCGTTAAAATTGTATGGGACCCATACTAATTATATACGCGAATATTAGAAAATATAACCTGTATTAGTAGATTACATGTATAAATTGAAAATACCAATAAGCCCGTAATCTTTTAATCTGAAGACAGTCATTTATTCCAATATAAGTCAAAATTAAAGTGCTAAAATTATATGGGAAGATATACACGTACTACTTATAATGTCCGATTATTAGTAGAAGATTACCCGTTTTGCAATATGAGTCACAAATGTTTTTTGGTAAAATACAACAGACGACGTAATAAATTGAATATATAATTAATCCCCTTAATCTTCAAACCAGAAGACTGTACTTGATTCCAATATATATGCCAATATATGTCAAAATATATGCCAATATACCTGTACTACTTATATTCTCGTAGGTTAGAAGATATACCCGTGCATTCCTAGAAGATTACTCGTACAACGTACAATATGCGTGTGTCAGCAATTTTTGCGCAATAAAACAATGGCGTAATAACTTAAAAATATCAATAATCACTGAATCAATAATTCCGGAAAATATCAATAATAATAATGTTTAAACCTGAAGAGTATAATTGATATTATCCAGTCCAAAATGAAATGGCAATGAAATTTATTTTATATACATATCTTCATTATTCAAATCGGAAAGGATTTAATAAAAATCGTCTGCCGCATAAACACATTGGATTTAAATCCGTTGCTAAGCGACATGATATCATTTGCTTCAAATAAATTGGTAGAAAAAATATCGTCTAAATAGTTATATTTCTATGGAACATTTGGCGACAGTTTCATCAAATTAGCGACATTTTAAAAAATCGCCAAATTTATCGCCAAGTGGGACTGTAGAACTGACAGTTCCACTTTGCGACAAATTGACGAAATATCATCACAATACTATCCCCTAACAAAAAAACAATTAATATAATTTATGTAGCGCCATTTTATCAATTTTAAGATATTTTTATAGATTTGAAAACATTTTTATCAATGTGGTGACATTTTAAAAATTCGCTAAATGTATTACTAAGTAGGATGGTTGGTCTGACAGATAAATGCTAACCAAACATCATTTCAGTACTCTCTTCTATCAAAACAAAAAACAATTTCATTGATATGTAGAAGACCCAAGCCACACGACCAACCCGAAGGTTTATGGCAGCTGTTTGTGTGTCGTTTATATCAATTTGGCGACATTTCCGTCAATTTGGCAAAGTTTAAGAAAAAAAATTAGCGATATCCCTCCAAATTCGTAGCTTTGAATTTGCAGATCTGAATGAAACATTCTTATCCCGTTTCAATATACTAAATGAAAACACTACAATTGTATTAGAAGATATACCCGCTGTACTCTTTTTCTGTTTCAAAAATCGGCTATATGAATTTATTGGCTAAACACAATATATGAGTTTAGTAGCTAAATACGATATAAGCTTGAAAACTCTTTGCCAAAATAAATGAAATTGATGTACGCAGTCAGCAATTAATATAATTAAAAGAAAAATCAAACCGTCCATTCATAAGATATACTTTTATATCCATTTATCTATTTATTTATTATTTAAATCGAAAAAAAAATAATAAAAACATTAACAAACACATTTAATTTAATTGCGATGCCGAGCAACATGATATATCCTCCTAAAATGTTAAAATTTATTAACCACTAACAGCACACCCGGTATTCGTACGGAGTGTATAATTTAAAGAAACTTAAAGTTCGCAATCATGTGCAAATTCTGTTAAAATATTAAATTTATTGCTCCTAAAGAGAAGTTTAAGAATATATGTTCTCACTATGCAAAATTATCTTCACGATCAGATCTGAAGAATAAAACATCCTGCCCCCTTTTGTAAGCAAATTTACAGAAGAAAAAATAGGAATTGAATGAATATATGCAACCCCGTACTAATTATATTGTCGCAGATCAGAAAATATGCCAATGTGTTAGTAGAAGATTACCCGTATTACAATATGCGTCTCAAAAATATTTGCCAAAATAAAAGAGATGACGTAATAAATTGAAAACATCAATAATATCCGTACTCTTTATACCAGAAGGTCGTAATTGATTCCAATATATGCCAATATATATCAAAGCAAATGTCAATATACCTGTACTACTTATATTCTCGTAGATTAAAAGATATACACGTGTATTTGTAGAAGATTCGTACAACATACAATATATGAGTTTAAACAATTTTTGTCATAATAAAATAATTGCATAATAACTTGAAAATATCAATAATCCTTGAATCAATAATCCCCGAAAATATAAATAATAATAATTTTTAAACCTGAAGACCGTAATTGATATTATCCAGTCAAAAATGCTATTAAGAAAAATCAAATCGTTCTTTTCTAAAATATATTTTTATATCCATTTATTTGATATTCAAATCGAAAAAATAATTATTAAAATTAACAGGCAGATTTAATTTAATTGCGTTTCTGAGTAACATGATATAAGATAGAATCTTATAACATGTTAAATATGTCATGTCTTATAACATAAACTGCGAAATTAAATAACGATTTTGATTTCTCTATACTTCTTATTGTTCCGTAAAAGCTTGTTTTAAATAAACCATGAACCATGGAGATAGATTTCCCCTTTAAATCATGTTTCAAACAATTCATGTTTTCAGAAAGTGACTAATTAACGCAAAAAATCTCCCATCAAACTCAGAGATTAAATTTTAATTCACTTTCAAACGATTTTCAAGCTTTTCGTTTGGATAAACCACGGAGTTAGGGAGTAGAACTCCTAGGAAAAAGTTCCGTTTTTCATTAATATCTCGACAACCTCAGGTCTTAGAAACTCGAAACTTGGACAAAATTTATGGGGGGTATTTCAAGGCTATTCACCAAATTTCATTAAATTCGGTTCAGCCGTTTTTCCGTGATGATGAGACAAACGAAAATTTCGTTTTTTACTAATATCTCGAGAACCACTGGTCGTAGAAACTCAAAACACGGATATAATTTTAAGTGGTGCTATTTCTGGCCTACCCACAAAATTTCATCAAATTCGGTTCAGCCGTTCTCCCGTGATGGTATGACAAACAGACAGACAGACAGACAGACAGATTTTCATTTTTATTTATATAGACTAGCAGCATACCCGTTCTTCGTACGGAGTATATAATATAAAGAAACTTGAAATTCATAATCATGCCCAAATTCTTATAGTATACTAAATGACATGTTTAATTAAAATATTCTGTTAAAATATTTAATATAATGCTCCTAAAAAGAAGTTTAAGAATCTCTGTTCTCGCTATATAAAATTATCTTCATGGACATATCTGAAGAATAAAACATCTTGGACCCCTTATGTAAGCAAATATAAGAAAAATATGGAATTGAATCAATATATGCAAAATAAAAGCGTTAAAATTGTATGGGACCCGTACTAATTATATACGCGAATATTAGAAAATATAACCTGTATTAGTAGATTACATGTATAAATTGAAAATACCAATAAACCCGTAATCTTTAAATCTTAAGACATTCATTTATTCCAATATATGTCAAAATTAAAGTGCTAAAATTATATGGGAAGATATACACGTACTACTTATAATGTCCGATTATTAGTAGAAGATTACCCGTTTTGCAATATGAGTCACAAATGTTTTTTGGTAAAATACAACAGACGACGTAATAAATTGAATATATAATTATTCCCCTTAATCTTCATACCAGAAGACTGTACTTGATTCCAATATATATGCCAATATATGTCAAAATATATGCCAATATACCTGTACTACTTATTATATTCTCGTAGGTTAGAAGATATACCCGTGCATTCCTAGAAGATTACTCGTACAACGTACAATATGCGTGTGTCAGCAATTTTTGCCGCAATAAAACAATGGCGTAATAACTTAAAAATATCAATAATCCCTGAATCAATAATTCCTGAAAATATCAATAATAATAATGTTTAAACCTGAAGAGTATAATCGATATTATCCAGTCCAAAATGAAATGGCAATGAAATTTATTTGATATACATATCTTCATTATTCAAATCGGAAAGGATTTAATAAAAATCGCCTGCCGCATAAACACATTGGATTTAAATCCGTTGCTAAGCGACATGATATCATTTGCTTCAAATAAATTGGTATAAAAAATATCGTCTAAATAGTTATATTTCTATGGAACATTTGGCGACAGTTTCGTCAAATTAGCGACATTTTAAAAAATCGCCAAATTTATCGCCAAGTGGGACTGTAGAACTGACAGTTCCACTTTGCGACAAATTGACGAAATATCATCACAATACTATCCCCTAACAAAAAACAATTAATATCATTTATGTAGCGCTATTTTATCAATTTCAAGATATTTTTATAGATTTGAAAACATTTTTATCAATTTGGTGACATTTTAAAAATTCGCTAAATGTATTACTAAGTAGGATGGTTGGTCTGACAGATAAATGCTAACCAAACATCATTTCAGTACTCTCTTCTAACAAAACAAAAAAAAATTTCATTGATATGTAGAAGACCCAAGCCACACGACCAACCCGAAGGTTTATGGCAGCTGTTTGTGTGTCGTTTATATCAATTTGGCGACATTTCCGTCAATTTGGCAAAGTTTAAGAAAAGTTGTCAAATTAGCGATATCCCTCCAAATTCGTAGCTTTGAATTTGCAGATCTGAATGAAACATTCTTATCCCGTTTCAATATACTAAATGAAAACACTACAATTGTATTAGAAGATATACCCGCTCTACTCTTTTTCTGTTTCAACAATCGGCTATATGAATTTATTGGCTAAACACAATATATGAGTTTATTGGCTAAACACAATATATGAGTTTAGTAGCTAAATACGATATAAGCTTGAAAACTCTTTGCCAAAATAAATGAAATTGATGTACGCAGTCAGCAATTAATATAATTAAAAGAAAAATCAAACCGTCCATTCATAAGATATACTTTTATATCCATTTATTTATTATTTAAATCGAAAAAAAATAATAAAAACATTAACAAACACATTTAATTTAATTGCGATGCCGAGCAACATGATATATCCTCCTAAAATGTTAAAATTTATTAACCACTAACAGCACACCCGTTATTCGTACGGAGTGTATAATTTAAAGAAACTTAAAGTTCGCAATCATGTGCAAATTCTGTTAAAATATTAAATTTATTGCTCCTAAAGAGAAGTTTAAGAATATATGTTCTCACTATGCAAAATTATCTTCACGATCAGATCTGAAGAATAAAACATCCTGCCCCCTTTTGTAAGCAAATTTACAGAAGAAAAAATAGGAATTGAATGACTATATGCAACCCCGTACTAATTATATTGTCGCAGATCAGAAAATATGCCAATGTGTTAGTAGAAGATTACCCGTATTACAATATGCGTCTCAAAAATATTTGCCAAAATAAAAGAGATGACGTAATAAATTGAAAACATCAATAATATCCGTACTCTTTATACCAGAAGGTCGTAATTGATTCCAATATATGCCAATATATATCAAAACATATGTCAATATACCTGTTCTACTTATATTCTCGTAGATTAAAAGATATACACGCGTATTTGTAGAAGATTCGTACAACATACAATATATGAGTTTAAACAATTTTTGTCATAATAAAATAATTGCATAATAACTTGAAAATATCAATAATCCTTGAATCAATAATCCCCGAAAATATAAATAATAATAATTTTTAAACCTGAAGACCGTAATTGATATTATCCAGTCAAAAATGCTATAAGAAAAATCAAATCGTTCTTTTCTAAAATATATTTTTATATCCATTTATTTATTATTCAAATCGAAAAAATAATTATTAAAATTAACAGACAGATTTAATTTAATTGCGTTTCTGAGTAACATGATATAAGATAGAATCTTATAACATGTTAAATATGTCATGTCTTATAACATAAACTGCGAAATTAAATAACGATTTTGATTTCTCTATACTTCTCATTGTTCCGTAAAAGCTTGTTTTAAATAAACCGTGAACCATGGAGATAGATTTCCCCTTTAAATCATGTTTCAAACAATTCATGTTTTCAGAAAGTGACTAATTAACGCAAAAAATCTCCCATCAAACTCAGAGATTAAATTTTAATTCACTTTCAAACGATTTTCAAGCTTTTCGTTTGGATAAACCACGGAGTTAGGGAGTAGAACTCCTAGGAAAAAGTTCCGTTTTTCATTAATATCTCGACAACCCCAGGTCTTAGAAACTCGAAACTTGGACAAAATTTATGGGGGCATATATCAAGGCTATTCACCAAATTTCATTAAATTCGGTTCAGCCGTTTTTCCGTGATGTTGAGACAAACGAAAATTTCGTTTTTTACTAATATCTCGAGAACCACTGGTCGTAGAAACTCAAAACACGGATATAATTTTAAGTGGGGCTATTTCTGGGCTACCCACAAAATTTCATCAAATTCGGTTCAGCCGTTCTCCCGTGATGGTGTGACAAACAGACAGACAGACAGACAGACAGACAGACAGACAGACAGACAGACAGACAGACAGATTTTCATTTTTATTTATATAGACTAGCAGCATACCCGTTCTTCGTACGGAGTATATAATATAAAGAAACTTGAAATTCATAATCATGCCCAAATTCTTATAGTATACTAAATGACATGTTTAATCAAAATATTCTGTTAAAATATTTAATATAATGCTCCTAAAAAGAAGTTTAAGAATCTCTGTTCTCGCTATATAAAATTATCTTCATGGACATATCTGAAGAATAAAACATCTTGGACCCCTTATGTAAGCAAATATAAAAAAAAATATGGAATTGAATCAATATATGCAAAATAAAAGCGTTAAAATTGTATGGGACCCGTACTAATTATATACGCGAATATTAGACAATATAACCTGTATTAGTAGATTACATGTATAAATTGAAAATACCAATAAACCCGTAATCTTTAAATCTGAAGACAGTCATTTATTCCAATATATGTCAAAATTAAAGTACTAAAATTATATGGGAAGATATACACGTACTACTTATAATATCCGATTATTAGTAGAAGATTACCCGTTTTGCAATATGAGTCACAAATGTTTTTTGGTAAAATACAACAGACGACGTAATAAATTGAATATATAATTAATCCCCTTAATCTTCATACCAGAAGACTGTACTTGATTCCAATATATATGCCAATATATGTCAAAATATATGCCAATATACCTGTACTACTTATTATATTCTCGTAGGTTAGAAGATATACCCGTGCATTCCTAGAAGATTACTCGTACAACGTACAATATGCGTGTGTCAGCAATTTTTGCCGCAATAAAACAATGGCGTAATAACTTAAAAATATCAATAATCCCTGAATCAATAATTCCTGAAAATATCAATAATAATAATGTTTAAACCTGAAGAGTATAATCGATATTATCCAGTCCAAAATGAAATGGCAATGAAATTTATTTGATATACATATCTTCATTATTCAAATCGGAAAGGATTTAATAAAAATCGCCTGCCGCATAAACACATTGGATTTAAATCCGTTGCTAAGCGACATGATATCATTTGCTTCAAATAAATTGGTATAAAAAATATCGTCTAAATAGTTATATTTCTATGGAACATTTGGCGACAGTTTCGTCAAATTAGCGACATTTTAAAAAATCGCCAAATTTATCGCCAAGTGGGACTGTAGAACTGACAGTTCCACTTTGCGACAAATTGACGAAATATCATCACAATACTATCCCCTAACAAAAAACAATTAATATCATTTATGTAGCGCTATTTTATCAATTTCAAGATATTTTTATAGATTTGAAAACATTTTTATCAATTTGGTGACATTTTAAAAATTCGCTAAATGTATTACTAAGTAGGATGGTTGGTCTGACAGATAAATGCTAACCAAACATCATTTCAGTACTCTCTTCTAACAAAACAAAAAAAAATTTCATTGATATGTAGAAGACCCAAGCCACACGACCAACCCGAAGGTTTATGGCAGCTGTTTGTGTGTCGTTTATATCAATTTGGCGACATTTCCGTCAATTTGGCAAAGTTTAAGAAAAGTTGTCAAATTAGCGATATCCCTCCAAATTCGTAGCTTTGAATTTGCAGATCTGAATGAAACATTCTTATCCCGTTTCAATATACTAAATGAAAACACTACAATTGTATTAGAAGATATACCCGCTCTACTCTTTTTCTGTTTCAACAATCGGCTATATGAATTTATTGGCTAAACACAATATATGAGTTTATTGGCTAAACACAATATATGAGTTTAGTAGCTAAATACGATATAAGCTTGAAAACTCTTTGCCAAAATAAATGAAATTGATGTACGCAGTCAGCAATTAATATAATTAAAAGAAAAATCAAACCGTCCATTCATAAGATATACTTTTATATCCATTTATTTATTATTTAAATCGAAAAAAAATAATAAAAACATTAACAAACACATTTAATTTAATTGCGATGCCGAGCAACATGATATATCCTCCTAAAATGTTAAAATTTATTAACCACTAACAGCACACCCGTTATTCGTACGGAGTGTATAATTTAAAGAAACTTAAAGTTCGCAATCATGTGCAAATTCTGTTAAAATATTAAATTTATTGCTCCTAAAGAGAAGTTTAAGAATATATGTTCTCACTATGCAAAATTATCTTCACGATCAGATCTGAAGAATAAAACATCCTGCCCCCTTTTGTAAGCAAATTTACAGAAGAAAAAATAGGAATTGAATGACTATATGCAACCCCGTACTAATTATATTGTCGCAGATCAGAAAATATGCCAATGTGTTAGTAGAAGATTACCCGTATTACAATATGCGTCTCAAAAATATTTGCCAAAATAAAAGAGATGACGTAATAAATTGAAAACATCAATAATATCCGTACTCTTTATACCAGAAGGTCGTAATTGATTCCAATATATGCCAATATATATCAAAACATATGTCAATATACCTGTACTACTTATATTCTCGTAGATTAAAAGATATACACGCGTATTTGTAGAAGATTCGTACAACATACAATATATGAGTTTAAACAATTTTTGTCATAATAAAATAATTGCATAATAACTTGAAAATATCAATAATCCTTGAATCAATAATCCCCGAAAATATAAATAATAATAATTTTTAAACCTGAAGACCGTAATTGATATTATCCAGTCAAAAATGCTATAAGAAAAATCAAATCGTTCTTTTCTAAAATATATTTTTATATCCATTTATTTATTATTCAAATCGAAAAAATAATTATTAAAATTAACAGACAGATTTAATTTAATTGCGTTTCTGAGTAACATGATATAAGATAGAATCTTATAACATGTTAAATATGTCATGTCTTATAACATAAACTGCGAAATTAAATAACGATTTTGATTTCTCTATACTTCTCATTGTTCCGTAAAAGCTTGTTTTAAATAAACCGTGAACCATGGAGATAGATTTCCCCTTTAAATCATGTTTCAAACAATTCATGTTTTCAGAAAGTGACTAATTAACGCAAAAAATCTCCCATCAAACTCAGAGATTAAATTTTAATTCACTTTCAAACGATTTTCAAGCTTTTCGTTTGGATAAACCACGGAGTTAGGGAGTAGAACTCCTAGGAAAAAGTTCCGTTTTTCATTAATATCTCGACAACCCCAGGTCTTAGAAACTCGAAACTTGGACAAAATTTATGGGGGCATATATCAAGGCTATTCACCAAATTTCATTAAATTCGGTTCAGCCGTTTTTCCGTGATGTTGAGACAAACGAAAATTTCGTTTTTTACTAATATCTCGAGAACCACTGGTCGTAGAAACTCAAAACACGGATATAATTTTAAGTGGGGCTATTTCTGGGCTACCCACAAAATTTCATCAAATTCGGTTCAGCCGTTCTCCCGTGATGGTGTGACAAACAGACAGACAGACAGACAGACAGACAGACAGACAGACAGACAGACAGATTTTCATTTTTATTTATATAGATGTGAAAATATGTCTGTCTGTATTTATGCATGTATGTTTGTCTCATCATAACGGGAGAACGGCTGCACCGAATTTCTTGAAATTTTGGCAGTAGACTTAGAATAGTCCCACTAAAAATTTTGTCTATTTTTCGAGTTTCTAGAACCAGGAGTTGTCTATATATTAATTAAAAGCGCTCAGTTAAACCTTTCATTATCATAGCATTATGCAGACGATATTTTCCCCGTAAATGTATTTGAAGAAAATGATATCATGTCATTTAGCAACAGATTTAAATCCAATGTGTGTATGCGGCGGACGATTTTTATTAAGTATTTTCCGATTTAAATAATATATAAATGTATATAAAATAAATTTTATCTAAATTGCATTTTTGAGTAGATCATATCAATATTGAGGATATTGATATTTTCAATTTATTTCGTCAGCTGTTTTATTTTGGTGAAAATACCGGCTAAAACTCATATTTTGTGGTAGAGTTAACCTTCCATTAATATACTAGTATAACTTTCAATCTACGAGAATATAAGTAGTATGGGTATATCTTCACATTCAATTTTTGCTCATTCATTCTAGCATAAACTGGAATAAATTACGGCCTTCAAATTTAAAGATTGCGGTGATAAAAGGTATTTTCAATTTCTTACGCCATCTGTTTTATTTTGGCAAATACTTTTGAAATTGATAAATTGTAGTACAGGTAATCTTCTACTAATTCACAGGTATGTCTTCTAATATTCGGGAATATAAGTAGTACGGTATATCTTCCCATGCAATTTTAGTGCTTCTATTTTGGCATAAATTTGTTTACAAACGTGACCATGATGTTTTACTCTTCGTATCTGCTGACGATAATTTTTATATAGCGAGATCAGAGATCCTTACGGTTCGTTCTAGGAGCATTAATTTACATATTTTGAAATAATGTTTTTAATAACAATGTCTTTTAGATCAATAAAAGAATTTTCACATGATTATGAATTATATATTCCGTACGAAGAACGGGCATGTTAGTACTGGTAATATATTACTAATACACGGATATATATTCTAATCAACAAGAATATAAGTAATACGGGTATATCCTTCCATACAATTTTACTGCTTCCATTTTGGCAAATATGGGAATCAATTAAGGTATGCGGATTTAAATATTACTGGGAATATTGATAGTATCAATTCATTACGTTACCTGCTTTATTTTGGCAAATATTTTGGAAATTCATATATTGGAGTACGAGTAATCTACTAATACACGGGTATATCTACTTATCTACGAGAATATAAGTTATAGGGGAATATCTCCCTATATAATTTTAGCACTCTCATTTTGGCATATATTGGAATTAATTACGGCCTTTGGGTATAACGATTACAGTGGTTATTGATATTTTCAATTTATTACATTATTGTTTTATTTTGGCACGCATTTTTTATTCTCATATATTTTAGAAGAGTGATCTCCTACTAATACCGGGTATATATCTTCTAATATTCGAGAATATAAGTAGTACCGCTATATCTTCCAATACAATTTTAGCGCTTTTATTTTGGCACATATTGATTCAATTCAGATTTTTTGTAAATTTGTTTACAAACGGGACCATGACGTTTCATTCTTCAGATCTGCCTGTGAAGAACAGAATGTCTTGAATGGCAATGTCATTTAGAATCCTATCGGAATTTGCACATGATTGTAAATTTGAAGTTCCTTTATGTTATATATTCAGAACGAAGAACGGGTATATTGCTAGTTAAAAATATCATTGTGTAAGAATGACAGTTAAATAATCATTATTTGTAATTGTTTTTATACATAATTTTAGAGCTGTAATATAGTACCGTTTATATAATGTTTTGTTTTTCGCTATGATTTGAAAACTGGTTTTAGAACATAACGTCAAGAACCTCAAGAATGGTGCGTGCTAGCGTCTGTTAAATGATTTCAGTCGCGTTTAAATGCAGTCGAACCTGATTACCGTGGTCAATCAGGCATAAGAAAATTGTTTCTGTTTAAAATTCTTCAGAAATACTGTGCTAATACATTAAAACAAAAATAATTACTTAAATGTTTAATAATTTATTTAAAAGAAACAACTAATGGCATCACAGTATGTTTTAGAAGGAGATAAAAATATCGTCATTACCAGCTGTTTCTTTTTATCACCAGAAACGTGCATTCAAAATATATCCACATATTGAAATAACGCCAAATGTTGCATTGTAGAAAGATTCCCAGCTTGTAAATCAGCGAAGGCTTACAGCAATTCTACAGTTTCATTCGAAGCAGTGTCAATGTTTACATTAGTTTCTAATAGAATTTAATTTTGAATATTATACCGTTGTTAACATTGTCAATAATTTCAGCAACATACTTTTTACCTAAAGTCATAACATCAGTATATACAGATACAGATTTTTAAAATATGCTAACCATTGACAAACGCGAATACTGTGCGGAGAGGGGGAGGAATTAAGGTTTTCATTTGTGCTATAAGAAACTAATTTTCCATTTTGCGCATTAACAGTTCGCATGTATCAAGAACTTTTTCTTCGCTTTTGTGTCAAGAACCCTCTTTGTCAGCCATCTCTATTTATCAAGAATGCTCCCTTCATTCAGTCAACCACACCGTTTGAAATGAAGGAGGGGGACTGAATGTTTAATATGTTTTTTAAATTCATTCGATTATTGAAAGGGTCTTCCAAACAATCGATCGTGTTTAAATTCGATCATGCTCTCATTTTTTTAACGAATCGCTACATTCGTTCGTTAGATATTCGCTTCCACAGACTCATTGACACATACACTATATATATATATATATATATATATATATATATATATATATATATATATATATATATATATAGAGAGAGAGAGAGAGAGAGAGAGAGAGAGAGAGAGAGAGAGACAGAGAGAGAAAGAGAGAGAGAGAGAGAAAGATGCATCACCTCAAAAACTTTTGATTCGAGTTGACGTATGTTTAAAATGTACTCTTATGTCGAAAAATCGAATTCAAATTTTCGAACCAATCACAATAATTTCCCTATACATTATATTATGAATCTAGAAACGTGTAAATCCCCGAAATCATGCAAACGCTCTTAAAAATACTAAACATGAATTTTAAAACAAGTTCAAATAAACGTGACTCGTAAGTAAATCTACAGTTTAAACCAAATGATACGATTTGTACTTACTATAACAATAAAAAGAAATAATACATTGTTTCCTGCAAACCTTTATAAAAATAGTAAGTAAAAAACTTAACTACTTAAGTCATTTTTTTGTCCTTTCATGCTTTTAAGCGAACAAAGCCATTAAACAAAGAACATAAATATAAAGAGCAAATATTTGCTCTACATGTTTGTGAATTACTTTAACAGTCTGTATAATTGATGCTAGTACTTTTCTTAAAAGGAAAAAAACGCTGTATTAAGTCTGAATAAATAAAATAACGCTGTAGTATGTATTATTTAGACAAAACAAAAATTTCTGGTTGGTTAAAGATAAAAAAAATTTAGTAGTGTATTAACAAGAAAAGCACTTTGTGAATAGGAAAATAAACACTCAAATACCACAATTAAGCATAACTTAATAATTATACTAATTCATAAATGAAACATTATTATTAATACTAATTTAAATTATTTATTAATAATTATTTTTATAATTTAATAAAATAAAGCAGCTTACAGATGATTCGAGGACACATTGAATCCATTTCTTCGGTGCAAAATTGACCAAAAACCCAAAGCCAAAAATCTGATATGAGCAGCACATGACATTCCCGACTTCAAGCATATTACTTCTCTCAAAGCGAAAGGGATCTAAGTAATTGAACTTAATTCTCCAAGATATTGAATTTCCATCAATGTTCGTCATTTTCGTTAATAAAACGCTACCTTTGTCTATTTAGCGTTCTACAATTTGGAGTAATTTTTAAAAGTTGCCAAATTGGCAGTATTTCACCAAGTTCGTCACCCTGGTCGCCAAATTGTCGGTAAACTTGTCGCCAAGCGTTACATATAAACAAGGAGATGGGGACAAGGCATGTTTATCGGTATATTTCTTGTAATGTATGAACCGACGATTTGCGTTCTAATCAATATTTCCCTCATTGATGAAACGAGCCACATCCACGAGAAATATGTTAATAAATATGTCACTTAATGTGTGTTATTAAATATATTATAACAGATGTCACATATGTCACAGATGCAATATCAAGCTATTTAATTATGATTAATTCTCTTTTTTTTAGTTTCTATAATTTTTGATACATTTGTTTGAAAAATGTGCAATATCTGAACTGTTTATGCTAGCGTTCTAAAAATTATTATATCATTCCTTTTGTAATGAAAACTTACGTATGAAAATATTATTTATTTCAAATATTGAAGATCCTAATTATTTAACGATTTTTTCAAAAATTCATTCAAAATTTGGTGGGAGGGGGATACAATAATAAATGGAAGGGAATATAAAATCACATATCACCTAACAAAGGAACCTATAGCTCAGAATTATAAATAAATCATTGATATGGATTTCCTTTCAAGTAGAAATTCCATAATCAACTTTTAAAACAGAATATTAAAAGATCAAACTGCTTATGAAGAATTTGGAGATAAGTCACTAAACCCTGTAATAAACCCTGAATAAGTATACCTGCCACTATCACAAAAATTCGTTTTTGGAAATCCCAAGAAACCTTCGGTATAAGATTTATATATATATATATATATATATATATATATATATATATATATATATATATATATATATATATATATATATATATATATATATATATATATATATATATATATATATATATATATATATATATATATATATATATATATATATATATCATTTGCAAATTCCTACAGTATCCTACATGACATTGTTGTTCGAAATATTTTGTTAATATATTTAATTTATTTTTCCTAAAATGAAATATAAGAATCCCTGTACTCGTTATACAAATTTATCTTCACAGACAGATCTAAAGAATAAAACATCCTGGTTTCATTTTAAACAGTTTTACAAAAAATATGAAATAAAATCAATATAGTACTGAAATTGTACTCGTACTACTTATATTCTCGAATATTAGAAGATATACCCGTGTATAGGAGAATTACCTGTGGTACCATATATGAATTTCAAAAATCTGACAAACAGATGACCAAATAAATCGAAAATACCAATTATCCACGCAAACGTTAAACTTTATGGCCGTCATTGATTCCAATATATGTCAAAATAAAAGCACTAAAATTGTATGGGAAGATAACGTACATTTAGTACGTTATCTATTATCCTTTTTTTTATAGTTTTAGTAATAAATTCAAAATATCCATAATCCTAGTATGGATTTAATGCAGTCAAAAATGTAATTTCCATAAAAATTATTTTATATACATTTCTTTATTAGTTAAATCGAAAAAGATTTAATAAAAATCGTCTGCGGCATAAACATATCATTTTCTTCAAATAAATTTAGGGTAAAAAAATATCGTCTGCACAGTTCTATGTCTATAAAAGGTTTAGTTGTAGGTTTTTAATTAATAGCTTGACAACCCATGGCCCTAGATTCTCGCAACATGGACTAAATTTTAAGTGGGACTAGTCCAAGGCTACCCACAAAATTTCATGAAATTCGGTTCAGCTGTTCTCTCGTCGTGGTGAGACAAACATACGTACATACAGACAGACTGACAGATTTTCAATTCTATTTTTATAGACTAGCAGCATATCGGTTCTTCGTACGGAGTCTAATATAAGATACTTAAAATTCACAATCCTGTTTAAATTCCTATAATATTTTAAATGTCACTGTTATTTATAGAATTCTATAAAAATATTTAAATTAATGCTTCTAAAAATATATTTAAGAATTTATGTTCTTACTATTATTATAAATTAAGTCGATATATGTCAAAATAAAACCTCTAAAGTTGTATGGAAAGTTATACCCGTACTGCTTATATTCTTTAATATTAAAAGATATGTATACCTGTATATCAGAATGAGTAATATATCTGCCAAAAATAACAAAAACGCCATAAATTGAAAATATAAATAATACCCTTAATCTGTAAACCCAAGGACCGTAATTGATGCCAATATATGCCAAAATGAAAGTGCTAAAATGGTAGGGGTAGATACACACCAAATACTTATATTCTCGTAGATTAGAAAATCTCTTTTCTCGCTATACCGAAAGTATCTTCACAGACAGATCTGAAAAATGAAACAACCTGGTGCTGTTGGTAACTAAATTTGCACAAAATATGAAATTGAGTCAATATAAGCCAAAATGAAAGCGCTAAAATTGTATGGAAATGTATAACCGTGCTACTTATATTTTAGTAGATATACCAATGTACTAATATAAATTACCATTACTACAGTATATGAGTTTCAACCATTTTTGTCAAAATTAAACAGATGACATAATACATTGAAAATATCAGTAACCCCTATAAGTAATCTTTAAACCTGAAAGCCGTAATTCATATAATCCAGTCAAAAATGCAATTTCGGTAAAATTTATTTTATATATCCTTATTAATTAATATGGAAGATAAAATTTATTTCACATACAATTCTTTATTATTTAAATTGGAAGTAAAATTTATTTCTTATGCATTTCTTTATTATTTAAATTGGAAGATAAAATTTATTTCATATGCATTTCTTTATTATTCAAACTGGAAAAGCTTTAATAAATCGTTGGACTTAAACACGTTGCTGGACACGTTGGACTTAAACCCGATGCTAAACAAAATGATATCATTTTCTTCAAATAAATTTACTGGACAAAATGTCATCTGCATAATGTTATGTCTATGAAAGGTGTAATTGTACGTTTTCAATAAATATCTTGACAACTCTTGGTCATAGAAACTCAAAACATGGACTAAATTTTAAGTGGAGCTATTCTAAGATTACCCACAATATTTCATCAAATTCGCTTCAACCTTTCTTCAGTGATGAGACAAACAGACAGACATATTTTCAATTGTATATATATATATATATATTATATATATATATATATATATATATATATATATATATATATATATATATATATATATATATATATATATATATATATATATATATATATATATATATATATATATATATATATATATATATATATACAGGGTGTCTCAAAAACATTGATCTCGCCTTTTATTCCTTAAATACTGATCTTCGACATATATAATAAATTACAAAGTTGCGTAAAAATGGTACATACTTTTAGAAAATCGATAAAAATTTTCAGGGAATTAAATTTGAAGAAATAGAAAATTTAAATTTTTATACGGCCCCCGTACAGAAACATTTCCAATGGGTAAAATGTGCCCCATACACTAATAAGTTTATGTGATGTACAAAATTTCATCATGTACAAAATTTATCTGTCACCTCCTTTAAATAAAGCAGAGTTGCAACAATGCATTCAAAATGGTTGTCGTGACATCACCGAACAAGAACTTGATCGTGTGAACAGAAGTGTTATCAGGCGAATGCAGCTCTGTATTGGCATGAACGGAAAACATTTTGAACAAGCTTTGTATTATTTGTGTAAAGTTATTATTTTCATACAGTGTAGATACTTTTGTGCCAATAAATAGCAAAATTATTATCTATTTATGTAATCATTGTTTTCTTTCGTAATTTGTGTATGACCCCTTAAACGCGATCTCTCGACATGATTTTTCCCCTCTGAGAACCCATGTCGATGCATCGAAAAGTGGTTTAAGTCAACAGTTTTGTATTTTCATATCTCTGGGACTTTCGATCGATGTAATATGCTATTGAGTTTAGGGATAATGTTGAAGTGTGCATTACCGCTTGATTATTGTGTGTACGGGTTTATAATCTTGTGAGGTATGGCAGTATTTGCTATATTGCGGTTTGTATTTTCAGTTTATAAAAATAACCATATTGATAATGATTTCATACATTAGTTTTTATCGGTTTCTAGCGGAGTGATTGGGGTAATATCGAGCTTGTTTTTATTTTCAAATTTATGTATAAAACAACCACTTAGATAATGATATCATGCAATTGTTTTTTTTTTAAATGTGGAATTATTTCATAAATTCTTGTAATTTGTAGTTTTATGATGATGGATTTTGAGTTTTAAATTTTCTTATGTAAGGGTATATTTATATTTGGGTAGGGGTATTTTCATTGTAAAATTGATTATTGTGATTATGGTGAGTGTCATGTTGGTTTATGTATGTAGTATATCGGCTACCAGGAGCATTTGGCTATGACAGTAAAAGCTTTAACCGGAGAGTTGGGGGTCGCTGCTCCCCCGGCCGTATCTTTATGGTTACTCGTTTAACAACTTTATGAGTAATTAGTTACTTGTCCTTTTGGGGAGATTGTATTGTTATACACAAGTATATAGCAGCATAGCGCTTTACCTGTTGTACATTTAATAATATTTTAACTTTTTCTCATTAATAGATTTTAAACCTTTTTACTTGATATTAAATTATATATACTAAGGAATTTTAAGTTTAAAGGTTTCAGTACCCCTAGAAGACAATATTTCCCAAGCCGAGACTCCGAAATACTCACTGATAAAAAATAATTTAGAGACTTTCCAACTAACATATTTCATTTCAACAAGCATTACATTTTTCAAGGAAAAAACAGCTCTTCACTTGATACGCTCTCTGTCAGAAACAGAACTATTTTTTTGTTCTTACAACTAATCAGTGAGAAAACACTTAAACTCGAGTCAAGTATTACTGTAACGACGAGGAATTGTTTTTCTTTGCAGAACTTTAAGGCTAGTAATTTCATTTCTTGCAGATGTGTAATTTCTATTTCTATTATAGAGATGTTGGAGCACTGTCATTGTGCCGTTTGTCTAGACGGTAAAATGCATGAACCCATCTACTGTGCTGTGGTTAAAAACTCAACTGCGCCCTCTGTAGAATAACGAATATATTCTTAAGAAATAATTTCTTATTTAATAATATTAATGGTAAATAAATAATTTGTGCTTCGATGCTTTTCAACTCCTTGAAGAGATTGAATTTATTTATTTTGGCACTGTGCGTTGTGCATAATGTATTGCTTACGAAACACGTGTGAACATGATATGTTACAAGATGAAGACATCACAACCTGTACAGATCGGTGAGAATTAATATGGAGCACAGATCAGAAGGATAGTCAGAGACAGACAGTTGCAGCTGAATACTTGAGGGCAATGCTTGCACTGGCCAAGTAGTAATTGGTCTATTTTTAACAAAAGCAGATTGATCCCAAAAATTGAAAATTTGCAATTAGATGCAGATCGGGATGAAATGTCCAGATCCAGGTGAGGGCCGTCATGCTCCGGGAGTCATCATGGTATGCTCCCCGAGTCGTCATGCTCCTGGAGTCGTCATGCTCCCGATCGATCGATAAGAACATATTCAGTCCTATTAGAAAAACGACTTCAATGAAAAGGTAAATTTTGAATTTGTTCGATGTTATGCTCTACACGAGTAACGAATTTTTGAAAATTAACCCCCCCCCCCCCCGGGACAGCAAATCCCAATAGTATTATATGTAAAATAGGTAACAAATTATTAAAATTCAACTATACTGCAATGTGATAGGCAGTTTTCTAATTGATTGATGGGTTCATCTAAACGATTGTAAGTATAAAATATTCAAGAGAGTACAAATAGATAAATAAATATTTCAGCAGTTATCTTGTGTTCAGTAGCGCGGGCTTTCCTTGCAACCATTTATTTTCGATTCCACAAAGGTCAGTCAGACGAATCTCTCAAAGTATGTCCAATAAATTGTTTTTATATGCGACACAACCACACTACCTGATAACTTTACAGTTTAAATTGGATTATTAAGCACTATGGTTATAGATGCATACTCAGACGCACTTTAGATCTACTCAGCATATTTCAACCGAGGGTCTTACGAATACGAAAGCAAATTGTTCGGTCACACTCGAGCCTGGTATACAGGATGAAACCTGACCATTCCGTGTTGTAGGCTTAATTTTTAAAAACTGATAAGGGTTGAAAAGGCCGAACATATATCTAGCGTTTAAGAAATGTGTAAATAAAATTAAAATGTTTACATGATTTGTATTTTGTTGATTTATCTATAAAGGTAAATATTTAAAACTGTATTATTTGCACAAATATTGTAAAAATATATTTTTGATACATATAGATAAACATAATTTCTGGTCGAACAGGTCCGAGCTGAGATCGAATTCTGCATTCAAAAATTCATTCGATTTTAAGCCAATTTGAGCAATCGTTTTACCCGCCCGGGCTGGATAAATGTCTGACACTTTGGCCTATGCAGACATCAATCCACCCTTTGTACATACGTGAATCTGTGCGCTCACACACATATAGAGAGAAATAGAGATGAACATATTTCGAGAGTGTTCAAATAGAGTTTCACAGATTTAAAAAGTTATTTTCTTTCAAAATCTTATGAAATGCTGTTTCTAAATATTTTTCTCTGTATCACATGATAAAGTTAAAATCAGGTTATAATCCTCTTTATGCAACGTAATCAAATTAGATCCGCCATAAATTTGCAAATCACATTAGACTAAGAAAATTAAGTAAATTTTTACAATCATTTAATATTTGAAAATGATAGGAATTCTTAATCTGCAATTCTGCTGATTTTGTAATAGAAAGGATAATAGAATTATTAAATCAATGAAGTATTAAAGGTTTAAAGCTTAAATAGTTTGCCTTATATTTAAGTCCCGGAAAAATTAACAGAAAGCCGTTTTAGATGCGATTAACCTTTTAATTAAGTCGTGTTCGACTTCAAGATGAAAAAAAAATTGATTACATGGAAAGTCATGTTTAGATGGTAAATTATAAACTTTGCACAACAATTGGTTAGAGCATAACATTTAAAATAAAGAGATTTATATTAAAATGAACAGTTTAAACATTAATAAAACATTTTGTGTTAAAACATTAATAAAAGCATTTTATGTGAATATCACATAGATTTCCCTACAGACATATATCATATACATACAGCTGTGTGAGACTGATTGACTAAGGGAGAATTACACGGACCAAACTCCTAAAGGAAAAAACTTAAAACTTTAAATACACCTGGCACTTGACCACTAAACAATTAGAACAGTCTCAGATCTTGGAATTATATTCGAAACATTAATAAAATGCATAGCCTGTTGGCTGTGTTTTCTATGGAAAATAGCGGAGTGAGACTAAGATAAGATAAGAACTATACAGCCAAAATTGCTGAAAGTAAAATAACTTGAAACTCTGCATACATGTGGGGCATGACCTATTTTTAATTAACTCTACTGGTGTACAATCAACTTTTCTTGAAATATTTTAATTTATAATCACAGCAGACAGTTTTTTTATAAATTGTATCAGTGAATTTATTATAGTTTTTCTTATTGTGGTAACTATACAAAGGTAACCGATGTTTGTTTCGAACACTTAAATCGTTTGTTGACTATTCCTTAAATCAAAGAACTAAAAAACAATGCCATATTTAATTGATTTGTCCAAAAACGTTGAAAAAGTGGCAATATACAGTGATTGGAAATGAAATACTGTTTCATATACCACGTTAACTGAAATGTAAAATGTTCACTATATTTCCATGAATTGTTCACAATATTTCCACTATGTTTCCATGTCAACTGAATTATAAAATGTGCATCATTTTTATACTTAAAGTAAAAGCGGCGGTTTTTCATATGTAGAACTTTTATAAAGTGTGTAGGTGTCACTTTAGTGACAACCAGTAGCGAAACGTGTGGAGAATCTGGGGATCTACTAAAACAAGTTACTGTCATTCTATTCGTGCACTAAACATAACAAGTGACGAAAATATTTCCTCTGTTGTGGAATAAAAGTGAGGGTTGCTTAATAACGGAGAGGTTGTTTAAGGGAGAGCATACATTGGGGACACACGCTGCATCGGGCAAAATGTGGCTCTGTTTGAACCATGATTGCTACCTACTGTCCACTTACGACACATAGAAGACTCATAGCCACATGCTGCACTAGAGAAGCAAGAAACCGGGAGAAAAACCGGTTTCCAACGCATATTTGAACAACATATGAAACACAGTGCACGACGTACGTTACGTCCTGAATTCTAAATGTGTGGCCTGACTGAATAGTCACATCTTACCCAGGTTCCCACTGGTGATAACTAGCCAATTCGCCCTCACGAAGCGTGAGTGGAAATGGACATAGATGGCAATAGTTAATTCCCAATATAATCCTTAATCCATTTTTTATGACACAAAGTAACAAAAATGCATAATTATATGAAATTATATACACTATCTAAATTTATTTCTATTTATCACACTATATAAAACTATTTATACAATTCAAATTTCAATAAACGATAACAAGGCGGGCAAAGCTGACTCCTCAGCTTCTTGTGGGCCAGATTCTTTTCCCTGTCGTCCATTTTGTGGATCCAAACTCTTTGGTAATCCGTAACTGCCTAGGTTGTGAAAAACGAAATATTCACAGCTTGCAGTTTTAAAACATTTTTATTTTATTTGGTGATTTAACGCATTTTTATAACACATATTAAATGCATTTAATTAACGATTTCATTACAGATTTTTTTTTTCAGATTTTTTCTATTTTTGACGCGATTTTGATTAAAAGGCCGTTCTAGTTTTCCAAATAATAACGAAATATAATCATCACCAGGCTAGCCCACAAGCGATTGACCTACCAAATTTTGCAAAATTTCATCAATTTGTCTTTGCTAAAATGGATACAATACATTGCATACACACACGCGCGGGTCATGCTAAAATAGTTGTAAGAAACAAAACGAAAATTCAAATTTATATTTTCAATCCCATTTCATACTTTCCTATATATGACGACAGACATGATCGTGCCTGGGAGGAAGTCATGATATTCGCCAAGTCAAAATTTTTAGCTGCACTGCAATTATTATTCATCTCCTTGCTGTTACGCCAGGTGTCGCATAACATAGCAAATTCTTTCTGAATATATATATTTTCAGTACTTTCACAGTAGCTATTTTTACCACACAATGATGAGATCAAAAACTAAATTTTGTCTTCGGTATCACTTCGTATAAATTCTCACCACGTAAAATTCTCTTGAAAAATGTGACGTTCATAAGGGATGGATGACATCATTCAACGTGACGTCATTGGGATAGAGACTTTACAGAAATGGGAAATGCTCTGACAAGGGTATCCATACGATGAATTACAGGAGGAAATTTATTTCTCCCCATGTTATCACACCATTTTTATTTATTTTCTAAGCACTATTTATATTCAGTATATATTATGCATAAGAATTTATTGAGTCGTATCACTGTAAACTATTCAAATACTTTGTAAAAAAGAGTTAGTAAGCTTAAGCGGAAAATATTCCAATTCAAAGATTCTTTTGTATCTAAAATATAAACATAAAGATATTGTGTTGAAATTTTATTCTATTATACTATAAAATAGAGGTGCATTATTCTGTACGTTATAAGATGATAAAGTTAAAGAGGACATAAAATGTAATTTAAGTAACAGTGTTAGATACATCCACGAAATAATCTTATATTGTTGTAAAGCTCTCATTATCTCACGATCGAATCGTATATTTTCGATCTGCCCAGCCGATAATTTAACCATTGAGCTACAGAAATGATTCCAGGTTCCCGTCGAAGTGAACTTCTTTCCTATTTTTTGCTGTAATCCCCTTCCATCGTTGTCAGATCGGCCTAAAACTGCAGATCTGAACAATTACTTTCGCTTTAATATCGCTTTCTTCTCTATGTTTATTTTATATAGGTTAACCTTCTTTATAGCCGTGATCTTAAAACTGGCATTATGATTTATAGAGTCCAGTGTAATTCGCAACTGGGCCTTTTTTAGACCCCATTATTATTGCATCAAACCTGCAAAATTAATCTGCTCTGGCTCAATTAGAACCATCTCATTGTTCCAGAACTTTGAACTGTCTAGCCTATGCTTCATAACCACTGAGCTACTGGGACAACATTGTCATTCTAATATTTATAATGCAACAGATAAATTAAATGATATTTTTAACTCACATATCTTAATTCAATCGCACCCCAAGATATATCGTGCAATCTGAGCTCAATCTTCTTTAAATTTGAAGTCGGAAGCGTAATATGAACGTCTATTGCCAACCACTAATATTCGTGAAATTTTGACAAATAAAAAGTTGTCAGGTATTGGTTACCTCTCCTTAATGATAAGCACTAAGATTCTACTGGATGGATCTGGTTGTTACTCTAAGAGTAAATGCCCTTCTCATAAAACAAATATTTATAATCTGCACTGTTAGACATATTGCCATGAATATATTCCGAAGTTCCAGGTATGTTGCAGTTAAAGAGCATTACCAGAGAACAACATGAAATATAATAAAATTTTAGTAAATTTGTATATCAAAACTTATCTGATGTTTTGATTTGCACCACAGGATTTTCTCTAAACATCGTCATCAATTATTTTGATATGTGAGATATCGCGTCGGCGGACATGATGCCATATACACTCACACATACACGAAGAAATCAATTTAAAAATGTTACTTTCAAATTCAGTAATGTTTGAAACATGAAAATCTGACAAAACTAAAATTGAGAATGTCAACCACTTTTTTGGTACATTATACCTTGCCTCATAAGTGTTAGGTACGCTGTGTAAATTCTTAAATAGCGAAAGAATCCGTGGGATTTATTGGATATAACTTGCTGTTGCTATCTATGGAGATATGAAAATATCAAATGATATGTCCAGAAAATTCAGAATGATTAGCTAAGAGTGTTGTGCTTCACAACAGTCAATTAGGAATGACCGTTGAAGAATGTTAAACGAAAAATTGGGACGATGGCCGTCATAGGAAGTGTAATGTTTTTGAGTCTCAATTGGAAGCTAGGCATGTTCAAGTGTTGTATTCAGCAGAATTGACCTCAAAATGTCAGAAAAGGCAATTCTCAGTATTTCAAGCATGATGATCAACCAAAAGAATGACAAACAGAGGTATGTGCAAATCTGCATTATACAATAACTCAAAAATATAATTTGGGAAAGTATTATAAATCCTGGTCTCACACTCAATATGTGAAATAAATATTTATTTAAAAATTTAAAATTGTAGAAATCAATGTTAGTAAGTTAATTAATAATTATAATTTAAGACCTCGTACAAAGAATAAATGGTGGGTTATTGCGGCAAATTCGAATATGCTCTTAATGTTTAGCTTCACTAATTATTTTAGTACACCACAGATGGGATAAAACGTAGTTGCCAAGATCATACATCATACCTTGTTTTAAAGTAAGGGAAGGTCACACCCCATATGAAGGTCTTTTTGGTTTGCTTGTATAGCATACAAAACTTCTGTCGAGTGTACAATATGTAATGTAAGAACTTAAATGATAAAAAATATACATAAATATATTTTCTATAATTTTATTACAATACTCGATATATATATATATTACTCAATTGAAAATTGGGATATATCTTGTGAAATTTGAATTCAATCAAAGAAGAACTCTTGAGTTATGTTGGATTTATTACCGCTTGCTTAACATTTGTAAGACAGTGTACAATGTATGTAGGGGAAGTAACAATTTAAACAGTAAATCCGTAATTGTAAAAAAAAGTTGATGTTCCAAAATGATGCGTTATCTACAAACTGATAAACTTCGTATGTGTTAAAATTATATTAACACCAGAACGACGGAAGAGGTCATTTTGAGCGCATAACTACTTTGAGAAACGATTCCTTTACAACGCCTAATCCTAGCCCATTGAAATTTTATGACTTATTTTCTTAAAGTTATTGAAAATACAGAAAAAAATTATTCTAGGTTTTACAATAAGAGAACAAATCCACGATCTTCCTAGAACGACGGCAGCGATCATTTTGACAACTGCCGTCAGATTTCACATGATTTCACACGATTTCACAATAGATTTCACACGATGATGTAATCCGACTGCGGCGTTTCGCTACTGTAAGCCGTAAGAATGATTGCATCAGCTTTTTAGCGTTATTCAGTGTGTTGCAAGAACGAACAATGACTGTGAGCGTGCTGAATGTAAACCATTGCATAAAATTTTGGATCGATGTCTCGTGGGAAGCGACTGACTACTGATGAGTGTCTAGCACTTTTGCAGCAACTTAGCGAGAATTCGAGTGATAACGGCTGTGATAGTGATGCAGATTTTGTAGTTTTTAATGCAAATGAAATTGCTGAGCACATCGTCAGCTCCTCAGAGGAACAAGCAAACTCTTAGGTAGGGTAACGATACGTCCAATTCAACTTGCATTAAACGCAATATCTCTACTTCATAAATATTCGTGCCAAAGATGGTACTGAGTGGAAAATATTGGATCAAAGTACCGCTATTTCTGGGAGATTTGGTTCTCAAAGCGTCGTGAAAAAAAAAGGCTGGCCCAACTCCGTATGAAAATAGAAATATTGGAGGAAACGAGGCTTCATCGTGGCGGGCGTTTATTGTTTTCAGAATCCATATTAAAGCACATTCAAAAGTGCACCATAGAAGAAGCTCATCACCAATTAAAATCCTATTCATGTAGCATTTCTAAAGACGAACTTGATGCCTTTGTTGCTTTGATGTACGCAAGAGGCGCCATGTGTTGTTCTTCCTAAGACGTGAACGACACGTGGTCCAAACAGTGGGGATCTCCTATATTCGCCGAAACGATGTCGTGCGACCGCTTCAAGGAGATTTCTCGATTTCTACGATTCGACCAAAAATCGACGCGTTCGACTTGACTTATCATCGATAAATTCGCCCTTGCTTCTGAGCTATGGTCTCCTTTCTTTCAGAACTTCCAGCTCTGCTGTCATGCAGAACAACTGCTGTCATGCAATTCACGTTGCAAGTTGATCCAATATATGGAGAATAAGCCTGATAAATTCGGATTAAAATTCTGGTTGGCTGTGGATCTCGAAACCAAATATTTCCTGAATAGTTTCATGTACCTGGCAAAAGATAAAGAAAGGGACAGAAGTCTGCAACGTAGCGGGTACGTGGTTTTGAAACTCATGAATCCGTTTCTTTCAAATGGAATAAACGTTACAATGGACAATTTTTTTACATCACAGAAACCTGCTGACTCTCTGACTGTCAAAAATATATCCATCGTTGGTACAATGCGACCAAATCGCCGAGAATTTCCTCCGATGTACAAAGAAACAACTCAAGAGCGCTTTCCATCAAAGGTGCTCGTGGACGGCCAAAAAATTCTCACTGTCTACCGGTACAAGACTAAAAGTTTGCAACTTGAGTACCCAGCATAGACACGTTGAAATTGCCGATAATGCAAAAAACTTCCAGAAACTATAAAATTTTACAATTCCTCAAAATGTGGCATGGATGTTCTAAAACCAAATGAGTCCCCTCTATACGACGCGATCGGCATCAAGAAGATGGCATATGTACATTCTCTACAACGTTCTGGATTTCGCGACCATAAATACCTAGATTTTGTTTCGTGCATGCAATTCTTCGTAAATAACTCGACGGTGTTATATTTTGAATCTCGTGAACGAACTGCGATCCGCGTACTGTGCGACCAAGCAACGTCCAGCAGTCCTCCCTTGCGGAAAGGTGGCGAAAAGTAACAAATGTCGTCAGTGCTCGTTCTGCCGTAATAAAACACACGATTTGTGTTCTTCATGCGATAAACCCATCTGTGGAAAATGCCAAGAACGGTGCACCAAGAACGCTTATTGCAAACTATGCGTCGAAGAAACATCCTAAATGCTGTAACTATGATGTTTTGGTTTTGAATTAAAGGTATGCTGTATTTTTCCTATGGCGGTCAAATTGACTGCTGCCCTTCGTTCTAGGTAGTTCAAGATATCCGTCGTTCTAGTGTTAAAGTTATTATATAAGAAAATTACAGTAATATATTAATTGTATAAAGATTATGGTTCAATGCACTTAGGAAGCATTCATTCGTATCTTAATAGTGATTATTTTAAGTTTTTTTTATATTTTTCTTTTATTTTAAATCAAAATATCAAAAGTCTCAATGCATCAAAATCTTGATAATCCAATTTTAATATGCATCATTTTAATATGCTAATTATACAAGTGGAATTAAAACTATGAATTTATGTTTCAAATACAGTTTGTTTGTTCGACTCAGACCGTCAGACCTACAGAAGGTATAAGGCATCTGTTTGGACACCCGGGACTATGCCACCCAATTTAGAATGGGACTCATTGGTGGCAGGATCCTCAGGGACCGTACCCTTCTTTCCCTATCACCAATATCTCGGAAAGGCACGGGAACTGTTTGGGAATCACCAAGGAATAGAACTTGGGTTATCCTAGTGCAATCCCCGTAACTTAGCCACTGGGTTGTCCCACCCCTCAAATTCGGTTTCTTCTTATTTGCCCAAACCGTCTAACCAACCCGAAGATGCAAAGTATCTGTTTGGACAGCCGGCTTAAATACAGTTTAAAAATGGTGTACTGACTCATCTCAGAATTACATTATAAGGATTCTGACTGACAGTAAAAGCTCAATTCAATACCTTAAAGACTGGCTAAGACTAACAGTGAAAAGGACAAGCCGTGATGTCACTGCCCTAATATCTAAAATGGAAGAAATAAAAAAAAAACATAATTTGAATCTAAAAGAAATATCATGTGCTTCCCACATCATATTTCTGAATATATTCTTTAGTTATGTATTTTTAAGGTAAAAATTAAAAATTCACTTCGCGTTGTGCTCTTAATTTTACGACTCCAATTATATATTGTAAAATTAACATTATGAGAGAAAAACTCAGAAAAACACAATAGTATCCCCTTCCCCATTCAATTAAGATTCAATTTACTTTTATCTTAGTTATTTTCACAAACATTCCAGAAAATAAATCCATATAACATTATTTTCAATAGAACACAGCATTAAAGATAAACATAAGTTTTGCAAAACCTTATTAGATGGTCGTATAAACGCAGCTTGTTTTTCGAATTTTTTCCCTTGTAGAGCAATTTAAATGGGAAATGTTTGTCTAATAATGACAGGATAGCAAATGCTCTTTTGCATTTAAAAGTTTCATGGAATCGGATTTTGTATTTTATTTTTTTACTTGCATTAAAATATGGATTTATAAAGATTTATTAGCATAGACCTTATAAACTATATGCGGTTTGAAAATATTCGACATCTTTTTTATGAGGTATATGCGGTAGTTCAAATGGTATAGAACTTGCATTTGAAAGAAACTCTTTTAAAACAAAATTTTATACAGATTGAATTACTCCAATTAAATACCTTCCGTATTGAATAAGCTATGTCCTCTTGTTTCTCCTTTGTTTAGTTTGGTCAGTCGAGCATTTATGAGCATACTACCTAAACTATATGGAGTTTAAAGATATTTATTTCGATAGCATTTTATGTTGGTACATTCGGTGGTCCTTTAAACAAAATTTTATAAAGGCTGATTTACCATAATTATAAAATATTTGCCTTATTAAATAAGCCACGTTCTTTTGTATCTTGTGTAGTCAGTCGGTATATTTTTTTGGCAGAAGCTAAATCTCCCGAACGTAAAATAACAGATAGTACAAAATAAACGGTACATAGATTATCCTTTCAATTGACATGAAGAATCAAAATGTGATATGTACTATGCAATGTGCTATGCAAAAAGACAGTACAAAATAAACGGTACATAGAATATCCTTTTAATTGACATGAAGAATCAAAATGTGATATGTACTATGCAATGTGCTATGCAAAAAAACAGTACAATATAAACGGTACATAGAATATCCTTTTAATTGACATGAAGAATTAAAATGTGCTATGTGCTATGCAATGTTCTATGCAAAAACTCTACATCTTACATCCAATGCATTACCTATGATTGGCCCATGTTATTTAATAATGGATGCAGATTTAAGGGGGCACTCTACTCTTAAACACATGACAAAATTACTTTTTTATTGTCTAGTTATAAATGGTCATTCCGCAACATTGCCATACCATCGGTGTTTCCGAATGTTAATTCTTTCTGGATATATTAATGAAATACAATAGTTGCGTATATCTGCAGTGGATACACTCACGTGTTTACTTACATAGCAGCAAGACAACATACTTGATGTCAAAGGAAGGCTACGAGCGGAATATTTCAACCAATTTTGACCTCACTTCCATGTAAATTTACTCTACGTATAATTCAAAAAATAAGAACGAATGAGAAGTTCCCTTCATCTCTGGTATTCTATTGGGAACCCTGGATTATCATTAGAATTTAAGGGTCCCGGGTCCCAGGCAACATCAAACTACTCTGGCAAGACTCAGAAGGGGACATATTAGGCATATGACTTTTGATAGTGGAATCAAGCGTTTCCCAACTTGACTTTGCTTCACATCTTCTGCTGCTCTCAGTGATATTGTTGATTACTTGAGTGACTTTGTACTGCATCTCTCAGACGAGCAAGAACTAGTTGCTGAGCTAATCCTTCGTAATGGTCTTAGGGAGTATGTCTAAGATATTCCTAGACCACGGGGTTTGGAAACAAGAACAACAAGGAGATACAATACATCAAAAGTACAATACTAGACGTAAATTGGTATTTTGGGCGAATTTTTCTCACAACGCAGATTTTTGAACTTGCGCGCCTAATATTTCAGGAACTGTGGTGAGTAATAAAATGTATGGTTAGTAATAATATGTGGTGAGTAAAAACGTGTGGTGAGTAATAACTATATGGTCAGTAATACGATCATTATGCAGTAATTATACTAGATTTATATGTGTAATTTATAAAAAAAAATTAGGAGCAAAAAATATGCTAAACATTCTGAAATAATTAAATTAAAATATATTTAATCTTTCCCCATTAAAAATAAAAGTAACTAGCAGAAAGCCAAACCCTGAATGGACTCTTCATATGAACTATACCATTTTAATTTTGAACTAAAACTTAATGTAATAAATATTTATGAAATTAGAAATATAAAAATTTTATTTCAATATTTGAAAATCATAAAACGAAAGAATCATGATTCAAAATATTAAAATACAGGAAAACAATTAAGATAAAGCAACACATTTAAATCGCAAAAATATTTAATATAAAGGATCTCGTTTTAATCGAAATTCACGCAAGTGTACACGACTTGATTAATTGTTTAAAAGTAGCTGTTTACTTGTTATTTGTACGAAGGGTATTGAGCATGCGCGGTTTCAAAATGGGAGTTTCACCCTATTACACTTTGTTATAATTATTAAAATTGTGATTTTGCACACCTGTGTGCAATTTTGCATATATGTGCAAAGTTTCATCTTTCTACCTAATGTAGTTTTTGAGTAAAAGGGATCACAAAATCCTTGCAAATATTGATGTCCCTTCATTCGGAAGAGAAAATCGACTTCGTTTCGCTCAATCAGAATTATATAGTACTGCTATGCAAGTATATTATTAAAGTTGTCATTAATAAAACGTAACACTAGTTTGATTATATACATAAAAATGTAAGATATCAGATGCATATCAACATATTATGATTTTATCGACAGAGAACTAATAAAATTATTAATTTTTTTATACAATATTTCCTACTTTACAATTTTTTTTTATTTTTACTTTTATTTTAAATTAGAATATTATTTTTCTCAAGCCTACAAATGTCTTTCAAATAACTTCTATTTTATATTTAAAAAAGGTTAAACTTATTTTTATTTTATCACTATTTTCGCATTTTAATTGTAGCGTCCCTCCTATAAAATTAAAAAATAATTTTTGTACGTAATTTTTCATTAGAAAATTATTGACATAAATTGTAGAACGCTAGCATGAACCGTTCTCGAAATATCACTTTAAAATTAAGCACAATTTGGAAAGTAGTATGTATAGCTAAATATGTGCATTTTTCGTGAAATAATATGCAGCAAATCTATTATCACAAATTAGGTGGATCTAGCTCGTTCCATCACGCGAACAACATAAAATATTTTAAATGCAATAGAAATTCATGTGCATAAAGCGTTCGTCATTTCAGTGTAGATATGTTCAGTGGCATGTGCAGATAGTACATGTGTACAGTAGAGCAAATTGGCAGCGTGCACATCCTAATGAATTCGTGATAAGCACTTTTATGAGCATAGGAAACATATTATGACCATCAATGTCAACTTAGCTTGTAGAACATTAGATTTAACTCCAAAAAAAATTACCAGTGGCCAGAACGAGGAATCGAGGTTAGTGTTCCCAGAACTCTACATTACTCCTTCTATGTCAGGGTATGCCTCATCCTTCCTTATTCTTATTCTATTTCTCGTCGTTCTGATCGAGATATTCAATTAAACTTCTACCATACTGTACTTTGGCTCTGGAAATAATTGTATTACTATATTAGACTCCATTTCACATAAAATCCAAAATAGGACAGAACCGAGAATTTACTTCGTGATCAACGTTCAAGAAAACGTTAAATTTAGATACTCTGTTCAAACCCTGCACAATCCTTTACAAGCTTCTGGGCAGGACTTCGCATTTATAACTCTATTATGTCACAATTATATCATACTAATGTCATAAAAATGTAGTTTACTTCAGACGAACTATATTCTCCAGAAGAATCTAAATTACCTTCTTCAAGATTAATAAAATTGTCCCTACACTACGTTAAATATTCTGGAAGTTTATAAAAGGTAAAATAAAGTAAGTTTCGAGAGTAATTTGATGAGAACCAATTACATATCAAACAACATTAAGAAATTTCAAATCAGAAATTGCAATGTATTTAATAAATTGTATTTACCCATTTCTCTTAATAACTCTAATGTAATCTTCTTAAATACATCTAATTTTTAATGAATAAAATTCTACATTGCAATTATCTTTATTAAAAAGGTATATGATTAGTGATATTTGCATATTATTTTTTTTCAGTCTTTTTAAGAGTTGATTTTCTTAGTTCAGTCTGAAGTACTTAATAAGAAAAAAAAATCAGAGATAAATAGGAAATTAAATACACACTTTGGATGTTCATTTCCTTTTAATCAAGAATGATTTTTTTCGTAAAGATATTTAAAATAAAAAATCTCAAAATAATATGCGAAATGACCCCCAAAAAATCTTTGATGAAAAAATAAACATCTCACCTTAATATAAGAGTAATTAAAGCTTACTCGAGTTATATCCAATTTGCTGCCTAATTAAAACTAGAAAATTACTGCAACATACAAAATTAATTTTGCTAAGTGCTTTTTTTTAAATATATTTTAACATGGACAGCATGAAAATTATATATCCAAACAGTAAAGAAATGAATTTAACAAATTCCGATGTTTTCTGATATTACATATTCGATTGCTTTCGACGTTAGAAAATAAACCTCCACATAAATCAAACTCTTAAAAACTAATTATCACAGACACATAGTGCATTTTGGGTCAAACTTTCAGAAAATAAATTTTGATATAAGATTGACTTTTCATTTTTCTTTTTCAAATTCATAACCAGTTTTTTAAATAAGAAACTATGTTAAAGTGCAAAATGTTTCACAAATAAAATATAATGAGAAAATGATCATTCAACAACAAACTATGGGTTTTCTTCTTCACTGCAAAGAATCCAAAAGTTAAAGATAAATAAGTCTACCACATGTTGGAGGGTGCTAAAGTAGAAAAAAGGATAGTGTCATCTAGTGATAGAAAAGTTTATGAACGTAATAGAATCAGACAAAATGGGCTCAAATGCAGGAATGATAAAGTTATACATGGACATAGAAAATGAATATAACACAGAGGAAAACATACTAAACATGATCAAGTCATATCTGAGTGAAATATGGTGTCATAGACTAAACATTAACAACAACAACAAAATCAATAAGGAAAATGCACTTTGTGCAAATGATAAGAAAAATTTGAACAACGTATATAAGTACAAATGACGCAATAAACTACTCAGGTGTAATATGGCCGTCCATTGATCAGTGACTTTTGCGAAACCCCAGGATCTCACTTCCCGAGCTATTTCAACCCAGCCGGCACACACGATTTTCCTTTGTGTCCTCTGCAGGCTGTTGCTGCTAATCTGCGGTGCTCAGGGTCTCTGCCTCTACCCTTTGTGCGGCTCATTAATCGCCGAAGCCTGCTTCACCAGCTCTTTTGTTGCGCCTGCATCTTATAAATAAAGCAGCCTTCCAAATAAAAAATATTTTGCAACCATTACTGTCACGGGTAATTACGATTCATTGTTGAAAACGCTGTTGCCATTTCAAATTAAGTAATATTTAAATGAAGCTTTGTATAATTAATATATTTTTAATAATTTACATCAAAAATTTAGATATCAAGAATGAAAGATTTTGACAATGAAAGATTCGATTTTGAAGATACAACAAAGAAAATAAAATTTTCATACAAAGGTAGTGTAAAATATTTTCACTTTAAAACAGTATAAAAAATAGAACTTTATATCCGAATGTAACCAAAATAGTAGACGACACATGGTAATGTATTTCAAATCTTCATGTCAAATTGCAAATCATTTAATGCCATAAATCTAGTCCTTGTCTTGACAGCAAATATCTCCATTTTAAAAGAACTTGGTCAGCGTCTGCACCTAGTTCATTTTAATAGTAGGGGACTCCGCCACCTGCTCGCTAACCATCGCGAACCCCCTAAACTCGTTTTGCGAGTTGGGAAACGTATCACCAATTTGGAAATATTTCACTCCCGACTGACGTAAATATCAATAAAATTGAAAAAATGACGCTGAGTTCACTGAAATGAAGCCGAGTTGATGAATTTGTTATTAAAATATTTTAATACATTGACTGTATTGCTTATTGCTGTTGCTATCAATATTCATAACTGTTAGTCTAGAGATGCGTGAAATTTAACTTATTGGATACTTTGAAATAGTTTAACATGTTGTCATGTAGAAAAGCGTCAAATGTATAATTCAACAATAAAAACATTGTGCTGTAGATCTTATATATCATTTTGTCACTGTGTAAGAAGTAAATGCATTCCATTATATACTAAAATCATATACTACCTACATCAGTTTTCTTTAATGCACAGAGATTCAATACCAGAATTATTTTACATTTTTAAAAATATTTCTACATGCTATATATCAAAATCAAAAGCGTTATCAGCTGTATATAAAATGTGGTAATAAATAAATAATTAATCATTAGAAAAATTAAATAGTCAAAAATACATGTCATCTATCATGAACGCAACTCAAATCTCAATAACAGAAAAAGCATTAAAATGTTTATTTATTTCTCTAATTTACTGCAATGTAAGCTATTAAAATGATATATAGTTTGCAAAGGACCACAATTCAAACAGATTAAAATTTAAAGGAATATTGGGATATTAGCATATCACAAGGCACTGAATTCAAAAGATCTTTTTTTTTTATCTTATTTAGGTCTGAAAAGCTAGTTCCAAATTAAACTACAAATTAATTTCAAATTGAGTAAACACTTCCAAAATTCGATAACTTCATCAGATATACTTTTTTCTGCAATGGAATAGCAAAGTTCTCAAGTTTATCATTTGTGAAATATATTGTTAGAATAATTTTGATAAAAAAATGCTATAATATTGGAGCAATTAAAATACATCCAGTTTATTTATTTGGGGCCTAATTAAAATTACTTAAATAACAAGTATTATAAATGGAAATGTTAAAAAGTTATTCAAACATGAACAAAAATAAAAATAATTAGATTTTTCTACTTAAATATCCATTCAATAAAGTTGTATATGCTATGTATTATATTATATGTATTGTCATAATTGAAAAGTATTTTTCTTAAAGTGTTAGAGTTCCAAATTTTGTGATATATATTTTCCCTGATTTCCTTCCTACCCATGCTTCGCATATTTTTGAAATGTGTTATATGTTCATCTGTTTGCATGTGTTTGAGTGATAACTTAAGAACGAACGCTCATATCAACATACAATTTTATATTTAGAATTTATAAAAATACAATAGCTTCCCGGTAATTGAAGTTAAATTGATCAAGAACTGCTTGTATACGGTCAAGTACAAGTTATCCCTAACATTTATGACATTGTACCCCTCCCTTCTAGGATGTTCCCCATTTCTGCCATTAAGGAAATATGTACTGTAAGGGGAACATATATATATATATATACATATACATAAATATATATATATATATATATAAATATATATATATATATATATATATATATATATATATATATATATATATATATATATATATATATATATATATATATATACATGTACGTTCCCCTTACAGTACATATATATACTATATATTAGGGTGGTCCAAAATTGCATAGGGAAAATATTTTTTTTCAATTATCGTTCGTCTCACTCCTTGAAATTGTTCCATTTCGTGAGAAAATAATATCCGTAAAATTTATTGCAATCGAAAGATTAAAGCAAGTGCCGACAGGCATGCTTTTATAGCGACAGCTTTTGTTTTTCCGCCACTCCTGCTTTTCTCCTGCATTAAACTATCTCACTGTTAGCTTAATGTAACATTCTTAGCAAAATGACGAAAATACAAATTTTTAACGCTTCTATTGCAATGCAGACGCTTCTATTGCTAATGTAAAGCTTCTATTGCAAGCTGATTAGCCTGAGGCGATAATAATTCCACAACCGAAATAAAATTCTGGAAAGGGGGATTCCCCAAAAGTTATAAGACAGCTGTAATTCTTAAGAGCAGATGTTGGAAAGGCATCTTTATATCTTCCCTGCAGACATAATATATTTGAAATCGTATTTAAAAGTGTTTTCCAGCAAAAAATGCCCTCTTTATCAGGTCCAGAAGAGCAAATTTTCTAACGCTTTCAACAGGCATATCTTAAAATTAATAAAAAAATGAAGTCTAGTATGGAAGAAAAAATATGTTCTAAAAGCTTTATGTTCAAACCTAACAGAAATTTAACCTATTACAATGCATCACCAACAAATGTGATAGTCTTGATATGGTTATAAAGAATTCTTATAGTTTACAGAAGTTTTCATTGGAAACAATACAAATGAAATCGACCACAGGAGCATACCATAAAGCGCGATAGAGGGAAAAAACACTTTGTTGCTTCACAATATTACTGTCTCGTGATGAATTTAAATTCATCATTAGGAAAAGGAAAGGCATTTCTGACATGTTTTTATTTCTTGTAAGAATATATATATTAAGGTTTGGTTCACAGCATATTTTGCTCAAGAGGCACCCAACCATGTTATACAATTTTTGAAAAAGCTCATTGAGCATAATCTGTGGATCTAGATATATTTCGTATCACAGTTAACAAATTCAAAAATCATTTATGGTATCTATTTCCAGAAGCTTGGGCTTTAACATTTTTGGTGAGGGTTTAGCTATTGAAACTAAAATAAAAATGGTACAGAATATAGTGAAAGATGGTACTCAAGAAAAGGGTGTCAAGCAAATCATACTAAAAATGATGACATTCCTTGATTAATAGATAAATCTATGGAGGACTTCATTTCAGAAGACAGCAAACAACTTTTTGAAAGATTTACTATTTCCGCAGATTTCATTAATATAGATCCAGCTTTGTGGCTGGAAAGTGAAGTGTATAAGAAAGCCTTACGTGTGCTAATATTAAAGGTGGTCAATGACACAGCTGAAAGAGGGGTTAAGTTGTTAGAGGACTACAACAAAATACTAACAATACGTGAAGACCAGAAACAATTTATATTGCAAGTTATCACTGATTACAGACATCGATATACTGATGCGAAGAAGGAAACTGTAGCAAATAAAAAAAATCTGATGTGGGCAACGCATGACTTTCCTTATATAATGTAATGAATTTACTACTTTTACAGTAAAAAAATAGGTTTTTCTTATAGTAGATAGAATTATTCTTTCCAAGATATTGAATTTTCGACAATTAGTCGCCATTTTCATTGATTTAGCATCATTTTTATCCATTTGGCGAGATTTTCATTAATTTGGCAACATTTCAAAAAAGTCGCCTAGTGGGCGACATTCCGCCAAATTCGTCGCCAAAATCTCGCCAAGCGTTATGCACTAAGAAAAAAGTTATTCTTACAGCAGATAAATGACTATTGGCGTTCAAATACAAAAGTATTATTCAAAGTATATTTTTTCATGAATGGAACGAGCTAGATCCACGAGAATGATGTCACTCAATTTATCGCATGGTATTACATATGAAAAGTGAACATGTTTCTCAATAGGAATTTTTTTTTTATGTGACTTTTTCATAATTTTTTTGAAAAATGCACAATATCTCGAGAACGGTTCATGTTAGCGTTCTAAAATTTATGCCAATCGTTTTCTAATGAAAAATTACATAAGAAATGTCTCCTTGCGTAACTTTATTAGCGGTTTTGATTGTTTGACGATTTTTTCAAAATTTCATTCGAAAATTTAGGGGGGTTCTGAACATTCGATTACGTATAAAAGCAATAGGCTTCCAGTGTTTACGAATTGTGATTTTTGTACCAAATTTGGTTCGAATCGGTCCATTCGTTCGTCAGTTATCGTCTCCACAGACTCACTGACACGCACACACACACACACACACACATAATTTCACACACACACACACACATACTTTCACACACACACACACACACACACACACACAGACATCACTTCAAAAATGTTTGATTCGTGATCAGGGATGCTTGAAACGTGCTCTCCCGTCGAAAACTCGAATTCGAATTTTCGATCCCGTCACAATATTTTTCTTATACATTATGTATATAAGGAAAGTAAAAATGGAGTGAGATTGTCATTTGTTTTCCATTTGTTGATATTTCTGTTATTATCTGTACATAAGCTGTATTTCGGATTTTAATAAACAAACATTCCATAATTAATGCACGGTACCATATTTTGGAATGTTTATTTATAAAAATTAGAGGGCTTTTCTAGAAGCAATGTTCTATTACGCATTTTATAACACTAATGTTCCAAATGTATTTTATTATACCCTTGTATTGATATTATTCAATTTCATAAATTTACCAATGACGAAAGAAAATAATCAGCAGTCGGCAACACTTTTTATCATTCATATGCAACAAAACTTTACAAAAATAATATTTTAACCACTAAACGATTTTAAGGGATGCCTCTGATAAATTAAAAGAGTTGAATATTCTATTCTGACCACCTAGCATCCTGGACACAATGTCCACTTAGAATTCAGGCAGAAAAAGATCCCACACCCAGAGTAATATTTTATCCTTTTTAACTGGGGGAAGTAAAATTGAAAATGACAGTCAGACAATAGCTGTTACTTCATAGGAAAAAGGATTTACATTGACGTCTACAGATTGTGATTATGATCAAAATCAAACGATCATAATTGGACACATATAGTGATTTAATTATTTTTAATTTAAAACACAAACACTGTTGTGAAATGTTACTATTTCTTCAAAGGGTGTACTATGTTTACATTTTGAAGCAAACATATTTCCCCTATTAGCACTTTAAAAAACACGCAAAATTTCATTTTTAAGATTTAGAACTTTTGAGAAGTCCTCTCCTCTTCCAAAAAATTTTTTCGTCTGTGACACTGTTATGGCCACAAGTTAATATAAAACTGTTGAAATAGTAGCTTTAGAGCTTGTTTTTTTGGCATCACGCCAAGAATGTTGCATTAAGCTAACAGTGAGATAGTTTAATAAGGGAGAACAGCTTAAGTGGTGGCAAAACGAAAACTGTCCCTACAAACGCATTCTCGTCGGCACTTGTTATAATTGTTCAATTGCAATAAAATTTTACAGATAATATTTTTTCCTGAAACAAAACAATTTTAAGGGGTCAGACTGAAAAATTAAAGCAGTTTAATATTTTGGACCACCCTAATATATATACATATACATATACATATACATATATATACATATATATATACACACACATATATATATATGCGGTTCCGGACATAATCCCGACAGTCGAAATCCCGACAAGCCAGAATCCCGACAGCCGAAATCCCGACAAGCCAGAATCCCGACAAGTCAAAATCCCGACAAGGTCGAAATCCCGACAAGCCAAAATCCCGACAAGGTCGAAATCCCGACAAGTCAAAATCTCGACAACCGAAACCCACTCTTGCACAGACTAATACAACACTAAGGCGGTCATCGCAGTGACGTCACTAGGGTTGGAATTTACTAATCAGCCCCCCCCCCCACGCACATGCGCTGGACTCACGCTGGGCCCACGCACATGGCTCTCTACGCCTATATGTATAGCTTGATCAAAATTATTTTTACATCTCTACATTTTACAAATTAATAATTTTAATCACTAAATCATAACAATTATGCCATTCCTGAAATAAAGTTTGGCAAATTGAAATGACAAAGATTAAAATGATATAACAGGTCGGTATAAGATTTAGGAAATTCATTTTATTAAAAAAGAAAAAAAAACACTTACACATTCTGCATACGTTCAAATAGCATATTCAAATAGCATATGGCCATTGTCGTAGCAAGCGGCTGGAGACAAGAGGGAGCGTGAGTCCAGCGCATGTGCGTCGGGGGGGAGGGGTGCTGATTAGTAAATTCTAACCCTTGTGACGTCACTGCGATGACCGCCTTAGTGTTGTATTAGTCTGTGCAAGAGTGGGCTTCGGCTGTCGGGATTTTGGCTTGTCGGGATTTCGACCTTGTCGGGATTTTGGCTTGTCGGGATTTCGGCCTTGTCGGGATTTTGACTTGTCGGGATTTCGTCCCTGTCGGGATTTCGGCATGTCGGGATTTCGGCTGTCGGGATTCTGGCTTGTCGGGATTTCGGCTGTCGGGATTACGACCCAGACCCATATATATGTATATACATATATATATATATATACATATATATATACATATATATATATATATATATATACATATACATATATATATATATATATACATATACATATATATATATATATACATATATATATATATATACATATATATATATATATATACATATATATATATATATATATATATATATATATATATATATACATATACATATATATATATATATATACATATACATATATATATATATATACATATATATATATATATACATATATATATATATATACATATATATATATATATATATATATATATATATATATATATATATATATATATATATATATATATATATATATATATATATATATATATATATATATATATATAATTTGCAAATTTAAAGTATTCTGAGATAGCTACATGGAAAAAATTTCTCATACGTAAAATATGCAAACATGGCGCTAAGCTGCCCTTGTACACATTTACAAATATATTTTCCAAAAAGATCAACACCTTCCCCCCTACCCACTGAGTGAACCCTCTCTTCACAACCCAAATTCCTATGCTTAAACAATGTTATTGTATCTATAGCGCTACGCTGCTTATACCTTCAACAACAATATAAAAATGTACATATAAAAATGTACAACAATATAAAAATGTACAACAATATAAAAATGTACACATTTATAAACATATTTTTGGAAAATATATTTGTAAATGTGTACAAGGGCAGCTTAGCGCCATGTTTGCATATTTTACGTATGAGAAATTTTTTCATGTAGCTATCTCAGAATAATATATTTGTAAATGTGTACAAGGACAGCTTAGCGCCATGTTTGCATATTTTACGTATGAGAAATTTTTTTCATGTAGCTATCTCAGAATTCCATGTATAAGTATCGGCTTCCGGGAGTGTCGCCAACCGGAGAGTGGGGTCACAACTCCCCCCGGCCATTTGTGATACTTTTCGTTTTTCACATTCATCTTTTGCTTTTCTGTACTTAGGTATTCTTTTTGGAATATATATATATATATATATATAAGGATATAAACAAGAAGAAAAAATAAGCGAGAACAGGAGTGACCATATGATTTGCATAGAATGGCTGGGGTGGATTGCGACACCCCTTTCCCGCTTAAAGCAGCTTTTACGACCCGGGCAACGCTCACGGCACCAATGTAACTCAATGGTCAATCTCCCACATGTGCAAAGACAGAAGCACCCGAACGGACAAAAGAGCAAAGATGGAACCAAGCATGGAAGAGATACACCTTACTATCCAGCATGAAAACACAACATTTTATAAGGGAAAGTCGCACATGCGCGAAAAGACTTCAAGATGATAGGATCGCAGATATGAAAATATATATGATTAAGAATTCTCATTTAGAATCAAACAATGTACAATTTCTTTCTTTGAAAAAGGAATAGTAATAATGTTGTAAAAAATATCTAGGGTAATTTCTTTTTAATGCATCATTTATTATTTTATTACATTCATGAATGCAGTCTTTTTTAAAAGTACTGTAGTTTCTGTTTCTTCTGAAGTACCCGATAATAATATTTCTGAATATATTTTTAGTGAGGTTTGAATTCCAATCAATAATATTATTAATTTTGATATTGTATGAATTTCTCTTGTCGTGTATGGTTGTATAAATTCCATACTGTTGGTGCTTTCTTATTGACAAATCCAGGAAGTCTGTCGATCCATCCTCATTGATCGGGTTTTCAGTTAAGTCCAATTCCCTTGGGTAGAATGCAAAATCTATGTCAGGGGTGTTTGCATAACCCCCTAATATCACATCGTCAACATAACGGAAATAAGGTATTTCCGATAATAGATGGGTTCCTCTTTCATATTTGGATAGATAAATATCCGCCAATATTGATGAGCATGCACCACCCATGGGTATGCCTTTGACCTGTTTGTAGAAATGCATACCGTCATATAGTATGTTTTCATTTAAAACCAACTCAATCAAATCCAAATATCTTCTGAGAGTTATATATGGTTTTAAATTATACTCTTCATGTAATTCTTTCAATATCATTTGTAGGTTTGTTAAATCGATGTTATTAAACAGATCCCTGAAATCGTAGCTTCTGAAGTTTAAATCTTTATGGCAAAATTTCAGTCGGTCTATCAATTCTTGTCCGTTTTTTAACATTATGGAATTTTGCTTCTTAATATCAGTCATAACATATTGGAGTAATTTCAGAAGTTTTTTATTTGCATGTTCTAGGTATGATCCGCATCCCACTGTTACAGTACGGAACTTGACTGGCTTTTTGTGTAACTTGGGAATGAGGATCAAGTATGGAAATTTTACTGATTTAATATCCATACCAATTCTTTTATACAGTGCTTTTATTCTATTAGTGATGATTGATCCTCATTCCCAAGTTACACAAAAAGCCAGTCAAGTTCCGTACTGTAACAGTGGGATGCGGATCATACCTAGAGCATGCAAATAAAAAACTTCTGAAATTACTCCAATATGTTATGACTGATATTAAGAAGCAAAATTCCATAATGTTAAAAAACGGACAAGAATTGATAGACCGACTGAAATTTTGCCATAAAGATTTAAACTTCAGAAGCTACGATTTCAGGGATCTGTTTAATAACATCGATTTAACAAACCTACAAATGATCTTGAAAGAATTACATGAAGAGTATAATTTAAAACCATATATAACTCTCAGAAGATATTTGGATTTGATTGAGTTGGTTTTAAATGAAAACATACTATATGACGGTATGCATTTCTACAAACAGGTCAAAGGCATACCCATGGGTGGTGCATGCTCATCAATATTGGCGGATATTTATCTATCCAAATATGAAAGAGGAACCCATCTATTATCGGAAATACCTTATTTCCGTTATGTTGACGATGTGATATTAGGGGGTTATGCAAACACCCCTGACATAGATTTTGCATTCTACCCAAGGGAATTGGACTTAATTGAAAACCCGATCAATGAGGATGGATCGACAGACTTCCTGGATTTGTCAATAAGAAAGCACCAACAGTATGGAATTTATACAACCATGCACGACAAGAGAAATTCATACAATATCAAAATTAATAATATTATTGATTGGAATTCAAACCTCACTAAAAATATATTCAGAAATATTATTATCGGGTACTTCAGAAGAAACAGAAACTACAGTACTTTTAAAAAAGACTGCATTCATGAATGTAATAAAATAATAAATGATGCATTAAAAAGAAATTACCCTAGATATTTTTTACAACATTATTACTATTCCTTTTTCAAAGAAAGAAATTGTACATTGTTTGATTCTAAATGAGAATTCTTAATCATATATATTTTCATATCTGCGATCCTATCATCTTGAAGTCTTTTCGCGCATGTGCGACTTTCCCTTATAAAATGTTGTGTTTTCATGCTGGATAGTAAGGTGTATCTCTTCCATGCTTGGTTCCATCTTTGCTCTTTTGTCCGTTCGGGTGCTTCTGTCTTTGCACATGTGGGAGATTGACCATTGAGTTACATTGGTGCCGTGAGCGTTGCCCGGGTCGTAAAAGCTGCTTTAAGCGGGAAAGGGGTTGTTGTTGTTGAGACCCAGACCGTCCGACCTACCAGAAAGGTGTAAGGTAACTGTATGGACGGCCGGGAAGTGTCGCAATCCACCCCAGCCATTCTATGCAAATCATATGGTCACTCCTGTTCTCGCTTATTTTTTCTTCTTGTTTATATCCTTGTATTCCACTCTGGATGCAGAGCTGCTATGCGCCACATCCTCTGTAAGGTTTCTGTTTTCTCCTTTACTTAAATAGGAGTTCCGTTCGTGATATACTTATTTTTATATGTATATATATATATATATATATATATATATATATATATATAATAAATATAGAAGTAAATAGCGTTTATTTGTATAGTACCTTCTGTACATAATCAGTTTACTCTCATCCTGTTGTTCGACGTAACGGAGGCCGATCTTAATCCCATTAAGGCCTCCCATATGCGAAATTCTTATTCTATTCAGAGGTCTGTTTAGTGTCTGTGTGGACAACCAGGGGATGATCCTAAATTTTTTGAATTTTATTTTATATGTTAATAGGTATGGAATTTTATCACGCTCCAAAATTTTATGAAAGACTTTATTTTAGACATTACTTTTCCTTAATAGTTGATGGTATCTTTTTCAGAACGCGAACATACCAACGTCGTAATGCAGGCCAGTCCTGTTGATTTTCGGGGATCATGGATTCGGGAAATGTTGATATTTTAAAGAAAAAAAATTAAAAGAGAAAAATAGTAAAAATGTGAAAAATATGGTTAAATATGATAAAATTACTTTAAAAATTAGCCTTTGTATTTGCATTTTTTCATTTAGAAGCAAGTAACGTAAATTACATAACGCTGATGTGCGTCAATCTTCAGAGAGAGAGATATTCCTCTTTGATTTAACTAGAAGTAAGGTCATTAAAAATTAATACGTTCACTATTACTGAAAAAATTAAATTTAAAAGTAAATGTAACGAGAAATTAAGAAACACTATTTTGTGTGTTGTAACAGAAGACGCTCTCGATATATTAAAAAAAATTACCCCAGCAGGCAACACGATATGTCGAAAAATAATCAAACGATTTCCGTGAAATTTAGTATGTTTAGTCAAAAAAATGAAATGGGCAACAAAAAAACAAGTTTATGTTTGGCAAGATTAGGTGACTGAAAATCAGTAAGTTTTTTTCTAATTCTCAAAGTTTACTTCAGTTTTATATTCATGTATTTAATATTTATAATTCCTGATGGTTTAACAACAAATATGAGATAAACAAAGGTTGAAACGACACTTTTTATTAAATGTACAAAAATCTGACAAATGAGCAACCGTTGTATTTGCTTTCAACTGATTAAAAATAAATTAAAATTTTTCTTACTAAACCTAATCTTGATGAGTAAAGGGATTTCGATTTTACTGAAGGAAACGAAAACAAATCTAAACCTTCACTACCTTTTTCTAACTGAAAAGAAAGTTGTTTCCTTTCCAGTAATCATTGTGTAAAACATTTAAACTGGGGCTCAGTAAACTACAAAGACATAGTTAAAAAAATCTGATTCCAGTTATTTATCTTTATTTGATATATATAAGAATTATTTCTTTTTATTAGGATGTATGAAGGTAAAAATAAAAATAGTTCTAAATCATTCGCTTAATATGGAAACCAAAATCGGTGGGTTTATTTAACCAGCACTGGTGGGCCAGTTTCGTCTTTGTTGGTACTCATCAGAGTCGAATAAACATAACTGCGAAACAAGGTCGCAAATGCTAGTTGATGCAATGGGAAGATGGGTTCAATTCTGGAACGCCTCGCATCGGTAAATTTTATGACTTCAAGTCGACCATTGCTAATGATTAACTTTAAACATAGAACTGCAGTTAATTGTATCGGCAGTACATTGGATAGAATTTCTCCGGACAAGCCGAAAACTAATGGTGTTTAACTCTTCACTGAGGCATGAGTTTTACTCAATGGCCTTTGATCTATTTAATTATTACTTTCCTTATATACATATAATGTATAAGGAAAGTATTGTGACGGGATCGAAAATTCGAATTCGAGTTTTCGACGGGAGAGCACGTTTCAAGCATCCCTGATCGCGAATCAAACATTTTTGAAGTGATGTCTGTGTGTGTGTGCGTGTGTGTGTGTGTGTGTGTGTGTGTGTGTGTGTGTGTGTCAGTGCGTCTGTGGAGACGATAACTGACGAATGAATAGACCGATTTGAACCAAATTTGGTACAAAAATCACAATCCGTGAACACTGGAAGCCTATTGTTTTATATACACAATCGAATGTTGAGAACCACCCTAAATTTTCGAATTAAATTTTGAAAAAATCGTCAAAAAATCAAAACCATTAATAAAGTCACGCAAATAGACATTTATTATGTAATTTTTCATTAGAAAGAAAACGATTGACATAAATTTTAGAACGCTAATATGAACTGTTCTCGAGATATTGCACATTTTTCAAAAAAATTATCAAAAAGTCATATAAAATAAAATAAAAATATTTCCTATTGAGAAACATGTTCACTTTTCATATGTAATACCATGCAAGAAATTGGGTGACATCATTCTCGTGGATCTAGCTCGTTCCATTCATGAAAAAAGATACTTTGAGTAATACTTTTGTATTTGAACGCCAATAGTCATTTATCTGCTGTAAGGACTTATTTCTTCGTCCATAACGCTTGGCGAGATTTTGGTGACGAATTTGGCGGAATGTCACCAACTTGGCGACTTTTTGAAATGTTGCCAAATTAAGGAAAATCTCGCCAAATGGATAAAAATGATGCTAAATCAATGAAAATGATGACCAATTGTCGAAAATTCAATATCTTGGAAAGAATATTGGCATCTACTATAAGAAAAACCTATTTTTTTTTTAATGTAAAAGTAGTAAATTCATTACATTATATAAGGAAAGTCATGTGTTGCCCACATCAGATTTTTTTCCTTGTTTTGCTGGTGTATTTATATATTTTTACGCTTTTCAGTTTCCCACGTAACAAGCTTTCTCACTTTTTCCATATTTCACCATATACAAAATTATAGATTTATGAATGTGCTTTTTAGTTGTTTACTTAACAAGTTTCCTCGCTCTATCCACATTTTACCATATACATAAGTCATTAGATTTATTATTGTCATCACACTGTCATTGCAGGTATCAATTGTGCCATGCTAGAAAATGTACATAAAGCCCGATACCAATCCAAGAAAGCTGTTATCTAATGCTGGATCGTGATCCAAAGCATTACTTTTCTTATATCTAAAGTATAATTTATAGGGAAAGTATTATGACGGGGTCAAAAATTTAAACTCGAGTTTTCGACCGAAAAGCACGTTTTAAGTATACCTGACCTTGCATTAAACTGATTTAAGGTTTGCATGTGCATGTGTGTGTCCATAAATTTGTGGATGTAATATCTGACGAACGAATTGAAACGTTTCTGAAGAAATTATTGCGATTATTACAATCACTGATTACTGGAAGTCTATTTATTTTAAGTACGATCAAACGTTCGGAATTGCCCGAAATTTCGTATGAATTTTTGATGTAATGTTAGATCAATAATCATCCAATAATGTTAGACTGATAATCATTTTCTCCGCAATATTTTATTCTAAAATGAATGACATAAACTTTAGAATGCTTTTAGCTTAAATCGTTCTCGCGATATTGAACGTTTTAGACATAAATAGGTCAACCCTTTTCACACTCTCATCTGTTATGGGTTTATATTATTTTTCCACCTTGTATTTAAATCTGTATTTATCTCTATAACTTACACTTTGTGTTCAACCCTTATATACCATCTTGTCACTTACCCATTCTCCCCACCCATTCAACTTCATATCCTTCTCTACAAGTTGAGTTTCCCTGTTTGTTTTTGCGTCACTTTATGTTGTATTTTATGTTTTGAATGTTTTTTCTTCTTGTTTTGTATGTCGGTGTTACTCGTTTGTAAAACTGTATGTTTAAGAGCTCTTCAAGTGTAAAACAATCTTGAATCTTTAATAAATCTCCAGACCGTCGGTCGCTGACCTTGGAAGTCGGCATCTGCTAGCTTCCTTTCCCGGTCGTCCAAACGGCTACTCGAGTCCTTGGACTAATCGGACGACCTGGGCCTTCAACATTCAACATAAATAGGTCTGAAAAATTAAAAATGAACACTAGTAAGTATCATCAAATATGTAACACTCATTTGCTAGTATCATAAAATATGTAACAATAATGTGTAAGTATCATCAAATATGTAACACTCATTTGTTAGTATCATAAAATATGTAACACTAATTTGCAAATATCATCAAATATGTAACACTCATTTGTTAGTATCATAAAATATGTAACACTAATTTGTAAGTATCATCAAATATGTAACACTAATTTGTAAGTATCATCAAATATATAGCACTAATTTGTAAGTATCATCAAATATGTAACACTAATTTGTAAGTATCATCAAATATGTAACACTAATTTGTCGACCCATCTTGCGAAATATTACCAACCTGGCAACTTTTTTAATGTACTGACAAATTCCCAATATTGTCACCAAATTGGCGAAATGAACGCTAAATTGTTAAATTAATAATAATTAACTTTATTTAATTCACCTCCGTTATATGTTTGGTATATTATAATGGAGTTTACTGCTTAGCAGATGGTAGTAATATTTTACATTTGCGCGAAATGTAAGTTAATTGGATACTTCAAAATAATTTTGCATTTTGTCATCCAGACAGGCGAAAACTGTCAGCACACTTTTCAACATTAAAAACATCGGGCATTGATCTTGTCCATCATGATTTCACACGTAAAGAAATAAAGTACGTAATATATATATGATAAGTCATGTTCTGCCCGCATCAAATTTTTAATTTAGCAGAAATTTTGAACTAAACAAAGAGTTAAAAAAATAGTGAGCTATTCTGTTGCTCGTTATAGATTGATGTGAGACATCATTCCTTTTTCTATATTTAGAAAGAGAAAAGACTGAATGTGTGTTGTAGGTGACGATAGTATAAGTTAACTCAATATTTCTTTCATTTTTACTTTTAATTTTTTCATTCATTTATTTTAAAAAACTAAAATTGTACAGTTCGATAGATTAATGGAATGCCGTGTTTCTTTCGAATCGTACTAGAAGCGAAGTTATCATCAATGAAACGCTTTGATCTAAAGTTTGAGATCGCTCCAACGGACGAGCGTGCTGTTATTTGAGCAACCGATAAACGCATACTTTCGGGTAACACAGATTACGGTATACAGTTGTCGCAGTTCTAAAATTTACATATTTATATGTGTGTTCTTAAATGTTACATTCTTACCATAGTTTTTACAACAACCCAACTGAACCGTGACGAATGTACCCTCTATTGGACGTTCTGCAGAAAACAGGTAACTCTTGAAATTCTTAGCCAGTCTACACAACTAATTCAATAGTTTCCAGATTGTCAAAAGTCGTCAAGTTTGCGATATTTTGCCAAATTTGTTGCCAAATTCACCGAACTTGTGAAAACCCCTCAAGATCATTGAATTATAACAATTATTTCCTCTTAAGTATTCTGAATAATATGATTTACCTTCCGCTGCAGATTTCTGTTTCATCCCTGATTCATTTCTTTAAATATTTACTCCATTCCTCTTGCCCTAAGATGTTTCACAAAATGTGTTTTAAAATTATCAGGAATCTAACGAATGAGCAATCTTAGTATTCTATTATTTTCGGCTGATTAAAAACAGTCATAATATTCCCCCAAAAGAACTTAATCCATATCAGTATAGGTATTCCAATTTTACTCAGAAACTAAAACAATTCGAAACTTGATACCCCTTCTCTATCTGGAAAATAATATTCTTTCTCCCAAGTAATCAATAAAGAAACATTTAAACCCGAGTCAAGTAAAATAGCAATGACAGATAGATTTTTTTGCGAAAAAAAGTAACACAAGTAGTTTCATTTCAATGAGATATTCCAGAATTCTTTCTGTCATCGAGATAGTTAGGTGAAACTAAAAATACCATTAATTTGTTTCTTTTTTTTCAGGTTTTTATTGTCTGATTAGTATTTAATTCTGTCAAAAGCAGGAAAACTAACACTCTTAAAAAAATTAAGCTACAACTTTTTTAATGAGTACTTTTTGTTTAATAATAGTACTTAGTGTCAAAAATAGTTGTTTCAATTAAAAATTGGCCCAGTTAGATTATACTCTTGGTCGAATTTATTCTTTTATACCTCTGGTGCCAAGGTTTCAGTAGCTATATGAGGTATTTCACCCTTCTCCGCATCCCCATTCTGTCCACTCAGGTGGAAGAATCAAAGATATGATTGCATCATGTTTGGGCAAGTGGTCGATATTATAAGTGTGTAAAGATGCAGACATTTAAGCCAGCAGAGATCTGCTTGAGGATCTGGGAATACATTCCCCCCCCCCCTCGTAATATTTTCCAAGGAATCAGACTACGAAGAGAATCCTTCTGCTAGGAGTCCGAATGCGTTAGGTTCTGTCAAATGGTCGATAATCAGCATATACAAATTCAGCCTTCTACATCACTAGGGGGCTTCTGAAGGGTTTGAAAAGACTTAAATCATATTTTCTATCCCTTAGAAATAAATCGAAAATCCGACTACGGTAAGTTCTGTCCAATGGTCGATACTATAAGTATGCAAATATCCAACCATCTAGTTCACCGTAGGACTTCCGCGGGGTCTGGGAAGACACACATTTTAGACAAATATATATATAGTGACTAGTATTAATAAAGCCTGTCAAAAGCAGGGATACTAACACTTTTAAAATACTAGGTTGTAACTTCTTTAATAAGTTTTAATTTGTATATATCTATGGCGCTTTGTGTAAGAAATTCTCGATTTATACGAAAACCTAGTTAATTAGGTTCTGTCTTCAGCCGACACTGTATGTTATGCAAATTGTCAGATTTCTAGATACCTGTTGGGGCTCTGAATGTTCTGCATCTCCTTTGATCTCCCTCTCATTTGGCCTGACTACGGGAGAAAAATTGATGATTCAGATCCATTAGCTTCTATCTCGTGGTTGATACCTTATGTGTACACATATTCAACCTTTCAAGTCACCGAGGGTACTTCTGCAGATTCTAGAAATATTTTCGATAGTCCCCCCCCCTTTTTTTCCCTCAGACCAGAAGAAAATAAAAATCCGGCTCCGTGAGGTTCTGTCCAGTAGTCGTTACTAAATATATGCAAAGTCTGGACCTTCTAAATCACCGGTTGTTTTTGATGGATCTGGAAATATACAAAAACGTTTGCTAATTGTTTTATAGATTCTATACATGCAACTTTCATATATTGTCTGCAAAGAGTCTATATGATAATAACAGCTACACATCTGCCATATGTGTAGCAAATTTTAGCAAAGCACGGAAGAAATAAATTGAGGGAATTGTGTACAACTAATAGGGACCCGCTGTGGTTTATCGTTTACTAAAAGTAGTCCTTGCTACCAACCAGTACTACTTGCTACGAACCAGATGGCTACTCAGCAGTAGCCATGCCATCCCCCTGTTTATGAAAAAAATACAAAAAATATTTGTATGGAACTGTGCGCTTCACAGTTCCAGCTGCGTAGTGTTTGATTGTTGTGCGCATGCGCACATAGGAAGCTGCACGCGAGGCTGCAAAGGAGAGAGAGCACTGTCGCCCCCGCAGTGCCACAGTGCCTATACGTGAGCCGCCACTGTTACCAACTGTTAGTTTTTTAAATGCATTTTATTCAAAATATATAAATTATCAAAACGATGTTTACTAAATCTGGGTACATGTTCTCTCTGAATGTGCTAGAATGATGGGTAAGGTACCAATAACAGACACATAGGTATGCCCAATAACCGGAATATGGGGAGATTCACTCCATGTACGTTCGGTGCCCATCTGCTACAAATAAATGTAACGGAAAGGAAAAGGGAAAACTGCAGTACCAAATTTAGAGATATTTAATTTTTTTAGCAGTTTTGCAACACCACGTTTGAATATAAGTCCAGTTGCCAAATGAAAACGAAACTTAAGGCAAAACCACAAATTCAGTATAATTTTAAATAATTATCCGTGTCTTATTTTTGTGCTGTAAAATTTAATTTAATGAAATAAGAAAGAAAGGTAAAATGAATTTTAGTCTATCGATAAAGTCATGTGTTTCTCAAGTCAGAATTTTGCATTCCTTACAATACACAATAACGTATAGGGAAAGTATTGAAATCATCCCGAAAATCGCAACTCGAGTTTTCGACCGGTCTACCCATTTCAGGCTCTATAAAACACAAACAATTTATTTTAACGTAGCGTCTGTGTGTGTGTGTTTATCTGTCAATCTGTCTGTGTGTTCTGTCGGTGTGTTTATCTGTGTATTTGTCTATGCAATGTACGAGGGTGGTTCAAAAAATAAAGTACCAAGTCCTGTAAGCGAAAATGTTTATTCACGAAATCAAAGAGATACACAAAGTTAGCAAAGCACTGGTACATATTATTTTTCCACATAATCACCATGGTTGTCGAAGCATTTGTTCCATCGATAAATCAATCTATCGAAACCGGCATAGAAGAAATCAAGGTCCAGGTAGCGAAGCCACTCAACGACGGCTTCCTGAACTTCGGCATCGGTTGTGAAATGGCGACCTGTCAGATGCTTCTTCAACGGCCCGAAGAGATGAAAATCGCTTGGTGCGAGATCCGGGGTGTAGGGTGGGTGTTCCAGTACATTCCATCGGAAACGCTGTACCAAATCATGTGTAACCGAGGCCGTATGCGGGCGGGAGTTGTCGTGAAACAGCACGACACCTTAACTAGATATGGGATTTAATTCGCAGGCCGAATTTGTGCCGCGTGAGAGCTCTTGTTACCTTACTTTCTGATCCACCTACGTATGTATCCACTCTAACTCAAAACGTAATAGACCACATTTCACAAAATTTGGTAGGCAAGCCACTTGTGAAAAACCCTTTTGCTGATTAGATGTTTTGGTGTGATTCAGAAAAAACAGAACCTGCCTTTTTCATAAAATAGCCTGAAAAAATTGTCAAAGTCTGAAATAGAATAGTGTCAACCCTCCTATAACGCGGTACTCGAATAATGCAGTTTCCATATAGCACGGAGCAAACATTACGACAACCAAAAAAAACCAAAAGAGTTATTAAGTTTATATTTCACATTGTTTTTATAACGTTCTTATGTGAAGTCGCAAACTCAATAAAAATAATTCGAAATATGTAAACATATATTTATTGCCTTTTGTATCTATAAACTTTTATTTCATAACCGTATTCATCATTAAATAGTGCTCCAAAATTGCAGTTTCATATAACGTAGAACAAATCAGCTTTTACATGTTCTGAGTTTAACTTAATGGATTTCCATATAACGCGTAACGAATTGTTCTGTTTTGTAGGAATTCTAAGTTTCTTATAACTTAGATCCCATACAACATGGTATGCGGTTTCCATATACACTAAACTGAGTTTCTTATAACGCGGATTCCATATCACGTTGTACGAATTGATCGCGTTATAGGAGGGTTGACTGTACTACATATGTTCAAATGTATTATTTAAAAGCTTGTTTTATACATAGTTTTGGCGACTGAAATAATAAGTCTAACCCTATTACTATCTGACTAGTCGTTCTTGAAATATTTTAATTTTTTTACATTTCTTACTACGTTGCCTCTAAAAATACGTCTATTCGTCAAATGGAAATGGAAATTGAATTAAAACTGTAAATTCAGTGTAATTTCAAATAATTATCATTATTACTTTGGGCAATTAAACTGAAATTAATGTATTATGAAAAACATATAGAGAAAATGGATTTAAGCCTCTGGAAAGAGTAATGTATTGGCCACATTTTACAGAGTTCTCATTGGTACTATTTACATTCTAAAAACAATAACTCCAGTTAATATATATTTGCGAAATGTCATTTACTCAGAATGAAAAATACGATTTATATATTACTTTCCCTACAATACATGGTAATGCATAGGGAAAGTATTAAATTCATGTCGAAAATCGCAACTCCAGTTTCTGTACGTTTTGGGATCCCCAGAATATGAAAAATATATTTTTAGCTTGACGTATGTGTGTGTGTGTCTATCTGTGCAATGAATGTAGCCACTCTAACCCAAAAACTAATAAACAAAATTACAAAAATTTTAAAGTTCAGTCACTTGGGTGTTAGGTCCCTTGCTGATTAGGTTTTTGTACGATTCGGATCAAAAGAACACCCCTTTTTTGCGAAATGGCCCGAAAAAGTCCCATGTATCAACTCTGCCTAAATAAGTAATTGACCACATTTCACAAAATTAGGTAGTAAAGTTACTTGTGGGTTACCCTGGTGCTGATTAGATTTTAGTACGATTTGGAAAAAATAACCAACCTATTTCTGCAACATTTCCAGCAAAAATCAACAAAGTCCAAAATAGAAAACTACGTATGCTGAAATGTATCAATTAATTGCTGATTTTATACGTAATGTTGTACGATGAAAATAATAAGATCAACCCTAATACTCTAGGAAAACCCGTTCTCGAGATATTTTTATTTTTTCGCATTTTCGTATTTAAGTCGGTTTTGAGAATGCGTCCAGTTATCAAATGAAAACAAAAATTGATATAGACCTGCAAATCCAGTGTAATTTCAAATAATTATGCTTGTTATTTTGCGCCAATAAACTCAATTTAATGTATTATTAAAGAAATAAACAGGAAATAAATCTGAATTATTAAAAAATTAAAGAGAAAATAAATCTGAATTATTAAAAAAATAAAGGGAAAATGAATACGAGACATTGATCAAGATGATCGTAAGCTCCTGTACAGTTGGTGGTAGAAGAGATTGTTGTTAGATGTGCCTTTCCAATATGTCTCAACCGTTTTCGATAGTATTTAAATATTCACTTTGTGGTGACCAGAGTATATGGTGGAAACCAAGACCGGGGCGCCCGCCACGAATGGCACAAAGCTGCTTAATACCCGGCCAGGAAAGAAACCGAACCTGGGTGCATGGTAGTCAGAATCATAATCCGTGAACCACTGTTGTACGGATTCTGCGCGGTAGATGGTAGGCTACAGGTAAAAATGCAACATTGCAGGATGAATGTGATCGTCAAGAATATCCAAGTACTCCATGGATGCAACCTGACCTTTCGGAAAAAACAGGGGACCAGAATTAAACCAGCAGAGCAAGCCCCACACCATGATACCTCCACCATACTCTTGAACTTTGCGAACGGTGCAAAATGAGTTCATGGATTAATGGGGCTCCCGCCACACTCTCCTACTTCTGTCGGTACAAAACAAAGTGTAGTGTGATTTGTCCAACCAGATAACTCTTTCAATTATCGGATGTCTAGTGAAGTCGTTCCTGGCGCCGCTGTAAACGCATTTCATGTTTTTCGCTGAAATGAGAGGATTCTGCGCAGAGAAAAGACTGGTTTCACCGATTCGTTGCAATTCCCTTCGTAGTTTTCATGTCGATATCGATTGGGACGAACCTTCGTTGAAGTTTTCCGTCAGTTTCTGCCCATAAAATCTCCGTTTCTGCCGTACAAGCCGTCTGAGACTCCGCTAATCGCAGGCTTGGTTTGTGGTTTTCGATCCACAATTCTGCCCTTTTGACGATGGCTGGAGGCCCTGTTTGCAACTCTTATACACTTTGGATATCTCTCCTGTCGATATGTCATTGTGTAATTCTGTTCTGACAATCGTGGTTTCTTCTAAACGAGCCCCACAATAAAATCTTTTCCAGACGGCAACAAATCTCTGTTTTTCAACATTTTGGTCCACTTCTCTCGGAACACATACAGAGAGAATTCTTATAGCGGTATTGTGATCACGCGCATGACCACCGTAATGACCACCGTAATTTGCAATTGTTGCACCGTAATTTGCAATTGTTGATGACCACCGTAATTTGCATATATCCGCCATTGACCTACATGTGTATGCATGTTCCCAGATTGTAATTCACTGACCAGTGTGCGTAGTAAAAAATACTGAATATCGTATGTATGAACCACTTTTTGTGTAGGGTTATTCAAAGACACCAGACAACCGTCTTCATGATTTGGGAATAAATGTAATTAAAAGAGAAACCAAACCGTTCATTTATAAGATGTATTTTTATACCCATTTATTTATTATTGAAATCGAAAAAATAATAATAATCATTAACAAACACATTTAATTTCATTGCGTTGGCGATCAACATGATATAAGATAGAATCTTCCTCATAAAATATGAAATTAAAAAACCATTTTGATTTCTTTATACTTTTCATCCTTGAGTAAAAGCTTGTGAAAAATATACCATAGAGGCAGATTTTTCCATTTAAATTCAATACAATTCATGCTTCCAGATAGTGACTAATTAGAGCAAAATCTTCCACCAAACTCAGATATAAAATTTTAATTCACTTTCACGTTTTAAAAAAACGATTTTTAACCTTTTCGTTTGGATAAACCACGGAGAGTAGAACTCCTAGGGAAAAGTTTGATTTTTCATTAATATATCAACAACCCCTAGTCTTAGAAACCCGAAACTAAGACTAAATTTATGGGGGCTATTTCAAGGCTATCCACAAAACTTCATTACATTCGGTTTAGTCGTTCTTCTGTGATGATGAGATAAACGAAAGTTTCGTTTTTTACTAATATCTCGGGAACCACTGATCGTAGAAACTCAAAACATTGACTAAATTTTAAGTCGGGCTAATTCCAGGATACCCTCAAAATTTCATCAAATTTGGTTCAGCTGTTCTCCCGTGATTATGGGACAAACAGACAGACTGGCAGACAGAGTTTAAATTTTATTTATATAGATATAAGGCGGATTAGAACATTTGAACAAAGTTCGTATAAAGGATTCGGGTTTGCACTCAAAAATCATCAATTGTAGAAGTTGTCAAGCGTTGTTCTGCTGCGCGTTTGAGCATTGCTACCTATATTGGTGTCAGATGAGGATTGTGTACTGGTCTCTGACATTTTTGAGCTACCAAATATAATCCAATTTTCTCAAATTGTTCTACATATAGCACTGTATGGGGAAAATAATTTATCAATACCTCACAAAATGCTCGGGATAATTACTACATAATGGTTTATATTTACTCGTATTTATGATTAAAGTATTTTCAAAGCATTTTTTATCGGATAGTGCTGAGTATATTTTATGATATTTTTCCAATTTATTTAAAATCAGTTTAACCAAATATATATATATATATATATATATATATATATATATATATATATATATATATATATATATATATATATATATATATATATATATATATATATATATATATATATATATATATATATATATATATATATATATATATATATATATATATATATATATATATATATATACTATAAATTTATTAGTTTAATAAATTGGTTAAAGTAATTTAATCAATTTATATAAAATCCCGTTCTTCGTACGGAATATGTAATATAAAGAAACTTATAATTCATAATTATGGACAAATTCCTGTAGTATTCTATCTGATATTGTGTTTCAAAATATTCTACTCGAATATTTGATTTAATTATCCTAAAATAAAATATAGAAATCTCAACATTATCTCAACTGGCAGATTTGAGTGTTAAAATAATATTGGATACCCGTACCAGTTTACTTTCCCTACAATACATGGTAATCTGTAGAGAAAGTATTGGAGTCATATACATATCGAAAATCGCAACTCGAGATTACGATGGATCTACACGTTTTGGGACATCTAGACACACGAAAAAAGATTACTTTTAGATTGACGTTTTTGTACGTGTGTGTGTGTGTGTGTGTCTGTGCAATGTATGTACCCACTCTAACCCAAAAACTAATAGACCAAATTTCATAAAATTCAATAGGTAAGTCATTTGTGGATTACTCTGATGTTTATTAAAAATTTGTACGATTCGCAATAACAGAACCTGCCGACCCGAAAATGGCTTGCGAAAATTGCCTGTGTCCATTCTAGATGAAAAACTAATAGACCTAATTTTACAAAATCTGGTAGATAAGTTACTTGGGAGTTACTCTTGTGCTTATTGGATTTTGGTAAGTTTCAGAATAAAAGAACGCGTTTGTAAAATTTACCGTTTTTTGTATAATTGTTCTCAAAAGTTGGATATAGCTAAAGTAATAGACCACATTTCTTAAAATTTGGTAAATATGTTGCTTATGCCTTGGTACTGGTTAAATTTCAGTACGATTCGAAATAAAACAATCTACCCCTATTTCACGAAATTACCCTCAGAAATCGTCAAGATCTAAAATAAGGTACTACAAATGTATCGAATTAAATGCATGTTTATAATTAATTTTTGACAACGAAAAGCATAAGATTGCCCCATCACTCTGAAGTGGGCCATTTTTGAGATATTTAAGTTCTTTTTCACGGTAGTGAAAAACTTTTTATTGAAATTTGTGAAAATTTAGTAGTTACGACCCTTGAGGTTTATTCGAATTCTTATTAGATTTTGGCATTATTCGAAAAAATATAACCAAACTTTTTTTGCGAAATAGCCCACAAAGATCGTGAAATGTGAAATAAATGACTAAAATTGCTGAAATATATTTATTAAGTACTTGTAGTATATATTTATTAAGTACTTAAGTAGTTCTTTATATAATTTTCAACATCACAGCGAATAAGACTAACCCCATAACTCCAAGGATAAACCGTTCAAGAGATATTATAGGTTTTTAGAATTTTGAAGAGCTAAAATCTTTATAAGTTGCCGAATGAAACGAACATGCATTACAACTGCAAATTGGATACAATATCAGAAAGGAATCCATATTATTTTCTATAATTGAACTCCATTTAATGCACCATGAAATAAAAAATATGAAAATGAATTCGAATTTGTAGGGGAAGTCATGTTCTGCTCACACCAGATTTTTTTCTTTGTTAGGAAAGAAAATCCATTCGGCATACAGAAAACATTTTTATACGTATTCAATGAGAAAAGTATATTTGATACACTCCATAAGCTAATATATTCCAATAATGTGCAAACATTTATTTCTCATCAACTATCTAGACCTCGAAGTCCATAAATAAAAGATATAAATATCTAAAAGAACTTGCTACAATGGTTTTTGCTGAAGAAGTTATAGAACAAAAATCAAACAGTGGATTCATGAAAGAGATAAAAATGGCGAATATTATTCGTAGATAAGAGAATAAGAATAAAAGGGAAATATGTGAGTTCATGAAAATATGTACAGTGATCTTCTTTCGAGATATCAAGACAATAAAAATTCAATTTCGTTGTATATTCTATGCGTCTAAAATAATTTTTTTGCTCTAACGGACCATCTTTTAAGGACCAGCTAACGTTAGAGCAAATCAGCTACTGTGGCAAATTTCAAGCTCTTATCTTCGAAGTGGAACCTGTATCTTCCTCTACAATAGAATGTATAACCTGATAATCTGACTGACAACCTTTTGCTATTTTTAATTTAGGCTAGCCCCCTGATGCAATTTTTATCACGGTTCATACCCTGCGTGGGCGTTGGCTTCTGGATTTGAAATCGGTTCAAAATATGTCAGAGACAAACGAATCCGTACCAGTCGTTCTAGGGTGACTTTCAGATCTCCATCATCGCAATAACTTGGAATTTTAATTTGTTTGGACGCTGATGTACAGAACCATTAAAATAAATTTTAAAACGAAATATATAACACATATTTTGCATTTTATATTTATAACCGTCCATTTCACAGTTTATAAAGTTCTTGCCTTAATGATCTTAATTCCTAAACCTAAAGTGACACAACTCAAATTCAATCTTGAAAAACAAACAATCATCTTCCAACGGGAAACAATGTCTTAACTATTATGTTATTACTTATATATATATATATATATATATATATACATATAAATATAATATTTATCTCATCTAAAACAATTTACTGAAAATATAACCAAAGGCGCTAAGCTGCTCAAACAAGTACATTTCTATACTACATAATATATAGAAAAAGAAAAATGAAGAATGACAATGTATCAAAATTTCGCCGGGGGGGATTGTGACCACCACTTCCCGGTTTAGCCAGCTTTATGTCATGACGACACTCCCGGAAGCGGATACAATGTCGCCAACCAAGTACATATACTTAAACTATAAATGTAAAAATGAAAAGATTTGACAAACCTATACAGTCCCTACACCTATTCAATAACAACGAGCTTTACCACCTCCAAACAGAAACAGTAAATACTATGAAAATAACTTACATCCAATACCAATATACCAAGAAAAACAAGCCACGCATACATCTCACCGAAAAGCAAAATACACTTACTTGGTTCAAAAAGACTTCTTTCAGACAGTTAACCCTGACCTCCGCAATGCAGCTGCTGTCCATTTCCATCTATTATGTAGTATATTTATATATATATATATATATATATATATATATATATATATATATATATATATATATATATATATATATATATATATATATATATATATATATATATATATATATATATATATATATATATATATATATATATATATATGCTTATGTTATTAATTTTAAATATGCTATAAGTATTATAAATCGTTTTAATCGTTTTCTTCCTTTCTGTTTGTTAACTCACTTTGGCAACAGTAAATCACTTCCTTATACTTTACACTTTATCGAATGGCAACATTGGTCTAGTCATTTTGCTCGTCACGTTTGTACATTTGATGTGTATTTTATGGTATTTTTGTTTCCTTTCTATTTTTTCAATCTTTATGCTTGTCGTCCTATTAACAAATGTTTATAGATAAAATCAATCTTGTGCTTCAGAAACAAACATTTTTGTGTTCATTTCGTTTACAATATTAGGACTTGATAAAGAATTTTATCGAAATGAACAAATCTTAAGCCTAAAGCTCTTCCACGTTCAAGCTTTAATGCTTGATTATTTTGGTATTCCTTTTTTCGATTCCTCTCCATTCACATTTGTTGTTTATCTTTAGCTTTCTGAACTGTAATATGTATTATAATTTCCTCTTTATTGTTGAATTTCATTTTATTCCAATGTATTCTGTAGGCTTAAAAAAATTTTAAGATAGTGTATTGGAGTATATAGTACCATTGGAGTGTATAGTACCATTGGATTTACTATTTTAATATTTTATATATATGTATGTATATATATATATATATATATATATATATATATATATATACAAACATACATACATATATATATACTTATTCATTATTATACTATGCTTATCTACTATTGTATGATAACTAGGGGTTGTCTACATATAACTTTAAAACTAATAGAAATTTCTTGAACTGAATTACACAGCTTCTTGCCTGACATAACAAACATAATAGTTCGCATAGACCTATCACAATACCCGGAAGGACATCTGTATATACAAAGTACGTGCAAACGACAATAATTCTCTATTCTGTCGTATTCTGAATCCCCAATAAAACTATAGTATTACCTTCAAGATAGACGTATAGGAAAAAGCTCAAGTGGATTTGTTTGGCTGCTTCTTGATGGAAATACTTCTGAATGCAAATAACGTTGGAAGTTGCTTTTCAAATTTCGATGTTATGCCGAAACATTCAGTCTTCCCCAAAATAATCCACATAATGCCTGGGATGTCCTGTGATTGGTCTTTCAAACCAGATGCTCTATTAGGCTGTTAGTTAACAGGAAAGCATACTTTAACGTAAATGAGCTAAATGATAGCATACAGTTATCGTAACCTTACAAATAACTTTACATAGATATGATTTGTAACATATCACCTGTCATTGACAACATGGAGTTGTTGTTGTTAAGACCCAGACCGTCCGACCTACCAGAAAGGTATAAGGTAACAGTTTGGACGGCTGCGAAGAATCGCCCAATTTAGACCAGGTACAATAGGTGCAATAATACATTAGGTACAATAAAACAGCAATTAAACTTCCAGTAAATTCACAAAATTCCAGACTATTCTCAAAATGCTGACGTGTCTCACAATTCACTTTGTCTCGAATTTCGTCCACTCTACTCACTCTCCCTATCTCTCTCTCTACACACACACAGATGTCACACTAAAACTAGTTTTTTCGTATTCTATAGGTCCCAAAATGTATAGATCCGTCGAAACCTCGATTTGCTATTTTTGAAATTATTCCAATATTTTCGCCATATATTACCATATATTGTAGGGAAAGCAATATGTGAGTAGCAAAATTAATTTCATGTTTTCATTCAATATGTTACGTTTTGTTGTACCATTCAAGAATTATCACATGCTTTTTATAGTAATATATGGAAAATTTCAAATCATTTTAAATGCTTTCATACAGATAGTTTTTATTCATATCAAAAGCACGAATAATTCTATAAGAGCGTGACTGTTTCCCTCCTGTTTGTTCTTCTGGCTATATTTAATAAGCGCGTAATTTCGACTTCAAAATGAATCCATTCTGCTAATTTCGATTATAATTTAGAGCTGCAAACGATTTCTTCCACTTTTTGATCAGCTGACTATTTAATTGCAATTTTTATTGTTGATTTTTTCTACTCCGGGGACCGATCGTCTTCTGGTTTCTGTAGATAGCAGACAGGCGTACAGTATGGCGCTGTCTGTAGATTGTTCTAGAAAGTTTTTGAAAGCTAACGGTCGGGGTGCGGCGTTATGGAATTGCTTGGTTAATTTTAAAAAAATACCTTAGTTGGATTTTGTTGATTCTGGGAGAGTTTTTCCCAATAACTAAAACGAGATAGACCTCTGAGAAGTTTTGGCTCATGGACAATAATTTCGGCAGATATTTAAATGTTTTAACAAATTATGCTTCCAAGGACCTAGCTTGTGCCTGAAAGTATCTAATATCACTGAAATGAGTGCCCTCTGGTGGATTCAGAAGGTACGCCAAAATATCTCCTCTCCTCGGAGAAACCCTGTGGTTCGAATAGAATAGATCTACACATCGGTATAATCAGTAGAAAAGACAGTTATGTTTAAGATGTTATTAAAGCCGGAAATTCTTGCAAGTACACTCTTGTCTATTATTGTTGGATAGGGTTTCTCTTCAAGATCACACAAATATATTTGCCAAGTAATTGCAATGTCATACAGAAATATAAACACTCAAGCTCCAATAATTCTCTTGTACGTATGTAATTGTTTATTTTGAAAATGCATATTTCCCTCTGCAAATGTCAGAGAGATGTATGGATTATGTTCTGTTTTCTATATCACTTGATCTCTCCTTTTAATACTTGTGTGAAAAAAAATATCACGAGTAGTTATTCTTCCTCCACCACATTAATGATTAATTATTTTGTTCTTCAATTTAATTATTGTTGTTTTATTCAGGTCCATGTTTTGCGCAAATCCCCAAGCACAGAGAGTGAACCTGGAAGTACCACTATATTTAATCACGTGCCATATTTTGATGATTGCAAGTAAGTGATCAATATAATTCCACAACCTTCTTCTACAACAACTACAATACAGCCCCCCGCATTAACAGTAGAATATTAAAATTTATGGCGTTTCAAAAACCTAGCAAATTCAGACAAAAAAATCAAATTAATTGGGTTGTTAATTTAAATTCTCCAAAAACTACTTAAAATTAATATTACATACTTTTATTCGGCCAAACATTTATTTTTCTCATACTCATCAACTAGCTACATTCTAAGTAGTTTCTTCCTCTTCATGAAATTTAAATTGGTTTACAAAGAAACAGAATGCTTTAGGGACTCATCTATCTCTCTGATAAGGCCGTTCTGAAGAAAGTGGGATAATCTAAAACAAAATAGAAATAAATGCACTGGTCTTAAAGTAAAGCTTTTTTTCTGGCATTTTAATTGCAAATTCCTCATGAATTTTCGTTATCATCAAACAATTCCTTTTTCACTTAAGACGACAGTACATCTTTTAAATTTTAAAATAGCGTATTTTCTCATTTTCACATCATTTTGTAGCGTAATAAATTCTAAACATACTATTCTTGCGCAAACCTAACTTGACAGCGAGGGGTATAGGAAAATATTTTATCCACCGATGTGAATTAGTCTAATTATAGTTTAACATTTTACATAGTTAAAATTTAGAATTTTCTTCACAAATACATTGGTTTTTAATTTAAATCAATCGGCGTGTAAAACAGCATTTCTAATTTTAACCATATTTTAATAACTAATATATTTATCCTTTTCAAGATCAATTACCAATCAAATTTCATAGCAATCGAATGCCATATTTCAAAACTCGTTTTCAGAAGATTAATTTCGTAATTTCTTTTCAGGTTGAAATCACTGTAGACGATTTTAAAACAATAATACGAGTATTTAATACTTATATTTTTCTAAGCGACGGCGAAAACAGCATTCTCTAAAACCATTTTTACATTTTGATATACATCTTATGTTTCTCGTATATACATCTTATATTTTGATATACATCTCATATTTCTCGTTACATATATTTCTCAAAAGTAGTTTTCTTTGATGCAGGCAGTGAAATTCTGATCAAGACGGTTAAATAACGAATTTTTACCATGAAAGCCTATATTCCACGATGCCTATCATATCTCTTATTCCCATTTTCCATCATTGTGCTTCCCTTAAACCTCAGTGCCAAATTTGCCTGTATGCACATTTGACGAAATAACAGGCACGATATTTCATCCAATGTGCATAAGAACACTAAGAACTTGCAAAAAGGCTCCCGTAGCTTCCACAACGTATTCAATTTAGGTTTATCGCAGATATAGAAGTTATATAATGGATCGTATAAAGTTGTAAAGAATAAGCCGTTTTACATCACTTTCGTTTTGGGTATGACTACAATTAATTTATAAAACCCAACACTCTAGCAAAACGGTCCTCTTCGATACATTTCAAACTCATTACTATTGAAAAGTATTAATTCCCATAAGAGAAAGTAGTTATCCTAGAAATTGCAAGAATTAAGGTTTAAAAGATATTGCATTTCTATGAATTTGACGTAATTTCGTTAATTTGGCAACATCTTCATCAATTTGGCAACATTTTAAAACGTCGTCCAATTATCAATACTTCGTCGAATTCATTAAAACTGTCGCTAAATTGCTGTCAAATATGTCGCTAAGCGTTACAGACAGAAGGACAAATACACAGACAGACAAAGAGATTTTTTTATATACAATTGATACCAATTACTATATTATAATTTTATTCTGTTATGAAATATTTATGAAAACAAAAAAGTAAATCTGTTATTTCGATGCTTACCTCGGAGCTTTAACCGTTCTTGTCACAAAACATGGTTTTTTTGTTCTACTTTCTATATCTCGTGAACAAATAAATATATTCTAAAACTTTCTGAACAAAATAATGGTATAATGATACTTCAATTGAAATTGAATATATTTTTAGGTAGTAAAACACACATTTTGCTGCTTAATGCTGTTAAAAAATAGAGTTTGACTAGATACTTTTACTTAATAACCTATTTAAAACACTAAAAATGAAAATAGAGAAAGGTTCACAGTTTAATTATTGAATACTTGTTTGATATATATTTAAATATAATAATTATTTAAATTCAGCCATGCCAAAAATTTATAACCATGTGCGCAATAAAATGTACAAATTTCGAAAATCTAAACATGAATGGCAAAGAATGGCAATACAACCTTATCAAAATGTTCAATCTCCACTACAAAACATTGTGTAAAAAAACGTATTATCCTTCTCTTCAAAATGCAGTCAATAAATATGAAGATAAATATGTTATAACTTATACGGATAAAGTTGTATCAAATTACGCTTTCACATGCAGAAAATACTACGTTGATACTTTAAAAAATAGTTATCTTGATAAACAAATGTACTCCCCTTTACAACAAAATGGAACATGTCTGGTAAATAAAATTAAAACTCTGTATCAAAGCATTGGTATCGAACTTAAAGCAGTTAACTTTCCATATTTGGTACTCATACCAAAACTTCATAAAAATCCAGTCAAGTTCCGGCCGGTGACAGTGGGATCTGGATCCTATTTAACAATTGCAAATGAAAAACTTTTAACTATACTTAAAAATGTTATGATTATACTCAAGAAACAAGGAACAGTAAGGATAAATAATAGTTACGATGTCATCAACCATTTTATAGCAAGGATATACGTTTCAAAAGTTACGATTTCCGTGATTTATTCAATAACATCAATCTGGAAAATCTATATGAAATTTTGAAGGAACTACATGAAATATATGACTCAAAAGAGCATATTACATTCAGAAAATACGAGGACTTGATTCGCATTGTGTTGTTTGAAAACATCTTATTTGATGACACCAACTATTTTAAACAGGTTAAGGGTATTCCGATGGGAGGGGGATGTTCATCCCTGCTCGCCGATCTATACTTGTGTAAATTTGAAAATGGCACTCATATATTACATGAAATGCCATATTTTCGTTTCGTTGACGATGTCCTTATTGGGCAATATAAGAATACACCCCAATTTGATTTCACTTTTTATCCAAAAGAACTGGAATTGATTGAGAATATAAGTAAGGAGGAAGATAGTGTTGATTTTCTAGATATCACACTAAAACATGACAGTAGATATGGTACTTATACCGTCTTATATGACAAGAGAAACAATTTCAATATAAAAATCAACCGCATTATTGATTGGAGGTCCAATTTGACCAAAAACATTTTCAGAAATGTCGTCATTGGTCACCTCAATAGAAATCAACGCATTAATACTTTCAAGTCTGATTGCATCATGCATAATAGGAATATTATGAAGGAGGCAATAAAACGGAATTATCCAATTGGCTTCCTGAAATGTTATTATAATTCCCTATTTAATACAAAAAAGGGAGAAAATGCTTACTTAAAGGATATGGCAGAGGTATAGAACGATGAAAGTGATAATAACGAATAGCGCATTCGTGGACTTCTGTTATATATGATGCACTCCATCGTAACCGACAGGGGCATTTGCTGCATTTCCATTCTTTCCCTTGCGATCCTGGTCGATTCCTATTTGTTTTCTTTGCACTTTTTCGAGTGTTTTTGATTTGACACATTTACGGAAGTATGGCTTCTGCATGGCATTGGTACCGTGAGTGTTGCCCGGGCATAAAAGCAGTCTTTTAAACGGGAAAGAGGGGTCGCCATCCCCCTCTACCATTTTATGCCTTGCATTTGGTCATTTCCCCTCTCTTTTTCATATGAATCTCATATATATATATATATATATATATATATATATATATATATACGTCCCTACAATTTTATGAAGAAGAGGACTAGAAAATATAAAAATGTTCCATTAATATTGGGAGACCTCCTTCACTAGGAGTGTGATTGATGAGGACGTGGATATCATCAAGTGAAGAAACTCATGAATTTGTCAGGTCAGAATTTTCATTTATCAATCATACATAAATTGTTCGGTATCTTTCTTTGGTAAAATAAGCAAAACTGCACATCGTTTGATACACACTCTTACGTTTAAAAATGTATTTAGTCGTTTCACGCTTATTACTATATGAGTATGATTTCAATAGGAGTGTGATTGATGAGAACGTGGATATCATCAGGTGAAGAAACTCATGAATTTGTCAGGTCAGAATTTCCATTTATCAATCATACCCTACATAAATTGTTCGGTATCTTTCTTTGGTAAAATAAGCAAAACTGCACATCGTTTGATACACACTCTTACGTTTAACAATGTATTCAGTCGTTTCACGCTTATTACTATATGCGTTGATGGTTAAAATTTATATATTTCACGGGAGTTCCAAACTCTCGCAGAAGAAAAGACTGCTAATTAAAATTGTCAAAAACAACGTTAAAATAATGATACACTGTTCTTATTTGCTTGGACATTTATTCTTCTCACGCTGATCCTCGCACAAAACTCCAAGTAGTTTCTTCCCCTCATGAAATTCAAATTACTTTACGAAGAAAACCAAATACTTCCGAGGCTCATCTATCTCTGACGAGATCCTGATGAAACTAGCATAATGGAA